>CM046876.1:345280225-345794951 GCA_025667525.1 Glebionis coronaria
TAAATATTATATGTTGTTCCCTAACTTATTCACTTCACCATGGTTGATTGATAGAAAATAGATGGAAAAGATAGATTCCTATAGAGAGAAAGTAGTGAGAGAAAGTAGAGAGAGATGTTTAACTTGGGAAATTAGATTAAGAAAAAAATGAACATCCACCCTCCTAACATGGTAGGAGGGTACTTATATAGTCCACCCACATGCAGGCTCTCTAATGGACTATATTGTTTTGGGCCGGGCTTGAATAAATGCTTAGTATCTTGAAAGAGGCCTTTTAAGCTAACCATCAAGCCCGTAATGTCACGGCTATTTTAACTAACTATTACAACGTTTTAATAAATATTACAATATAAACCTATGACCGAACATTCTTGTTTGACTCAATATTTTGAAGCTAACAATCTCCCCCAATGTGAGCTCATTCCTCTTCGATATTTGGAGTTCAATGGAGATTATGAATGTCGTCATAAATGAGTCTTGAACATCTAATAGTCGTCTTGTTCCTTCATGTTGCGATCTTTGAGCCTTTGTCGTTGTCTTTCGACTTTGTCTTTTATCTTGAGATCTTCAAATCATTCTTGAATTGTCTTTTCCATCTTGCGATCTTGTGTCTTTATCCAGATGCTCATACATTGCATAATCCTGAAAGCTTGCTAACAATCTCCTTTGAAGAGAAGTCATTCCTCTACATTAATTGATAAGGAAGATTTTGATCATCAGAGTTGCGGAAGTCTTTAGCTTTCTTGATTGTTGAATATGTCTTTGGGCATGAGTATGTGGTTTTGAATCTCTGACTTTGCTGAGTACACCGTAACGTCACCTTCTTGAGACAAAACATAGACATGGACTGAATGGATTTGACATTCGTCCTAAATCGGTAGCGTTTTACCTCCGGTCGGTGAAGACCGCTACACGATATTAAATATCGTACCTGTGATTAGGTAGATTCAAATAAGAATCTCCTTGACAGGGTTTCACGGCTGTACTAGCCATTCTCTTTATTCGACCGTCTCAAAGCAAGACTACGAACATAAAGAGTGAATCAATAGATATCCGCTTGATTAAAGTCGTCAATTCAAATTCCTGGAACAAGTGTGATTCGTAAAGAATCTTACCACTGTTGCTTTCCAGTTGACATAAGCTTGATTCATAAGAATCTCGTAAGTTACCTACCGTAGCGCTGTTTGATGTTGATGCTAGAAGGATTTCCATTCATCACTGTGAATAGTAATGAATATCACTCTGAATGTTCTGGTAAGACCATAAAGATATTGCGTAGAAACCTGAAACGAGTTTGAATCAATTCAGAATCAAACCACTGTTGCTTTTTAGTTTTACATATGTTCAATTAATAAAGAATCTTACACATGACCTACCACAGTGCCGTTTGATGTTAACACTGGAAGGATTTCCACTCATCATTGTGAATACTAGGTAGTATCACTCTGAGTGTTCTAGCAATATCACAAGGATATAGCGTAGGACTCTCTTGATGTTCATCCGTGTGTCCTAACGAGATTTGATTGATCTCTTGGCTCTAGACTCAATTTGTGCACTTTTAGTAGTCAGAGGCTGGAGCAGATGCCACATATTCAATATCAACTATCTCGGAGTGAGAAAGTCAATAGAAGTCGTGTTGATCTCCGTGATAATAAAACAAACTTCTTTTAAGATAAGCCTGAGTTAGCTGGGGAGGGGTTGTGCATTACATCATTGGGTCCATGATGCGTTGTCTTCATGATGTGTTGAACCGGTTTCTGCCTAAGTTGTATGGAGGGTAATTTCTTTACACCGTTTATTCTTACATTTCTTTTTCATTCTTCAACCCCTCCAATGCTTACCAAGACATCATTAATAGCACCTTGTTGTGATTGTTCCAGTGCTATCATCAGTACTTAGTCGGCATTCAGCTTCGTTCACATTCTACTCCATCTTTCCTAAATACTTCTAATAATCTATTGGATTGTCCCTGGGAAGATCCCTCCGGTTCTGGTTGGATCATAGGACTTAAACCTAACCACCCTTTTGACACCAATAACGTCGTGAAGTAAAGATGTTGTGGTATTTGATCGTAACCATGAGTGCTTGAGTCTTTAGATCACATTTTCTTCCGTATCTCTAATATATAAAATCTTTTGATATTAGAGATACCAAATTTGATTAAAATATATTTTGAAAAATAGTCTAGAAAATCTTTCGGGAGAAAAATGTGTCAAACTTAGCATGAATTTGGAACGCTCCCCCTCAAAAATTGATCCAATGGAATTGTCAGTACGAGGATATGATCCACATTAAACTTTTGAGGATAGGAGTTGTTGAACACACAATGTTTGAAAGATTTTGAATATCATTGAGAAATTCTTGAAAAAATTGTGTTCAACGATTTTTTGAAAAATCAATTCTTTTTGTCGAAAAGGTTTTTCTAAAGCATAAACTTGAGTTCATAGACTTTGAATGTCTTGACGAATCCACTCAAGTGTAAGAAGATTTAACTTCTTTTTCTAAGGGTAAGGGCACGAAAGCGTACACTCCCCCGTGAATTTAGATCCGGGTTGCAATCTGAAATTGATTACAAGCCATTGTGTTGAGCTCAAAACGTTGAATGTTTTGTGACAAGCTCAACCCGTGATAGATTGCTCTACCCGTTGTAGGAAATATTGTCCAAAAGAGACAATTTCCTTTATAAAAGATAGAAATGACATGTTTTGAAAAATATTTACAACTTTCATTCGAGCTTTATGTACACACTCGTGTTGTTATTGAGCGACATTTCTAGGCACGTCCATATTATCGATACTGAAAGACATGTCGAGAAGAATATTTTTGGTATTTTGAAAGATTTTTTAATTTTGTATTTTGCTTTTTAATTAATATTTACATGTAGATGTTTGATAGATGAATCAAGCAGGCTTCTTTGCCAGAATCTCCAGTTCTACAGGAGTCAAACATCTTATACCAATTTGCCTAACTAGACACGTAAACCTCTCTTTCGAAAGAGCTTTTGTAAACAAGTCAGCTAATTGGTAATCAGTTCCATCAAAGTATAATTAAACAATACCCATTTCAACTTGTTCCTTAATAAAGTGATAATTGACATCAGTGTGCTTCGTGCGAGAATGCTATACCGGATTGCAGGAGATGGCTATGGCAGACTTTGAGTCACAGTACATAGGTACTTTATCAAAGTGGAAGCCATAATCCGTGAGTTGTGTTCTCATCCATAGAACTTGAGCACAACAAGCAGATAGAAACACATACTCCGCTTTTTGGCTGATGACAATGATGTGCAATCCTGCTTCTTGGAAGACCATCCCACAAGCTTATCTTGACCTAGAAATTGTGCACCACCAGAAGTACTTTTTCGTGTATCAAGACACCCTGCATGATCAAAATCTGAATAGACCGTTAGAAATAAACCGGTTTCCCTCGGATACCAGAGTCCCATGTGAATGGTATTCTTAAGGTACCGAAAGATCCGTTTAACCTCCTTGAGGTGCCTTTTAGTGGGTCGTGCTTTATATCGTGCACAATAACACGTAGCATGAGATATATCTGGTCGGCTTGCTGTTAAGTACATGAGGGAGCCGATCATGGAACGATATCTCGTTTGATCTATGGCATCTCCTTCCAAATCAGCATCTAGGGATGTGGTTGATAATGGTGTCCCAACGGGGTCACATGATGTCATACCATGCTTTTTGATTATCTCTTGACAATACTTAGCTTGGTTAATAAAGATACCACTTGGGGATTGGTGAACTTGAGTTCCTAGAAAGAATTTTAGTTCGCCCATCATAGACATTTCAAATTTGCTGTGCATTACTTTTTCCAACCATTTTGAAAGTTTTGGGTTTGTAGACCCGAAATTAATATCATCAACATAAATCTGCACAAGCAAAATGCCATCCCCATATTTATAAGTGAACAAAGTTAAATCAATGGAACCTTTTGAGAAACCTTTGGAGACTAGAAATTTCGAGAGCTTGTCGTACCACGCCCTTGGAGCTTGCTTGAGTCCATAAAGTGATTTGTGGAGACGATACACCTTGTTAGGATAATGAGGATTGACGAATCCTTCCGGCTATGTGACATAGACTTCTTCCTTCAAATGACCGTTTAGAAACGCCGTCTTTACGTCCATTTGATAGACAATGAATCCCTTATGTGCAACATAAGCAAGAAAAATCCTGACCGCTTCTATTCGAGCTACTGGTGCAAATGATTCTTCAAAATCAATACCCTCTTTCTGTCCATACCCTTTAGCCACTAGCCTAGATTTATTCTTGATGATCGTGTTCTCTTCATCCATCTTGTTTTTCCAGATCCATCGAAGATTTAATGGTATTACATCGTATGGTCTGTCAACAAGTTCCCAGACTTTAAGTCTTTCAAATTGTTGAAGTTCATCCGTCATCTATTCAATCCAAGCATGATTAGTCATGGCTTCTTTGATGTTTTTCGGTTCAGCTAAACTCACTGCGAGTGCGAACATACAAACATCGCCATCGGTGTTAAGATGTCGTCTTGTGCGAACAGGCTGTGAAGGGTTTCCAATTACTTGAACCAAAGGATGATCTCGGGTCCAATGATGTGTTGAAGGATTTCGTTAGAAGAACGTGTGCATATTTGACGGATCAACATGGCGAGTAGAAGAATCTCCAGTTTCGTGTACCGATGTAACGAATGGGTTGATAAATTCGTCTTCGTCAGATAATGCATTATATGCTTGATTTGTGTTCTCTGGAGAAATGACAGTAGTTGTGAATGTTGTAGGAGCGGTTGTTGATGTGATATTTTGAGGAGGTAAATCTGCAGTAACCGGTGTTGAAGTAGGTAAAGTTGTATCCTTTTGTTGACGATGATCGGTATCATCATTCTTATCAGGAGTGACAGCGGAAGACTTCGATACAACATGTTTCTCCCCCGTGAAATATTCATCATACATTGGTCCATATAACATTTACAACTCTTCAATTGTCGTGTTGACTGTCATATCTGCTCTAGGAACATTTTCTTGAACCAGCGTTGAACTTGATGGTTCATTGCTGTGGTCTTGAGTTCCGAGTTCCGTGCGGTTGTGAACGGAAGTCGTATGTCGTTGTGGATCGGGACTTAAACTGTTTTGTTCAAGTGCCATTTCTTGTAATTCATCAAATCGGATGTGAATAGTCTCGACTATCAATTTTGTTCTCTTGTTGTATACTCTATACCCCTTAGACTGAGTTGCATAGCCCACAAGAATACATGCATCACCTTTCTCTTTCAGCTTATCCAAATTTTCACCATCTCGTTACATTTAAAAATGTGAAGGTGTTTGAGTGAAGGTTTTTGATCATGAATTATGTGATATGGTGTCTTTTCATGTCTTGGGATAATTAAGGAGCGGTTTTGTGTGTAGCATGCGGTTGACACGGCTTCGGCCCAAAAGTATAGTGGAAGTTTTGAAGCGGATAGTAATGTTCGAGCAGCCTCAACTAAAGTACGGTTTCGTCTTTCAACAACGCCGTTTTGTTCGGGTGTTCGAGCAATGGATGTTTCATGTTCAATTCCTTCGGATTCAAAATAGTTTCTTAGATTTGAATTCAAAAATTATGTACCTCTGTCAGTACGGACCACTTTAACTTGAGCTTGAAGACCACGTTGTATCAGTTTAAGGAAGCTGATGAGAACTTCGGGTGTTTCATCCTTGGACCTCAAGAAGTGAGTCCATGTGTACCTTGAGTAATCATCGACATATACCAGAATATATTTCTTCCCATTGATACTATGAACACGCATGGGACCATACAGATCCATATGGAGAAGATCTAACCGTCCTTTAGAGCTTGGTGTAGTCTTTGTTTTGAAGCTACTTCGTTTAGCTTTACAAAGCTCACAAGAAGAACAAAGATGATCTTTGATGAATTTCAAACTTGGAAGGCCTCTCACAATATCTTTCTTGGAAAGCAAGTTGATGGTATCAAAGTTGAGATGAGAAAGATGTTGATGCCATAACCATGCCTGAGTCGTTGAAGCTTTGGCGATGAAGCAAATTGGAGTTGATGAAGTTGTATCTTGAAGTGAAATAGTGTAGAGATCAGTACCCCGTGTGCCGGTAAGTAAATCATTCCCATCATAATCACGAACAAAACATGTCTTCTTTCTGAAAGCAACCTCCAAATCCGCATCACAAAATTGACCAATCGAGAAAAGATTGTGATTGAGCCCTTCGACGTAGTATACCCTTTTGATCGTTATATTCCCCTGAACCAAATCTCCATATCCTAGGATCGGTGCAAATTTATCATTTCTGAATCGGACCGTACCCAGGAACTTCTCCATGAAGTTAATTAGAAGCTTGAGAGTCCCCGTCATGTGCTTCATGCATCTGGAGTCCAGTATAAAGAGAATTCTATGTATCACCTGCAGAAGAGTTAGAACACGATGAAGCATTTGCTAAATTGGATACCACAGTAGTTGTGATTATAGAATCATGAGTGTCCTTAGCAACATTTAAAGGCATACTAACACTCGTAGTCACATTTTCTGTCCTAACTTTAGGCATCCATTTATATCCTGGAGGACATTGATTAGCAAACCACCATTTCCAAGAATTGCTAGCAGACTCATATAATTCCTTAATTCTGCTTCCAGGGTTCTTAGTAGTGGAGTCTGATGCATTACTTTTCTTATTGGGGGTTGCACCAGAATGGTTCACTGTGCGTTTGGGTTTACTAGCACTAATAGGCATCGTAGCTTGCTTCTTAGTTCTAGTATCTACGCCTTTGACATTATTCATAGCACACATAGAATGATTAGCATTATCATACTTTCCATATTTGACACAAACGAATTTCATATTCATAGCATTCAAAGCATTCAAATCATTTAAATCGTCATTACATGCGATTACAGACTTTTTATTCTTAAAAACATTCAAATTCCTAGGGTGTTCTTCTAGTTCCTTCATCTTCCTTTGACTCTTGTGTTTCCCGACCTTATCATTCACTTGAGTGCTCTTAAGCGGAGGTCGGCTAACACTAGCAGTGGAAACTACTCCTGTAGAAGAAGACACACGAGTATTAGTGTTTCTAGAAGTCTGAGGCGATTGACTAACTTTGTTTATGGATTTAGTGGTCATTCTATACATCCCTGGTTTAATCACATTTTTGTGCTTAACGCTTGGTGCTACAACATTCCTTATGGGTTGAGTATGTGGTAACCTTTCCTTTCCATCCATCTTGGGGGCAAACCCAGGTTTTACAAACGAAGAATTTGAGAAAGCAGATGGTTTTCCCAAGATAGAGGATCTATTTACTCTAGATGCATTGGGTTGTCTAACAACAGTTTGCCTAACGCTAGGTTCCATAACTTTCCCACCCATCTTAGCAACGAGTTTCTTCAACTCAGCTATTGCTATGTCTTTTTCTTGTAACTGAGCTTTCAAATCCGAAATATCAAGACTTTTTTTGTTTAATAATCGACATGACTCAGATAATTTTACTTCTAAAGATGTATCATTTGAAAAGCTGCAAACTTTCTTTTGCAATGCAAGTTCAAGTGAGTGACAATGTTTTTGAAGATAACCATATCTATGTTGAAGTAACGAAAACTCTTTTTGGTCAACTTTATTCGAAAGCTCAGTTTCAAGACGTTCACATTCTTTAACTTGATCAAGATATTTGCATGCAACATCAGAATATTCATCAATATCAGCACAAGATGTAACATAAACACGCATAATATCTTTTGAGAGACATTCATGTAAGAGTAGATCATAAGCTGTAGAAAAATCGTCTTTTTCAGGTTGATGGTCGTTAACTTCTTGTTCAAGAGATTCCACATATTTCAGATCATCAAAAATTTCTTGCTTAATTGGTGTTTCAAATTCCAAAATATGTCTTTGCGTTCTTTTCGCAAGCGGAATCAAAATACTTTTCACAAGCACAGTTATATCGTGAGGAATTTCTTTGTCTCCTTTCGAAAGTTCACGTTTGTTCCAGTCATCATCAACAACCTTTTTGAAATTTTCAATATTACTCCTGAGAATACTAAGTGCTTGCTTACTCTTGCTTACAGAAGCTTTAAATGGCAAATAGTCAATAAATTTTGAAGCATTAGTTTTCTTAGTGGCAAAAGCTTGTCTCCATTTAATTCTTATTTGTTCACATTCGAAAACTATTTGCTCACGAGTTTTCTGTGTTTGCGGTGTGAAAAGACCATAACGACTGTTGTCATAAGCATAATTATATGGTTTAACGAATTCTTTATTAACTTTTGGTCTACTCTCTTCTTCCATATCATTTGTCTCTTCACTATCGTGCCTAACAACAAGACAATCAAGATCGGTCCATTGGGACTCATCAAGATATAAGTGCGGATTCTCAGATTGAGCATGCTCAAGGTACTTAGGATCAGCAAAACTAGGTCTATCCTTGAAGAACGAACGAGGTGCCAACATTCTCATGGTTTGAATTGATTGATTAGTTTTGTAAATAATTTTCTTGTAAAAATCAAGTTGAGTTTCAATTTCCACCATTTTGTCGATGTCCTTCGCTTGTTTAGTTTTGAAATCCTTTTCCATCTTCTCAACTACAGCTTTCTTTTCATTCATAAGTTTAGTTTTATCCTCTTGTATTTACTTGAGTTAGCTCATTGACTTTAGTGGTAGCAAGATACGTTTTGTGACGTTTAGTACTCAAAGAAGTGTTATAATTACGTTTTTCTTGTTCAAGAAGGTTAAGAGTTTCATTATATTTCTCTTGAAAATCGTCCTTTTTAACATTAATTAAACACCCTTTGTATCCTTCAACCTCATTGGTCTTTTGAAGAAGCTAGCTCTATAGCTATGAATGGTCTCACTAGATTTAATTAGAGCAGCTTTGCATTCTTCAAAATTTTGAGTGAGCGTAGCGTTTGCCTTCTTTAATTTATTTTGACTCTTTCTAGTTTCTTTGACATTATTTTGTAAAGAAGCAATTAAGTTAGCAAGCGCAATACGCTCCTCGTCATCATCATACTCATTTGCATGTTGATCATCCTCAGACTCATTATTGCACATGTCTGATGAATCGGGTGTGGTATTGCTATCAACCGTTTCCATCATACATGTGTCATTAATGGCTTTGGGTAGCTCACAATGCTCATGAGTATTACCAAACACATTATATTCCTCTTCAGTGTGTACCTTATCGATTGGCTCAGTGTCAAAGATAGGAACATTGTCATCTTCAGTGACGTTGAGAACTTATTCAACATTTTCCATGTACGAGTAATGTGCTTCAAGTTCTTGATCGGAGGCTTCATCATCAGTATCATCAAGCATTGCTCCTTCCTCAGCCGACAGTTTAACCCCAGCTTCCATCTTCTTGCAAAGCAGCATCTTTTCTTTATGATAGCCAGAGTCCCTAACCCTTTTCGGCTTCCTACATTCCTTTGCCATATGCCCATAGCCTTGACAATTAAAGCACTGAATCCCACTTTGCTGAACCACTTGAGTACCAACCGTTTCTCTCTATTCCCAACAACAGTAGCAATCCTCTGAGGATCATACTTTGCAGTTTATCGATCATATAGTGCAGAACCCTCAACATGTGTTGGATTACGTCGATCATACCTAGGAGGACTTTCATCATGTTGACGTGTGTCATACCTTCGAGGATTCTCAACATATTGGTTCCGTGTATTTGATGATGTTCGAATATTGTTGTTGGTGGGTTTGAAGATTTTCTTGTAGATCTTCATAATGAAAGCAATTTGTTGCTTCATCTCCCTACCCTTCTGAGCTAGTTTCTTCATCACTGTCCTCTTCAGATGATTGCTCAGGTGATGGTGATGGTGCTCTTGGTTCTTTGTCTCGTGATCGCGTGGGAGCAGTATCCTTAGATGAGGTGGAGTATCTTGGTGAAGAGGATGTAGTGGAATACCTTGGTGAAGAGGATGTAGTGGAATACCTTGGTGAGGAAGATGTTGTGGAGTATGACTTTGGAGCATGAGAGCGATGATCTTCAGTGTGTTGAGTGGTAGACACCAAAGCAAGTGGATTAGCAGTCTTTGCTATCCTTTCAGCACAAAGTTCATTTGCCTCATTCTGAAATTGTTTCAAAATGTCAAAAAGCGTGTGATAGTTGACCTCGTCTAACTTACTTTGTTGTTTCACCAAAGTTACAAATCGTGTCCATTCAGGTTGAAGTTGCTGTAGATTTTTGCACATTTACTTGCATGGTGGAGACTTGCAAATTGTTTCTTGTCATGTCATTCATCATCTTGTAGAACCTTGAGTAATATGAATGAATTGATTCCCCATCAAACGAAGTGAACTTACCAAAGTTCCAAAACAAGTTAGTTTTGACATCTTGCTTGTTAAGTGATTCACCTTGTTGCAAGCATTCAATGGCAAACCACATCTCTTTAGCAGTAGAGCATGCATCAACCGTTGAGTAAATATCATCCCCTATCCCACTTAGAATCAAATAGATTGCTTCTTTCTCTGCATCAATACAAGTACGGTTCTCTTTTGAAGTGTTCTCATATGTTTCCTTAATTGTTTGCTCATCGGAACTGGGCGTCGAGTCGGTTGCTGGAATTGCCGGAACGCTGATTGTAATGGGAGTATAAGGTCCTTCTTTGATGCAACGTCGAAGAACATCACCATTGGGTTTGGTCTCAAGATATCGAAGGAATCGTGATTGCCATTGTGCATATCGACCAGTTACAAGCATTGGTGGTCTTTCTTTGTTACCCGCCACCATGATGTTGTTGTTTGTCACACGATACTCTTGAGTAGAATCCATGACGAGAACTTTTGAAATCGATGAAGTGAAGACGGATCTTAAGTAGATGTGTTGTGATTGTTGTTGTGAGAAAAGATGTTAAAATCCCCTGGATATAAAGTGTGAACTTCGAAATGATAACAAAATCTCTTCGCAATATACTTCCCAAGCCACTTCGGAATTCCAATAAAAGCAACTTCGGAATTCCCTAAAAATCAAGTGAACTTCGGAATGAGTCTTCTTAAGTAATTCGGAATGGTGCTTCTTGGGAACTTCGGAATAAGTTTCCTAAGGTACTTCGGAATAAAGCTTCTTGGGTACTTCGGAATTAATCTTCTTGGGTACTTCGGAGTGACGTTCCTTAGGTACTTCAAAATAAGGCTTCTTGGGTACTTCAGAATTAATCTTCTTGGGTACTTCGGAATGACGTTCCTTAGGTACTTCGGAATATTTGATGTTGGGTACTTCGGAATATCTGAATTGTGAGAACTTCGGAATATTGTTGAAACTTACTCACTTCAGAATGATTGAACTTGAGTACTTCAGAATAGTGCAGTCTTCGAGCTCACTTCGGAATCCAAATCTTGTGAACTTCGGAATACTAAAACCTCGTCACTACTTCGGAATATCAACAAAAATTCCGAAGTAGATCAATCTGTTGAAAAACATTCCGTGTTCTTCGCTTCAAATAAACCAAATTTGTGATTTTAACCCAAAAATCGATCCAAACACCAAAAAACTTCGCGTTTTTACCCACAAAAATTATACCAAATCCCTACCACATGTATACAGAAGATATATATGAAGATTTATAAGCCGAAAAACACAAAAAAAAAACATAATTCGAGATGATTATGGATCAAATCACACGATCACATTGAAAACCAAACAAACAATCACAAATCTACCCCCGTGGCGATTGATACCAATTGTTGTTCCCTAATTTATTCACTTCACCATGGTTGATTAATAGAAAATAGATGGAAAAGTTAGATTCCTAGAGATAGAAAGTAGTGAGAGAAAGTAGAGAGAGAGATGATTAACTTGGGAAATTAGATTAAGAAAAAGTGAACATCCACCCTCCTAACATGCTAGGAGGGTACTTATATAGTCCACCCACATGCGGGCTCTCTAATGGACTATATTGTTTTGGGTCGGGCTTGAATAAATGCTTAGTACCTTGAAAGAGGCCTTTTAAGCTAACCATCAAGCCCGTAATGTCACGACTATTTTAACTAACTATTACAACGTTCTAATAAATATTACAATATAAACCTATGATCGAACATTCTTGTTTGACTCAATATTTTGAGGCTAACATTATAAATAATAATTATTCAGAAGATAACTATTAAATTTCAGAAATTAAGTTTCAGAAATATTACGTGTGCATTATTTATGATACAAAAAAGAGTTATTACGTTCACGAATTTAAAACACGAGAAACAATTACGAATTAAAACACGGGCAATAGTTACGAGTATACGTGAATAAAAGTTAAACGGGAAAACAAATGGAAACCATATATAAAAGGGGGGGTGGCGTTTTAGGTGTAAACAAGAAACATATGGGCTTTTTGGCCCAGCCCGTCCCACTACTACACTACAGAAAAATAAAACACAACTTCCCAATTCATTCTTACGTAACAAAAAAAAACTAGGGTTTGCCTTCTTGGTGGCCGTCGGGTAAAAGAACAAAGAAAAGGGAGTTTCGGATTTGTTTCTTTGGTTATTCGAGTGTGTTCATCATTATCTATTAATCCCATAACGGTATTATTTTCCTTACATTCGTCTTCATGTTTTTATCACGAATTAATATGTTTAATTTTTATTTAAACAAACCTTGAATGTATAGAAATAAAAAGGGGCTCTCAGATTGGATGGCTGCACGAAAACAAAGACACCACAATGTTGTGGTGGTGTGTGTTGATGCCCAGCTGAGACACAAGGTCTCGGTGGTGTTTCCTTTTGGCCAGCCGCGAACAAACCACCACACGCAGGGGTTATATGATTAAAGGGGTGTTGAGTTTTGTTGTGTTTTATGAAACCGACACCAAGAGGTCTCGGTGACCCTTTCTCTCTGCCTAGCCGTGACCCACACAGGAGCGGCATAGGATGTGTTCATCCATCGCAGCAAAACAAACCCATCGGGGGTTAAATTTTAATTAAGGGGGTGTTTGGTTGTGTTAAGAAGTGGGAAAATACACAAGAACGGCGGGAAAAATATAAGGAACAGTGGGTAAATATTAAATAGAAAATAATAAGGTTTAATTCTGAAATTAGTGACAGTTTAGCGACGAATTTTTCTATCGCAGTTTGTCATGTCAGATTTGGGACAGTTTTGACCACAACTTTTTAGCGACAGTTTGCAATCGTAAGCGACAGGAATTTCTGTCGCTAATCCACTTTTGGGATTTTATATTTTTGTTGGCTTGTTTTAGTGCGACCGAGAAAGGGGTATCTCGGTAGGCTCGGGTTAGACTCAAAGGATTAATACGAAGATTTAATTACACCTTATTTTA
This sequence comes from Glebionis coronaria, assembly GCA_025667525.1. Taxonomy (NCBI): domain Eukaryota; kingdom Viridiplantae; phylum Streptophyta; class Magnoliopsida; order Asterales; family Asteraceae; genus Glebionis; species Glebionis coronaria. The sequence goes on from CM046876.1 coordinate 345,293,498, forward strand.
TCACTTTTATAAATAAATGTTTAAAATGATTTATTTAGTAAATTAATTTATTATATTAAATTAGTTTTATAAAAGTAAAAGGGTATAATTTTTATTAAATGGTTTTATTCATTTTGGGAACTTTCTAATTTAGGAAACTTTCCATTATTAGCAGATTATCAAATATGGTAATATTATAACGTCAGAATACTTGTTATACCGTAACTAATATAGAACAGGAATACGCTAATCAGAAATATTAGAACATTAGACTTATCAGTTTATATACTAACAGTAATACAAGAATAAATAAATTAACTAAGTACAGTTAAGATAAATAAAATAAACGAATATTAGTTAACTTATTCGCGTCCTTTATTCATGTAGCTCGCGTGAAATCAGAGTAGACTTTCTGTCAGTTGATCTCGGTCGGTTACTGGATACGAGGTACGGATTTTCCGTCCTTCAGTAAGGACTTCCTTCAATGCATGATTAGGATTTCCCTACTGCAGCCAAATGTTTTCCCAAATTTACGTTTAAGCTTATCAGTAACCATTATAATAACTAAATAAATTGTCTGAGCATTATATACAAGCATGACCAGTTTATGTACTAGTTACGGAGGTACCGTAACCATGACACTAGAGGCACCAGTATCATGACTCCTCTACGAGGGAGTGATTTCTCGCAGCGTCCCATTTATTTCAGCATGGCCATTTATCAGTATTATCAGCGGGGTGTATGGGTGCATCCTAGGCTATCAGTTTATAGTTATCAGGTGAATGTGGTGTGTGCTCTACATCCTTCACATTGGAGTTGATCCCTCCACCCAGCACATTATTTAGAGGTCACCCCTCTATACCATGACGAGGTCACCCCTCCAGTTATTCATGCAACAGTTGTTACAGCACATGACCTATATAAGCTCTTGGCAATTAAAATACAGTAAATACATGTTTTCAGATTTAACAGTTATCAAATCAGTTTTATTATTTATAAATCAGACTTCTCAGGTTATACACAACTTTCCTCCATTTACATAACAGTTATAGTTTCTGTATTTGTTATTTCTTCCATTCTATTACATTATTATCTTACTTCATATCCGTTCACTGGACGTCATGCTCAGCCGTAGTTCCTTTCATGTTCCAAACGAAAGGTACATAGGGACGCTCTTAGGACTTCTGAGAGAGTACATGCATTGGATGGGAGTTATCCAGACTCCTTTACTTTATGCACTCATACATTACTTTAGTTGTTTGGACATTGTTTCATCCTTTTTCCTTCAGTACTTAATCTTTTATATTAGAGCTTATGTTTATTACCGATGTTTGATTCCGGTATTTCCGTTATGGTCAGTTAATGTTTAATACATTGCTTTGCATGCTTTGATGACATGCTATAAATACATGTAACGGTCCACTTATCCAAGTGGGGTGTTACAATTATGGTATCAAAGCGCAAGGTTCGAGCTGTATGCTCCAAAACTTGACCTGTGACTAGTGGGTAGTCACCAGGAACTTCCAGATTTTGGCATTGTTATCTTTCATGTCCCTCATGCATTTCATCAGTCAGTTTCTTTTTCAAAATTTTGACTAAGTAAACGGTTGGTACAGGACTGGCCATACTTAGTCGCATGTGCTTTTCAGCGAATTTTCGTTTTGGTGAACTGACCATAGGCGTTCACCCTTACCCGTTCAGATTTTGTATAGATGAACTGACTGGTTGTAGTGTTTTACCACACCTTTAGGAAAAGGAGGTAAATAGGGAAAGTATTAAATACGACGGTTTAGGAAAACCGTGTACAAATGACCCTTATGATGTGAACGTTTGTTTCCCAAGGAGGTATATGTGTGTGACTAAAATGTGACAAGATTTGAGATTAATATTGGATAGAAGGGGATGAGAAAATAGAATGACGAAGACGTGAAATTAATTACTACTACGACTAAACGTAAAACCGTAAAAAGAGCAAAAAAAAATTAATTCTAAAAATTCCCAAAAAAGTACCAAAAATCAAAATAAATGAACTAAGAGTTTACCAATGATCAAAACTTTTTCAAACCTTTTAATTAATTAAATATCAATTTTTAAATGCTAATTAAAGCCCTAAAAATCAAATTAATTATCAAAAAGCTCAAATAAAGATTTTTCAATTGGTAAACCTCTAAAATGACCTAAAAAGATTAAAAACTATTTTTATAAAATTTTAAACTAATAAAAACTATTTAAAATGATTTAAAACTATGAAACCTTAAAATAATTCTAAAAAATAATCTAATGATTATAAAATTAATCTAAGAGTTGTAAAAATCCTACTTTAATGTATTTAAGCTAAGAAAAATATAAAAAGTGTAAAAATGTGAAATTTGAAATTTAATAATAAAATAATATTAAAATAATATTAAAAATCTAAAAATTATAAAAAATTCTAAAAACTTGCAAACTAGTTTATTTTAACTTAAATAATCAGAAAATGAAAGTGTAATTACCAAATTACCCCTAATGGGCCCCCAAATAGGCTTAAACCAAAAACAGTCAACACTAATGGGCTTTTGGGCCCAAAAAGTCAAACAAGGCCCAAATGACCTGAAAAAGCCCTATCTGACTCAAAATTTAATTCTAAGCACAAAAGTCTAAAGGCCCAAAAGCTGATTTTGAGCTTATCACAGCTTAAATAATAAACAGCTTATTCTTATTGGGCCAATAAGCCCATTAAGCAATAAGCCAATGCCATAAGCTCTGCTTAAGCACACAACATTCTTTTGAGATGCCTAAGAGATCTGTGAAAAGAAATTTTGAAAAAGCTCACTCAATAAGCCAGAAATAAGCAAAGAACAATTTCACTAAAAGACAAAATAGTCGAGTTAGAGTTCTAGGCTGTTTCAGAAGCTCTGGTTTGTTGCAAAAGCTCACAAATAGCTTAACTAAGAATAATCAATCAAGAAAATCACAAAAAGCCAAGTAGAATAAGCCGTGTGAACCAATAAGCTGGCTGAAAAAGCCAAATAAGCTAGTTTCCTAGCAAAAGCTTAACCAAAAGACTTGTAACCTTCCAGACTTGTTATTAAGCTAAGAAAAATGAGTTCTATTACAAAAGCCAAGTTGTTGCATGTACCGATAAGCAGTTCTAAAAAATAAGCCAAATTGTGCTTATTTGACCAAAAGTCAAAGTACTCCAAAGTTCACCAAATGATCAGGGATGGATTATGGGCTTGTTATAAGCAATTTTTGTGAAGAACTCAAGGAGGAGTCCTTGTGAATCAAGAGGTCTGTTAACCAATTGATGACAGATTTTGGCAAATAAGGTTTAATAAGCCAGTGAGCTTATAAGCCAGATACAATGCACACCAAATAGCAAAATTCACTCACAAGCAGCACATAAACAAGATCCAAGCAACAAAACAACAAGGCATACACTAAGATTACAAATGCAAGCACAAAATGAGGTGGTCACTTTGCTGATGCAAATGACCACTTCAACCAACTTTGATAAGCCCTAGCTCCTTCAATAAACCACCAAATTCAACAAACAGATAATGCACAGATAGCTTATCACCTAAACTATTCCCAAACCTGATTTCAGACCTTAGATCCAACAAACAAAGAAGTCATTGGATCTGATGTGTTTGACCAATTTCAAACACTTTTTATCAGATTTTTGCAAAACTTGAAATCCCTTTTCGAAACTGTCAGAAACTTAACCAATGACTAAAACTTGCTTAATATGACTTGTTTAGACCTCCCAAACCCTAAGAACCAAGGGCACAAGGCCACAAGGCCTTATGAACCAGTAAACCCAAACAGCCTTTTATAAGCCCTTTTTCAAAGCAACTTCTTAATTCTACAAACAACCTACTGATTTTAATGATCAAGTAGCTACACTAGGTGACAACTAACAGATACCAACCATAAAACATAAAGCACAAACACAAAATCACCAAATCACATAGCAAAACACAAATCAGACAATATCATGTGATTTTTTTGAGGAATCTTAACAAGAGGTTATACCTATCCTCCACAACATCCTAGAAGGATCAACAATGCTCCTTGGACCTTGTTCAACAACTAGAACAAGACCAAGGTACTTCAACAAAGGAGATGAATGATTGCCTTGGTTGATGTTTCAAAGTAGAAACTCAAGGACTTGATTTCTTCAACACAATGAACAAACAACCCAACCAAAGGCTCCAATCCCTTCACAAGCTTGGTGTCAACAAGCTTGTAAGAGCTTACAGCTTTTGGTCAAGGATTAGTACAAGAGAAATAGCAAAATCAGAAACCACTTTTCAAGCTTATTTCAAACTTGAAAACCTTTCCAAACATAAACGTCCTTTAACCACAAGATTCAAGCACACTTATAACATCAAATGGAACTCAGAATTACCCTTAAACAACACCAACTTTCAAAAACATAAAAAGGAATTACAATTTTCTCAAAATACCAACTTTTATAAAATTCAAAAAGGAATTACAATGTTTAAAGGTAAAACTGGAACAAGGCTCTCTCACAAGTTGAGGAGTCCTTATATAGGCCATAAGGGCTAATATTACAATGAGAAAACCCTAGCTATGAAGTCCCTAAAATGCCCTTGAATCTTCAAGACGAATTTTGATATTAAGCTGTCCAAATGCATCCAAATCGTTCATGTTAGCTTTCTAGTTAAGCATTGAGTCTTGGTTGTTGATTTGGCCACGTGTCATGCCTTGGAGGTTAAGTTCTGATGTGATAGGTGGACGCCTTGAATGGTGGGGCCCTTTGGTGAGTGGGGGTGAGGGTTTTGGGTGTGGGATGAGTTTCTGCATGTGTGAATCAAGCATGGGTAAGGGTAATTTCAATTTACCCTTTGTTAAGTGGAAGTAATTTCTGGGGGTGAAGAACATGAATAGTGGTAATTTTTGATCCGAAAAGGGTGGGATGTGGTGTTTGGTGCGTGTTTGTTTTATTTAAACTTTGGGAAATGGCAATAGCAGCCCTTGTGTTTTGGTGAAAGTGGTATAACATGTTTTCAGCCACAAAACATGATTTCCTTTGTTAATAAACTTTCAAAGTTTATACTTTGGCCACAAAACTTTTGCAAAAAGTTTTCAAGAGTTATTTTTGCCATGTTTGCATATTTGAGGGACTGATTTTGGACATTCTTGATCTTTAAAGGTCTTCATTGGTTCTTTGACTTCATGAGGGACCATAATTGACAAATTAGAATTGATGAGCGACTAATTTTGCCAATTCTTCAAAGTTGAAGGACCATTTTGTGATTTTGACAAACTTAAGGGACCAAACTTGTAATTATGAATATACAAGGGTTTTAAGTATCATTTCTTCATATTTTGAGGATCAATCTTGTATATCTTCAAGTCTTCAAGGGTTAATCTTGGATAATTCATGAATTAGGGCCTGGTTCTTTGTACGGCTTCGTTCTCGTGTCTGTTTTTCCTTGTTTCTTGTGATCTTTTGTCTTTTTCACGATATCCATACCTAAAACACACAAGTAAACAAATACAAGCATATATATATATGGTATTTTATGACATTTTAATGCATTTAAAGCCCGAAAAGAACGATAAGATCATGTACAAATGCCATCTCATCACTGACCATAGGCGTTCATCCTTACTCATGTCAGATTCATGTTTTCAGTTAAATGTCATTTTGTGAACTGACCATAGGCGTTCACCAGTATTCATGTCATATTTTGTTGGTTATGCCTTCATGAACTACACCATACATATTCAGATTTATTACTCCAGGTTCTAACAAATTAATCAGCTTATCCTCTTTCATTTTAGATGCCACCCTGATAGGTGTGAAAACACCCATCCCTTTACCACTTATTTCTGGCTAAAACAGACCAAAACACGTATTTAATATCATTTGTTTGGAATTATGCGTGGTTTTTGTGTTTATTGTGTTTTCAGAGTCAACCGGATGAATATTGAAGAAAACACGGGATTGCACGGGTTTTACCGAAGAAAAAGACTCAAGACGAAGTCTATTGTCCAAGAGATGCAAAAGATTTGAAGTCATTATGCCTATTTGAAGATTTATCGAAGAATAGAGCCAAAGATGGAAGATTCATATATGTCGAAGAACTCGAGTCTATTAAACAAAAGATTATAAGACGAGTTGGAATTATTCACCGACACTTCTCAAAATCCAAAGTCGGAAACGTTTATTTAAAAGAAACGTAAAGACTAAAGAAGAAAGAAGAAAAGAAGCCCAAACCAAAGCCCATTCACAAGCCCACCATCACACGCCTATAAATAGGACTTTACTTCACAATTTGGAGCTAGTTAGTCTTTGTTTTTTAGTTTTTAGTTTTTCATTCTCTCTAGTTTTAGAGAGAGAAAGTTCTAAACTTTCTCTCACTAGTTTTCATCTTTCTTTCGTTCAAGATCAAACTTTTGTATTGTTTTTCATTAATCAAGTTTAAATTCAAGCTTTTAATCTTTAATCTCATTCTACCTTTCTTTAATTTTGATTCACTTTTGGTACGAATTACTTATGATCCGTGTTGTTCATCTATGTTTCCGTGCTTAAAAAGTTAATTTTTTTATGTTTCCTTAAGTTTCTACATGAATAAGCTTTAAGATCTTTGTACTTATTGGCTTATTTGTGAGTTTAGCTTATTTACTTTTTAAAGTTTTTTATAAAAAGTTCATCTTTTTATTATTTGATTTATGAGATTGATTATTTGTAGTTTAGATAAGTTGTCTTTGTGCTTATTTAATCCGCTTAATATTAGATTCGTGTTAGTTTTGGAGTTAGCTTATTTCATAGCTTATCTCTCTAGCTTAATTTTCGGATCAAAGAGGGTAATCAGAAAGGGTTATAAACCCCTTTCCGATTTGTGTATTCCGACCAGCAGCACCCTTATTCCGATCGTATTGATCGGAAAAGGGTTTTGAAGATTCCGATTGCACCATTTTGTTCACATTCCGATTGCCTAAAATTTTAAGATATTCCGATCTGAGTTATTTTCATTATTCCGATTGTGAACTTTTGAGATATTCTGATTGGCATGATTTTCAAGTATTCCGATTTGATTTATTTGTGCAACATTCCGATCAGCTCCTTTAGTTCATTCCGATCAAGGTGATCGGAATATATTCCTATTAGTTGTAATTGTCTACATTCTGACAGGTGGATCTTTGGTTATTCCGATTGTGTAAATTTTGTGGTATTCCGATTAATGCACTTTAGACTTTCCGATTTGGTAGTAATTGTTTGTTTTTCCAATTGTTTAAATTATTGTTTTTACAAAGTTTTCAAGTGTTAGTTCTTATTAAGTGTTCAATCATTTTTCTAATATAGTCTTTAAGTTTTCAAGCATTTATTATTAAACTCATCCTTTTTAGTTTAATCTTTTAAAGCTTTGATTTTACTCAACGACATTTACATTTAATTGTTATTAGTTTAAATTAGATAAACAAACCAACACCGTTTTATTAACCAAGAACAAATCATTCCACTGAGAACCGTGATCAATTCGAGGAGATACCGAGACATAATCTTGAACCCATCCAAAACCATAAAATCAAATTGCGCCGCTGCCGGCTCTTCTCGTTAAGATCAACAGTTTTTTGTGAGAACTTGGATTTTGGGATCCGTTCACCGTGAACGTTACTTTATCATAAAAACTTTCAAAACCCAAAAAAAAAAAATTATATATGTATATAAAATTTTCAAAAATCCTAAAAATTAAAAAACATAAAAACAAAAAATATTTCTGCTTTGTTTTTGCCTTGTTAGTTCTTTTGTAGGTGCATGCGTACACGATCCACGTCTTATCAAGAGCCCGAGCCTCTCGAAGACTTAAAAATGGCCGGTGTACAAAACAACAACAATCCACCTCAAAACAATAACAATAACAATCCACCTCTCAACAACAATAATAACAACAATGAGCCTCTACCGGATAATCGCCCGATGATTGATCTTCTGCAAGCACATGTATATGGAAACAATGATCCAATTGTCATAACCGCGATTGCAGCCAACAATTTTGAGCTCAAATCCGGCTTTATCCAGATGGTCTCCGCTCAACCATTCTTGGGGCGTACCATTGATGATCCACATGACCACATCAAGAGATTCTTGCAACTCACGAATACGGTCAAATTCAATGGTGTTCCACAAGAGGTAATCCGTTTACAACTTTTTCCCTTTTCTTTAGAGGGACAAGCCAGGCATTGGCTTGCTAAGGAACCGCCACAGAGTATTCTGACGTGGATGGATTTGGAGACCAAGTTTATCAACTATTTTTTTTCCACCCTCTCGTACTACCGCTTTGCGGAATGAAATTATCAATTTTGAACAAAAGTACGATGAGTCTTTTAGTGAATCTTGGGATCGTTTCAAAGATCTTTTAAGAAAATGCCCACAACATGGTTTTACCAAAGTGCACCAAATTAATACTTTTTATAATGGTTTAAGCATGAATGACCAAGATTCACTAAACAGTGCCTCTGGGGGTAATATTTTGGTTAAGACTTCTAATGCCGCTTGGGATATCATTGAGAATAAGTCTCGTGTGCAAACCAAGAGTGTTCGGACCAATGCCGCTAGTGCTAGTACTGGTGACAGCGACAAGCGACTTGACAAAATTACTACGCTTCTTGAATCGCTTGCCGCCCAAACCGCCAGCAACACCAACAACATCAATGCTAAAAACGCTCAAGTCAATGCTGTCAACCAACCATGTGAGATATGCGGGGGTCCTCACTCTTACACCACTTGTATTGCCACCCAAGACTACCCTTCCGAGAATGTGAATGCAGCATACGGTACCTATCCTTCGGTCGCTTATCAAGCTCGTCCTCAATGTGACCGCAACTTGCTTAGCTACCGCTCAAACAACTATCTCTCACCACCCGGTTTTCCTCCTAACAACCCAAACCAACAACAAAACCTCAATCGCCCTCCTCAACAACAACAACAACCTCGTACAACATACATACCACCTCACAAACAACCATATCAACCTCAAAGAAACAACCAAGTTTACCAACAACCTGCTTATCAACCACCCGCATACAATGCTCCTCCCAACCAACCCACCGCATTACACCAAGACATTGGAACCTACATGAGGACTAATGATGTGATCGTGGATAATATCCAACGGGAAGTGCTCAACTTGAAAGCAGACCTGGTGAAACAAGGGAACGATCTGAGAGCTGATATGAGAAACACTTTGGATAGTCAAACGAATGACTTAAAGAACATGATGGCTAGTTTCTTCCAAGGTAATCAACCCTCTTCTTCGGGTACTCTTCCGAGTAACACCGTTGCGAATCCAAGAGGGGAGATGAAAGCAATCACCACTCGTAGTGGCAAAGGTACCAAGGAACTCGAGCTTCCTATACCTACACCGGTGATTGTGACTAAGGAAAACGAGTCACCTGCTCCTATTCCTTATCCTTCTACTTCCCTAATTTCTCCACCTCTTACTTCTACCCCTCCTCCACCCAAGGATGTGAGTGATCCTATTCTCCCAAAGCCTTCCTCTTCTTCCGATATACCTTATCCGTCAAGGTTGAGGAAAGAGAAGCTCAAAAGCAAGTATGATATTCAAGTTTTGAACTTTCTCAAAATGTTTAAACAATTGAATTTCAACATCTCCTTCGCTGAGGCTCTCGCTCACATGCCTAAGTACGCGAAAATGTTCAAAGATCTTCTTAGCGACAAGGAGAAGCTTATTTATATTGCTAACACCCAACTTAATGAGAATTGCTTTGCAGTGCTCTTAAGGAAATTGCCAACCAAGCTTGGTGATCCGGGTCGTTTCTTAATCCCTTGTAACTTCCCGGGAGTAGAGAATTGCATGGCCCTAGCCGATCTAGGTGCCATTATTAACTTAATTCCTTTAAGTGTCTGGAAGCAATTATCTCTCCCTGAGCTAGTCCCCACCAAAATGACTTTAGAATTAGCTAACCGTACGGTTGCTTATCCAGTGGGGATAGCCGAAGACGTCTTTGTAGGAGTCGACAAATTCACTTTTCCTGCCGATTTCATCGTTGTTGACTACGACATGGACCCTCGTGTGCCATTTATCGTTGGTCGTCCATTCTTGAGGACCGGTCGCACTCTCACCGATGTTGAAGCTGGTGAGCTTATCATGATTGTGGGAGACGATAAAATTGTTTTCAACATGGGAAAGCTTTCTAAACAACCTTATTCTAACGAGAGTGTTAATTGTATTGACGTTCTTGATGAGGCTTGTGAAGAACACTTCAAAGATGCTTGTAAAAGTATTCCTACCTCTCTTCCCAATGTTGAGATCGTTTCCTGTATTGATTCATCACTATCTCTATTTGGAGAAAGTGATTTCCTTTGGAAAGATTTGGAAGCTACCATGGGAGATGTGAACTTAGAACATGCCGATTCTCCCACCGATTGGGATGAAGATCTTCGCCTCATTGAGAACCTTCTTAAAGAAGACCTAATTGCTCCACCATCTCCCAAGGTTATTGCTATCGATGCGCCGACTTTGAAAACGCCTCCCATCGAAAATCCTCCGGATTTAGAACTCAAGGAGTTGCCGCCCCATCTCGAGTAAGTGTTCCTTGAAGAAGAGAAGAAGTCGCCCGTCATCATCGCGAAGGACTTGAAAGAAGACGAAAAATCTCGCCTCATCGCCGTGCTTAAAGATCATAAGAAGGCAATTGCTTGGAAAATTTCCGATATCTGCGGAATTGATCCGAACTTTTGTACTCACAAGATTCTCATGGAAGATGACTTTAAACCCGCAATCTAGAGCCAAAGAAGGGTTAATCCTCGAATTCATGACGTCATCAAACAAGAGGTTATCAAACTTCTTGATGCCGGCTTGATTTAACCTATCTCGGATTCGCCATTGGTAAGTCCCGTCCATTGTGTGCCCAAGAAGGGCGGAATAACCGTTGTTTCCAATGAACACAACGAATTGATTCCCACTCGTCTCGTTACTGGGTGGAGAGTTTGCATCGATTATCGTAAGCTCAATGATGCCACGAGAAAAGACCACTTTCCTCTTCCTTTCATGGATCAAATGCTCGAGCGTCTTGCTGGTAATGACTATTACTGCTTCTTAGACGGTTTCTCCGGGTATTTTCAAATCCCCATCGATCCCAAGGACCAAGAAAAGACCACATTCACTTGTCCCTACGGAACATTTTCTTACAAACGCATGCCTTTTGGTTTAGGTAATGCTCCTGGGACGTTCCAAAGGTGTATGATGGCTATTTTCCATGACATGGTAGAAGACACTATGGAAGTATTCATGGATGATTTCTCGGTTTATGGCGATTCATTCTCTGCTTGCCTTGCCAATTTAGAACGTATGCTTAAGCGGTGTGAAGACACTCGCCTTGTTCTTAATTGGGAAAAATGACATTTCATGGTAAAATAGGGCATCGTGCTAGGACACAAGATCTCCAAAGCCGGTCTTGAAGTAGACCGTGCTAAAGTCGATGTTATTTCTAAGTTGCCTCCACCTTCAACCGTGAAGGGTGTGATAAGTTTTCTCGGTCATGCGGGCTTCTACCGTCGATTCATCAAAGATTTTTCTCAAATCGCTCGCCCGATGACCCACCTCTTGGAAAAAGATACTCCTTTTATCTTTTCCAAAGAGTGTATTGAAGCCTTCAACTTGCTTAAGGATAAGCTGACTAAGGCACCCGTCTTAGTTACCCCTAATTGGGAGCTGCCTTTCGAGTTGATGTGCGATGCTAGTGACTTTTCTATTGGAGCGGTTTTGGGCCAACGAGTGAACAAACACTTCCAACCAATCCATTACGCTAGCAAGACAATGACGGGGGCTCAATTGCATTATACGACAACCGAAAAAGAGCTTTTAGCTGTTGTTTATGCCTTTGAAAAGTTCCGCCCCTATCTTGTCCTTTCCACCACAATCGTTTATACCGATCATTCCGCGTTGAAGTACTGGTTAACTAAGCAAGATTCCAAACCAAGACTTATTCGCTGGGTTTTGCTACTCCAAGAATTTAAAATCGAAATTCATGATAAGAAAGGAGCTGAAAACCTAGCCGCGGATCATCTCAGTAGACTTGAGGATCCTTACCAAGGGGAACATCCGAACAAAGAGATCAATGACTCTTTTCCCCTGGAGACCTTAATGTCTATCAACTCGACTTCTGATGAAACCCCGTGGTTTGCGAACATTGCAAACTACTTGGCAGGTGGAATTCTCGTCGACGGGTTAACATCCCAGCAAAAGAAGAAGTTCTTCAAATACATTAAGACTTACTTTTGGGATGACCCATATCTATTCAAACAATGTGCCGACTTGATTATTCGCTGATGTGTTGATGGACCGACAGCTTTAGAAATCCTTGACGCTTGCCACAAAGGACCCACCGGTGGTCACTTTGGTCCCAACTACACCGCAAAAAAAGTGTTTGACTCGGGATTTTATTGGCCCACCATTTACCGTGATGCTCACGAAATGGTTAAACGATGTGATGCTTGCCAAAAACAAGGCAAGATCATACATAAAGACGAGATGCCTCAGAATTTCATACAAGAATGTGAAATCTTTGATGTTTGGGGTATCGACTTTATGGGGCCATTCCCTTCCTCTAAAGGAAACAAATACATCCTTGTAGCCGTTGACTACGTCTCAAAATGGGTTGAAGCCAAAGATTTACCTACTAATGACGCAAGGGTGGTTTGTAACTTTTTGAAATCGCTGTTCGCTAGATTCGGTGTGCCTCGTGCCATTATTAGTGATCGCGGGACTCATTTTTGCAATGACCAATTCGCAAGAGTCATGGCTAAGTATGGTGTAAATCATCGTCTTTCCACCGCTTACCACCCACAAACTAATGGCCAGGCTGAAATATCCAACCGAGGATTAAAGCGAATTCTTGAAAGGACCGTGGGAGAGCATCGTGCCTCATGGGCTGATAAACTTGATGATGCTTTGTGGGCTTTTCGTACCGCTTACAAGACTCCGATTGGTTGTACACCATATCGTCTCGTGTACGGAAAGGCGTGCCACCTCCCCATTGAGTTGGAGCACAAGGCTTACTGGGCCTTGAAGTGGGCTAATTTTGATATCAACAAAGCCGGTGACCTACGCAAGATCCAACTCAATGAGCTGAATGAACTCCAGAATGAGGCTTATGAAAATTCTTTGATCTATAAGGAGAAAACTAAGCTCATTCACGACTCTAAGATTAAAAACCGAGAGTTCCAAGTTGGAGACAAAGTTTTACTCTTTAAATCTCGGTTGAAAATCTTTTCGGGCAAGCTGAAATCTCGTTGGTCCGGCCCATTCACCATTGCCCAAATTTTTCCATATGGTACTCTCGAGCTCGCTCAACCTAATGGACCTAATTTTAAGGTGAATGGCCAACGAGTGAAGTTGTACTTTGGTGAGGACATCTCTCATGAGATGATTCCATCCCTCACCATGTTCCCCATGAACTAATTTTGGGTCGAGTCAGGCTCGTGACTCGGTCATAAAAAACAAGCACTCCTCGGGAGGCAGCCCGAGTATCTATCTTTTTCTGTTTTAACCTCCTAAGTGTAGGGGACCTCTATAGGTGCTTGTGTTTGTATGGTGATGTGATTACAGGGATGAATGCACTTTTGGAACCTTTGAAGAACCGTGCTCCCGTGTTATCCGAAATCCGGTTCTATCTCTCAACTATCGTGATTCAATTTTCTTCATACTCACATTTGAAATTGATCACTTTAGTCGTCTCTTCCTTAACTTGATTTAACCAACGTGCACAATGTCATAAGTGTAGGGAAGACTTTTCCCACATGCTTAAACATTGAGGACAATGTTTATCTTAAGTGTAGGGGGGACTTCTATCGAAGTTTTAAGTGGACTTTTCCATGAAAATGCCTTCATTTAACCGGAAAATCATCTTTTTCAACATTTTTCAAATTTTTTATTAACTTTGGCCATGTAGTCGTAATTTTTAAATTTTTTTCGTTGCTTTCATATGTATATATCCCGCAATAAAGTCAAAAATATTAATAAAGTGGTGTAGCTAGTTATGAAATCTTTGACATATTAGGCCCGTTGCGATTATTTTGACTCAACCCGAATAGACTTATCCAAGTTTATTCTAGCTAGTATCCTTAACCATGTAGACCTTAATTGGTTTATTAGGCTAAGTATCCACGAGTCTCATTACTTGAGATTTTAAATTGTGGAGGACGAGAAATGATAGAGTCAATTATAAGTCGGTATTCTTGCACAAGCTCACTTGGTGTAATTATTTGACTATTCTCCCATCACTTGCTAATATATTATCTGCAATAAGTAAGGTCGTACGATTTGAAAAGTTACTTAGCTTCTAGCCCAAGATCGTTTAAAAGTTGCTCGGTAATGATAAGAGTTCATAGCCAAGGCATAACTTATGAAGCGGGGCGCGAAGATTGGCGAGTCCGAAAAGGCCCTAACAAGGCATGAGGATTCCATTTTATTGCTGAAGATCTAAAGTGATGTGAAAAGCATTATTCCCAAAATCAATATGAAGGATCAAGACTCACGACGAAAAGCAGTCGACTCCCATAAAGATCATGGAGAAGTCTATCCAAAAAGACCCTAACAAGGTATGAGGATAAATAGATCCAAGTACGAAAAGGAGGCAGATCGTTGTATCTCAAAATCCCAATTAGCGATTGAAGAAATAATCATGAAGTCGTGGTCAACAAAGTTGGAGTACCCCTCAAAAGTCTCCAAGTGAAGAAACTCTATAACGAAGAGAAGACCATTATCTCAAGAACGTCTCTCGAAGATATAAATTATGAAGTACATGCCAAATATCGGCCCGAGAAAGGTCTCAAATCGTGAACCAAGTTATCCCAAGATATGAACTTTTTGATATCCCGAGAAGCAGTTTTAAGAGATTTTGTCCTTTAGCTAACTATTGATCAAATCGTCCTACTTTGCTTTCAGCCTAAATAAACTATCGAAATAAGTCCAAAAATGTATCTTCATGATCATTCTACGACAAAAATAAAATATAAGAGATACACCTAGGAATAAGGGAGTTTAAGCATTTAATTAAGCCATGTGTGTAAGTGTCTGATTTGCTAACTTATAATAACAATGATCTCGTTTTTAAGCTTGGTTTGGGGAACGTGAAACTTGAGGGTGATAAATCCTCGCAGCACCGAAGCCCTAATGTAAGTCCTTGATCTCTTTGCAAGTTATTTCCATATAGCTATTTTTAAGTGAAAATGGTTTTCTATCCTCTTGATTACTTTAAAGTTTTAATTTCTCTTAGTACTTTAATTTTTATAGTATGTTAATAAGGCCAAGGTTGATTGATAATGAGAAAAGTGTAAAATTGCTTTATCACTAAGCATTGCATGAGGGCATGGCACTGGTTAAGTGTAGGGGATTTGATAGGTGTGAAAACACCCATCCTTTTACCACTTATTTCTGGCTAAAACAAGACCAAAACACGTATTTAATATCATTTGTTTGGAATTATGCGTGGTTTTTGTGTTTATTGTGTTTTCAGAGTCAACCGGATGAATATTGAAGAAAACACGGGATTGCACGGGTTTTACCGAAGAAAAAGACTCAAGACGAAGTCTATTGTCCAAGAGATGCAAAAGATTTGAAGTCATTATGCCTATTTGAAGATTTATCGAAGAATAGAGCCAAAGATGGAAGATTCATATATGTCGAAGAACTCGAGTCTATTAAACAAAAGATTATAAGACGAGTTGGAATTATTCACCGACACTTCTCAAAATCCAAAGTCGGAAACGTTTATTTAAAAGAAACGTAAAGACTAAAGAAGAAAGAAGAAAAGAAGCCCAAACCAAAGCCCATTCACAAGCCCACCATCACACGCCTATAAATAGGACTTTACTTCACAATTTGGAGCTAGTTAGTCTTTGTTTTTTAGTTTTTAGTTTTTCATTCTCTCTAGTTTTAGAGAGAGAAAGTTCTAAACTTTCTCTCACTAGTTTTCATCTTTCTTTCCTTCAAGATCAAACTTTTGTATTGTTTTTCATTAATCAAGTTTAAATTCAAGCTTTTAATCTTTAATCTCATTCTACCTTTCTTTAATTTTGATTCACTTTTGGTACGAATTACTTATGATCCGTGTTGTTCATCTATGTTTTCGTGCTTAAAAAGTTAATATTTTTTATGTTTCCTTAAGTTTCTACATGAATAAGCTTTAAGATCTTTGTACTTATTGACTTATTTGTGAGTTTAGCTTATTTACTTTTTAAAGTTTTTTATAAAAAGTTCATCTTTTTATTATTTGATTTATGAGATTGATTATTTGTAGTTTAGATAAGTTGTCTTTGTGCTTATTTAATCCGCTTAATATTAGATTCGTGTTAGTTTTGGAGTTAGCTTATTTCATAGCTTATCTCCCTAGCTTGATTTTCGGATCAAAGAGGGTAACCGGAAAGGGTTATAAACCCCTTTTCGATTTGTGTATTCCGACTAGCAGCACCCTTATTCCGATCCTATTGATCGGAAAAGGGTTTTGAAGATTCCGATTGCACCATTTTGTTCACATTCCGATTGCCTAAAATTTTAAGATATTCCGATCTGAGTTATTTTCATTATTCCGATTGTGAACTTTTGAGATATTCCGATTGGCATGATTTTCAAGTATTCCGATTTGATTTATTTGTGCAACATTCCGATCAGCTCTTTTAGCTCATTCCGATCAAGGTGATCGGAATATATTCCGATTAGTTGTAATTGTCTACATTCCGACAGGTGGATCTTTGGTTATTCCGATTGTGTAAATTTTGTGGTATTCCGATTAATGCACTTTAGACTTTCCGATTTGGTAGTAATTGTTTGTTTTTCCAATTGTTTAAATTATTGTTTTTACAAAGTTTTCAAGTGTTAGTTCTTATTAAGTGTTCACTCATTTTTCTAATATAGTCTTTAAGTTTTCAAGCATTTATTTTTAAACTTATCCTTTTTAGTTTAATCTTTTAAAGCTTTGGTTTTACTCAACGACATTTACATTTAATTGTTATTAGTTTAAATTAGATAAATAAACCAACACCGTTTTATTAACCAAGAACAAATCATTCCACTTAGAACCGTGATCAATTCGAGGAGATACCGAGACATAATCTTGAACCCATCCAAAACCATAAAATCACACCCAGAGGCGAAAATGAGAATGAGGCTATAGTAGCTGCTATTGATGCTGCTGTTCAGGCGGCTGTACAAGCCAGTTACCCTAGATTCGTGATGAGATCCGAGCTGAATACCAAAACGAACCTCAGCAAAATAACAACCCTCTTCTTCCACCACCTGCCACTTTAGCCACCTGGTTAGATTTGTTTAATAAACAGAAAACCCGACCTTTTGAACAGACTATAGCTCCAACGGACGCAAAAGAATTGGACACAGTTCAAGGCAATGTTTTATGACCAGTTTTTCCCTCATGCTGAGCAAGCAAAACTGAAGAGGGACTTTCACGCAATTCGTCTGAATCATGGCGAGAACAGTATAGAGTTCATGCACCGATATCTCAAGTTGGCTGGATTCTTGGGAGAGGCTGCAAGTACCGCGGAGGAGCAAGCGAAATAATTTCACTGGGCCCTTCACTCTAGGACCGCGGATAGGCTAATGAGTTCCACGTTCACTAACGTGTCACAAGTAGCTAATGCAGCTCGTGATTTTGAGATGCTTTTCGAGAGGGATGAGCTCGAGAATGTAGAGCATCCTGAGAAGAGGTATATCTCATTCAGTAGACTTAAACAATTTAACTTTGATTATTACTTGTCAATATATATCATACCTTATCCAGTTATCATCTTGTAGACACAAAGGAGGAGACCGATCCCATTCGGCTACCCCACAGCAGAACTACAAAAACCACGGTCAGTCTTATGACCGTAATCGATCAGATAAGAGAAGCGGTGGTGATAACTACCGCGGCAGATCAAACTCATCTGGTAACTATAGGTGATTCTGTAAGATTCACAATAATAAACCATCGTGTAAAACAAATTCTAACTTTCAGTATTTCAACAGAGATGCTGGACAGGGGCGTGACCAAAACAACATAGGTCAGCAGTCTGCCCGACCTGCAAATTCTGGTAATTTTAAATTTCAGCTAAACAGCCTCATTCCAGTTATGTTATCAGGATCGTGACACGTGTACATCTTCTTAAATCAGGTTCTTAGTAAACCAGAGCTGCTTCTACGGGGGATTCTGATCCCACTTGCATCACATGTGAGAAGAAACACCCGGGACCTTGTCATCGTGGTTCAAGTGGTTGTTACAAGTGTGGTCAGCCGGGCCATATGATGAGGGATTGCAAGAAAATAGATGCTGCTGGTATCTCAGGCCAGATTCCTCACATTTTACCTCCACCACCACCACTACCACCAACAACTGGTCGCGTTTACACTACTACCCGAGAGCAAGCAAATAAGACCAAATGTACCATTACTGGCATTTTGTTTATACACGGACAGGCTGCCTGCGTTCTTTTCGATACAGGCGCCACATACTCAGTTATATCTACTTCATTTGCTGTTAGAATAAATATGACCCCTACACCACTAGACAGTGTGCTTAGTATATCTACACCCATGCGAGACTCTGTACGCATTACTTAGGTGTACAGGGATCTCCCTCTTGAGTTTGACGATAGAATCCGTCCAGTCAGTGCCTTCCCTCTAGATATGTGCGAGTTCGATATTATTCTGGGTATGAATTGGTTGTCAGCTCATCGTGCCACCATAGATTGTCATGCTCACCAGGTCATCTTCGGTGATGTCCAGACACCAGAATTTACTCACCATGGTTTTCTGCCAGGAAAACATGTTCAGATTATATCAGCTTTACAGGCCTATACTCTATTATACCATGGTTGTGAGCGTTTTCTAGCTACAGTTCATGACACTGACTCCGAGACACTTTCACTTCATGATCAGCCAGTTGTGTCAGATTTTCCGGATGTCTTTCCAGAGGAACTCCGAGGCATACCTACCATGCGAGAGGTAGAGTTTGGTATCAATGTCATTCCAGGTGTAGAACCAATATCTAAAGCTCTTTACCGTATGGCTCCTGTAGAACTTAAGGAACTGAAAGATCAGCTTCAGGAACTTCTAGAAAGAGGTTTCATTCATCCAAGCGTATCACCATAGGGCGCGCCTGTTTTGTTTGTCAAAAAGAAGGATGGTAGTATGCGGTTGTGTATCGATTACCGCGAGCTGGATAAGCTCACTATTCGAACCGTTACCCACTTCCTCGTATTGATGATTTATTTGATCAGCTTTAGGGTGCCAAGAACTTCTCAAAAATCAATTTATGATCAGGTTACCACCAGTTGCGTGTAAAAGAGCAGGATATATCCAAAACTGCTTTTCGCACGAGGTATGGTCATTATGAATTTGTTGTTATGCCATTCGGTCTCATGAATGCGCCTGCAGTTTTTATGGACTTGATGAACCGAGTCTTCCATAAATTCCTAGACAAGTTTATGATTGTATTCATTGACGATATCCTTATTTTCTCTAAGTCCAAAGAGGAGCATGAGGATCATCTCCGTACAGTTTTTGCAGATTCTCCGACGAGAGAAGCTTTATGCTAAATTTTCTAAGTGCGAGTTTTGGCTGAATAAAGGGGCATTTCTAGGATATATTGTTTCTATAGAGGGGGTCACCATGGCTCCTACAAAGGTGGAGGCCATCACTAAATGGCCGAGACCAACATCTTCCACTGAAGTCCGCAGTTTTCTTGGGTTAGCGGGATATTACCGCAGATATGCAGAGAATTTCTCACGTTTGGCATCACCGTTGACCAAACTTATGCGTAAAGGGGAAAAGTTTATATGGACCGAGGAGAGAGAAAAGAGTTTCTAGGAACTCAAATATCGTTTAATTTCAACGCTGATCCTTACTCTCCCATCTGGTACAAGTGGTTATCAGATTTACAGTGACGCTTTAGGAAAAGGCTTGGGCTGTGTACTTATGCAACATGGGAAAGTCATTGCCTATGCTTCACGTAAGCTAAAGCCGTATGAGAAAAATTATCCTACGCATGACCTGGAGCTCGCAGCAGTCGTTTTCTCCCTCAAAATCTGGAGGCATTATTTATACGGTGAGTCGTGTGATATCTTCACCGATCACAAAAGTCTCAAGTAGATATTTAAAAAGCGAGCGATGAACATGAGACAGAGGCGATGGTTGGAACTGTTGAAATACTATGACACGAATATTCAGTATCACCCATGTAAAGCAAATGTAGTAGCAGATTCCCTTAGCAGAAAGTCAGGAATGATAAATGGCATAAAGGTTTAGGAGGAGATTATTCGGGACTTAGAGCAGTATGATATTGAGCTCCTAGTACGCAGACAGAGAGAATACTGAGCTAGTCTGAGAGTGGAACTAAATTTACTCTCTCGGATTAAAGCCGCACAAAAGGACGATGGTGAAATCTGGGTGATTGTCCAGAATATTGACCAGCAGACTGAATTTCGTATCGATGATGATGGTATCGTATGGCAGGGTACCAAACTCTGCGTTCTAGAAGACCCTACTCTCAGAAAAGCCTTAATGGTTGAGGCTCACAGATCTCCGTTTTCTATCCATCCAGGTTCCACTAGGATGTACCACGATCTTAAGCAGCATTTCTGGTGGAGCGGTATGAAACAGGTTGTCGCCACTTTTGTTTCTAAGTGTCTAACCTGCCAGTAGGTTAAGATAGAGCATCAGCGTACCAGCGGTCTGCTTCAGCCATTAGATATTCCAATATGGAAATAGGATAAGATATCTATGGATTTTGTCACCGGATTACCACAGACTCATAGGAGACATGATGCAATCTGGGTTATTGTCGATCGCTTGACTAAATCAGCACACTTCATCCCTATCCTTAAAGATTTCACAGTCAGTAAGCTAGCAGATATATTCACAAAGGAAATTGTACGATTACATGGTACACCTTCAGAAATTATCTCAGACAGGGATCCACGATTCACTTCTCACTTCTAGGGAGGTTTGCACAAAGCTTGGGGAACCATGCTCAAGCTCAGCACAACTTTCCATCCGCAGACAGACGGGCAGTCAGAACGTACCATCCAAACTTTGGAGGACATGTTACGCGCATGTGCATTAGAATGGACATGACATTGGGATGACTATATCTGCTTGGTCGAGTTTGCCTACAAGAACAGTTGGCACGCCAGTATCAACTGTGCTCCATTCGAGATGTTATACGACAGGAAATGTCGTGCTCCTATTTGTTGGGATCAGGTAGGAGAACGGTTGATTGAGGGACCATAATGAATTGAGCTGACCAATGAAAAGGTCGCCATTGCTAGGGCAAAGCTGCAAGAAGCGCGTACTCGCCAGAAGAGTTACACCGACAAGCATCACAGGGATCTATCATTTCAGACTGGGTATCGAGTATTCCTCAAAGTTTCACCAGCATGCGGGTTCAGACGTTTTGGCCTCAAGGGCAAGCTCAGCCCTCGTTACATCGGACCATTGGAAATCCTTGAACGTGTCGGTGAAGTATCATATCGGTTGGCATTACCGCCGCAGCTTTCACACGCTCATAACGTGTTCCATGTATCACTACTCAGAGGATACAACTATCATGAGCTTCACAAAGTTAAATACCCACTTGATCAGATTCGAGAGGACCTATCTTATATTGAAGAACCCGAAGCAGTCTTAGATCGCCAGGATCGAGTTGTGAGAAGGAAAACCATTCCTTTCGTCAAGATCATGTGGAGGAACCATACCGACGGGAGGCCACTTGAGAAACCGAGGAGTCTATACGGACTTCTTATCCTCACTTCCAGTTATGATTCGGGTATGTATTTTAGTTACATGTCTTTCAGCTTATATATCTTTCAGCTTTCATGGCCTTTCAGTCTATGTGTCGTTCAGATTAGATACATTTCCCCAGCTTAAATTACCTTTAATTCGAGGACGAATTTTCTTTTTAGAGAGGGAGAATTGTAAAACACCGGCATAATCGTATACTTAATTCGAGGACGAATTATTTTTTTAGAGAAGAAGAATTCTAAACCCGTATTTAAGTATTCCTGAATATTAAATACGCACGCTCAGTTTTAGTTAAATATTATAAATAATAATTATTCAGAAAATAATTATTAAAGAAATTAAGTTTTAGAAACATTACGTGTGCATTATTTATGATACAGAAAAGAGTAATTACGTTCACGAATTTAAAACACGAGAAACATTATGAATTAAAACCCGGGCAATAGTTACGAGTATACTTGAATAAAAGTTAAACGGGAAAACAAATGGAAACCATATATAAAAGGGGGTGGCGTTTTAGGTGTAAACAAGAAACATATGGGCTTTTTGGCCCAACCCATCCCACTACTACACTACAGAAAAAAAACACAGCTTCCCACTTCATTCTTACGTAACAAACAAAAAAAGAAAAGAAATTTAGGGTTTGCCTTCTTGGTGGCCGCTGGGTAAAGAACAAAGAAAAGGGAGTTTCGGATTGGTTTCTTTGGTTATTCGAGTGTGTTCTTCATTATCTATTAATACCATAACGGTATTATTTTCCATACATTCGATTTCATGGTTTTATCATGAATCCATATGTTTAATTTTTATTCAAACGAACCTTGAATGTATAGAAATAAAAAGGGGCTGTCGGATTGGATGGCTGCACGAAAACCAAGACACCACCATGTCTTGGTGGTGTGTGTTGATGCCCAGTCGAGACACAAGGTCTCGGTGGTATTTCCTTTTGGTCAGCCGCGAACAAACCATCCCACGCAGAGGTTATATGATTAAAGGGGTGTTGGGTTTTGTTGTGGTTTATGAAACCGACACCAAGAGGTCTCGGTGACCCTTTCTCTCTGCCTAGCCGTGACCCACACAGGGGCGGCATGGGTTGTGTTCAGCCATCGCAGCCAAACAAACCCATCAGGGCTTAAATTTTAATTAAGGGGGTGTTTGGCTGTTTTAAGCAGTGGGAAAATACACAAGAACGACGGAAAAAATATAAAGAACAGTGGGTAAATATTAAACAGAAAATAATAAGGTATAATTCTGAAATTACTGACAGTTTAGCGACGAATTTTTCTGTCACAGTTTGTCATGTCAGATTTGGGACAGTTTGGACCACAACCTTTTAGCCACAGTTTGCAATAGTTAGGGACATAAATTTCTGTCACTAATCCAGTTTTGGGATTTTATATCTTTGTTTGCTTGTTTTAGTGCGACCGATAAAGGGTTATCTCGGTAGGCACGGGTTAGACTCAGAGGATTAATACGAAGATTTAATTACACCTTATTTTATCACTTTTATAAATAAATGTTTAAAATGATTTAATTAGTAAATTAATTTATTATATTAAATTAGTTTTATAAAAGTAAAAGGGTATAATTTTTATTAAATGATTTTATTCATTTTGGGAACTTTATAATTTAGGAAACTTTCCATTATTAGCAGGTTATCAAATATGGTAATGTTAT
This sequence comes from Glebionis coronaria, assembly GCA_025667525.1. Classification (NCBI taxonomy): domain Eukaryota; kingdom Viridiplantae; phylum Streptophyta; class Magnoliopsida; order Asterales; family Asteraceae; genus Glebionis; species Glebionis coronaria. The sequence continues at coordinate 345,316,924 of CM046876.1, forward strand.
AACGTCAGAATACGTGTTATATCGTAATTAATATAGAACAGGAATACGCTAATCAGAAATATTAGAACATTCAGACTTATCAGTTTATATACTAACAGTAATACAAGAACAAATAAATTTACTAAGTACAGTTAAGATAAATAATATATAAAAGAATATCAGTTAACTTATTCGCGTCCTTTATTCATGTAGCTCGCATGAAATCAGAGTAAACTTTCTGTCAGTTGATCTCGGTCGGTACCTGGACACGAGTTAGAGATTTTCCGTTCTTCATTAAGGACTTCCTTCTATGCATGATTAGGATTTCCCGTCTGCAGCCAAATGTTTTCCCCAGTTTACATTTAGGCTTATCAGTAACCATTATAATAACTAAATAAATTGCCTGAGTATTATATACAAGCATGACCAGTTTATGTACTAGTTACGGAGGTACCGTAACCATGACACTAGAGGCACCGGTGTCATGACTCCTCTGCGAGGGAGTGATTTCTCGCAGCGTCCCATTTATTTGAGCTTGGACATTTATAAGTATTATCAGCGGGGCGTATGGGTGCATCCTAGGCTATCAGTTTACAGTTATCAGGTCAATATGGTGTGTGCTCTACATCCTTCACATTGGAGTTGATCCTTCCACCCAACACATTATTTAGAGGTCACCCCTCTACAGCATGACGAGGTCACCCCTCCAGTTATTCATGCAACAGTTGTTACAACGCATGACCTATATAAGCTCTTGGCAAATAAAATACAGTAAATGCATGTTTTTAGATTTAACAGTTAACAAATCAACTTTTTTATTTATAAATCAGACTTCTCAGATTGTACACAGCTTTCCTCCGTTTACATAACAGTCATAGTTTCTGTGTTTCTTATATGTTCCATTCCAGTACATTATTATCTTGCTTCATATCCGTTCACTGGGCGTTATGCTCAGCCGTATTTCCTTTCATGTTTAAAATGACAGGTACACAGGGACGCTCTTAGGACTTCTGAGAGAGTACGTGCATTGGATGAGTGCTATCCAGACTCCTTTACTTTATGCACTCATACATTACTTTAGTTTTTTGGACATTGTTTCGTCCTTTTTCCTTTAGTACTTAATCTTTTATATTAGAGGTTATGTTTGGATTACCAATGTTTGATTCTGGTATTTCCGTTATGGTCAGTTAATGTTTAATACATTGCTTTGCATGCTTTGATGACACGCCATAAATACATGTAACGGTCCACTTATCCAAGTGGGGTGTTACACATATCCTTTAACGAAGCGTCGATAATAACCCGTTAGCCCTAGAAACGTACGTAGAGTGGTCATGGAACGCGGTTTCGACCATGATTGTATAGCTTCGATTTTCTCCGGATCGGGTTCCACACCTTGTGCTGAAATAATATGGCCTAAGAATGCACGTCACTGAACCCCGAAGGTGCACTTAGATGGTTTGGCGTAGAATGAAGTCTTGTGTAACCTTTCTAGGACGTGTTGTAGATGCTTAAAGTGACCTTCTTCATTTGGACTGTACAAAAGTATATCGTCAAAGAAGACCAGAACAAACTTGCGGAGGACTGGTCGGAAGATGTCTTTCATAGCGGATTGAAAAGTTGATGGTGAGTTGATACAAGACTTTTGCCCCGTATAAAAATTAAGTTCTTTGTTGTGTGTCTAATCGAATTGATCCTGGTTAACTATGTGACTCAGTCGTTCTTTGGTGAAACAAATAGTTGTGTCGTTGTAGTAATTAAATGTGCAAGACAATTAAAGTAAAAGGCGTTAATTTAAATCTAAGTCTAAGTAAAATAAATGGTGCAAGTATTTAAAAGCGTGACGAAAAATTAAAAGGTACTAAAAGTAAATAACGCAAACTTAAATCTATCTAAGGAAAACTTAAAGCGCGACTAAAACTTAAACTAAAGCAAAGCTAAAATAAATCTAAGGCAAAGAATCTTAAAGTGCGACTAGGAAAAAGGCGGTAAAAATAAATTAGACAAAACTGAATTAAATTCGCAATATATAAACAAATAGAATTAAATTCGCAATTATTGCGAAATCATATTATAATTCCGCAATTGGAGAAAGGACACAATTCCGCAATGTTGAAAATGCCACCATTTCGCAATCTTGAAATTGTACACAAATTCGCAATTAACAAAATCAACAATTCCGCAATTATTGAAAATGATATGATTTCGCAGTCATACAAATCAAAGATTCCGCAATCATAGAAAACATAGATTTCTCAATAGCCAGAAAGAATGATTTCGCAATACGAAAAAGATACAATTTCGCAATGCTTGGTGCCACAATTTCGCAATCTTGGAAAGATCAATTTCGCAATTACCAGAGAAGACCAAGATTTCGCAATTGAAAGAAGGATTCAATTTCGCAATTATTGAGGAATTGCAAAATCGAATCAGATTTCCTAAAAACTAGGAAAACTCAAAAAAGTACGAAAATAAGCATAAAAATCTTAACTTTTCAAGGACAATAAGCAAATTAAAAGACAATAAGCTAAATAAAAAAACTAGAATAATGATAAAACTTATAAAAACATCAAAAATAAGACATGAAATTTAAAAAGATTCAAACTTTTAAAGAAAACTTTGAAAACACTTAAGTTAAATACCAAATAAGCACATAATATTGTCAAGCTTATGGCTATTTCGTATGATAACTTAAAAGGTAAAAGAAAAGACAAAACTTTTAAATCAAATAAGCAAATGGATTAAACAAAAACTTGCTTAATCCGAAATTGGAACCGAATCAAAAAGAAGAAGAGTAGAATGAGATAGATAAAAGTAAACTTGATCAAAGATAAATAAAGATTAAAGCAAGAAAATTAAAACACTTACTTGGAATTTAAAGAAATTAAAGTGCAAAACATGTATTTAAAATGACAAGTAATTAAAGGTTCATAAAATAAAGGTGGAGAACTAATTTGTCAAATTAGCTAACAAAATGAAAAGTGATTAAGACTAATCTATATATAGCGGAGGATTAGGAAGCTTCCTCCCCTCCTTCCTTTCTTCATAATTGCATGATTAGGTCCTTAAGCCTTCTTTACTTCTTTAATCTTGGACTTAAAGGACTTTGTCTCGGTATTTCTTCGAACTCGTCTTTATATTCTTCAATAAATAAGACTCGAGTTCTTTGGCTTTTGGTAAACTTCCGTCTTTCGACTTTTTCTTCGATAAATCTTCAGAATTGGTCTTAGACTTCCGTTCTTTTTCCACTCTTGACTTTTCGACTTCATATTTCGTCTTTTTCTTCAATATTAGTCCGTAAATGCCCGTGAATGCCCGTGTTTTCTCCACTTTTCACCTTTTCGTCCTAAATCACAACAAAAACACAAACCACACATAATTCCGACATAAAAGACATAAAATACACGTTTTGGCTCGGTTATTATTGTAATTAAGTGGTAGAAAAGATGGGTGTTTTCACACCTATCAAATCCCCTACACTTGACCATTGCAATGTCCTCATGCAATGCATTAGTTACAAAGCATGTTTACATTTTTCATCATAATCAATCTATAGTGGCCTTTATTAAAGAGATAGAAAACTATAAATATTCAAAGTAAAGAAATCAAAAGCATACCTTGGGTTTTGGAAATGTTATGAATAATCATCATCCTCAAGTTTTCACTTTCTCCAAACCAAGCTTAAAAACGAGATCATTGTTATTATAAGTTAGCAAACTAACACGAACTCATGTGGGCCAATTATTTACTTAGACTCCCTTATTCATAGGGGTATCTCTTATATTTTATTGTTGTATTGAATGATCACGAGGATGCATTTTCGACTTATTTCGATAGTTATTAAGTCTGAAAATAAAGTGGGACGATTTAATCAATAGTTAGCTAAAGGACAAAATCTTTTAAAACTACTTCTCGGGACCTCATAAAGTTCATACCTTGGCATAACTCGCTTCGCGATTTGAGACCTTTCTCGGACCGATATTTGGCAGCGACTTCATACTTCAAACCTTGAGAGACGTTCATGAAATTATGGTCTTCTCTTCATAATGGAATTTCTTCACTTGAAGTTTTGAGAGATTCATACTTGGACCACGACTTCTTCATTTTTCTCCAATCTTTATTTTGGACTTTGATATACAACGATCCGCCTCCTTTTATGACTTGGATATATTTATCCTCATACCTTGTTAGGGTCTTTTCGGATACACTTCTACATGACTTTTGGGGAGTTTTTGCTTTTCGTCGTGTGTCTCGATCCTTCATATTGATTTTTGATAAATGATTCTTCACATCACTTTGGATCTTAAGCAACAAAATATAGCCCTCATGCCTTGTTAGGGCCTTTTCGGACTCGCCAATCTTCACATCCCACTTCAATAAGTTATGCCTTGGCTATGAACTCTAATCCATACCGAGCAACTTTTAAACAATCTTGGGCTAGAAGCTAAGTAACTTTTCAAATCGTACAACCTTATTTATTGCAGATAAATTTATTAACAAGCGATGGGAGAATAGGCTTATAATTAACTCACATAAATTCACGAAAGAATACCAAACTTATAATTGACTCTATCATCTCTCGTTCTCCACAGTTTAAAATCTCAAGTAATGAGACTCGTGGATGCTTAGCCTATTAAGTCAAAGTTTTGGGTTTTCGAGTCGCCTATAGGATCTTGCAAATTCTTAGACTTTTTCAAGTTTAGAAATCGCGTTTTAAAGTTCCCTTGATAAACGACTCTCTAGGATCAATTATAGGAACTTGTGAAAAGTTCTTGTTCTTAGCCCGTGAGAGTTAAGACTTTCGCGTTTTATAGCTCCCTATATAAAAGCCTAGCAAAACTTGACTTAAACACGTTAAGGATACTAGCTAGAGTAACTTAGATAAGTAAACTCGGGTTGAGTCAAAAGATTCACAATGTTTTGAAAATTAAAACCATTTTATTAAACATTTATTCTAGCAAAGAAAGGAAAATAACTATACAAAATAGGCCAAAATAGATCAAAAATTTTGAAAAATGTCAAAAAATTAATTTTCCGATTAAAATGAGGACAAATACAAGGAAAAGACCACTTAACTTCGATAGAAGTCCCCCTACACTTAATATAAACATTGTCCTCAATGTTTAAGCATGTGGGATTAAACTCCCCTACACTTAGGACATTGTGCACTTTGTTTAAATCTCGCTAAGGAAAAGACAACTAACGAGATTCCTATTTTAATATTGAGAAAATATAAAATAGTGAATCGAAAAGAGTTTAGGATAGAACCGGGAAGAAGTGGAACACGGAATCACGGGTCGTCAAGAATCATCAAGAGTGGATCATTGAAGCGCGAATCCCTGATTAAGAAGTGAGGATAGGAAAGCAAACCAACGGGTCTCCCCTACACTTATGATAAAGAAAGCGAAAAGATAGATGCATGGGTTGCCTCCCAAGAAGCGCTTGATTTTTGTTCACCGAGTCGTGAGCCTGACTCGACCTTGATTATCAACGGAAGAAGCGTGAAACATATCCACCAGGATCAAAGACATAGTTTTCGTCCATCAATAAGCACAAGCTTAAGGCGAACAAGGCAAGATAAAGAAGAGTAGGCAAGGTTCCCTTAGGCAGCGATGGAGCACGGTGGAAGCAATGTTGAAGTGGTACAAGCAGATTTCCATAAGTTCCAAAGATATTTCCTTTTATTTCATCAGGTGGATACTGAGATGGCTGCAGAATATCAATACCGGGGTCGAACACCTTTTCCTTTAAGGGAAAATAGCACTCAGGCTCAGCAGAATGGGAAGAAGATCCGCGAAGAAGCACAACCTCGTCCTCAGAAAGGGGACAAAGAGGTGTTAAATCATATGTGCTGCGGATATTGGTGGCGACCGGTTTCTTCTCCTTAGAAAGAATGTGCTTCAAATCCAAAGTAGGATCAAGACGATAATCTTCAAAGTCATAAGGAGGAGCATCACTCTCATGAGGGAAGTAAGTATTAAGAAATGCAGAGAAGTCTTCCTCAAATGAGTAATCGTCCAAAGTAGGATCGAGTGATGGCGGAGGATCTTCATCAAATGTAGGTGCAGTGTCATCAGTAGAAGAATCGCTCAAAAGAGTATCGGCATCCTCAAAATCATCAAAGGTGGGCATGTCGGGATACTCAGAAGTAAGGTCATCATAATCATCCGAATCTGAGCTAGATTCATCATCATAAGCATCAAAGACCGGAGGAGAATCATAAATGGGAGAAGCGTCCAAAGTAGGGAGAGAATCATCTACATCATCTTGAAAAAGTGGATTATCGATGCAAGAGTCGAATAGAGGATTGTCGTAGACGGTAAAGTCATCGAGCACATTAATCATATTCACGGATTCTCGGCCTCCAAAGGTTGTACTGGTAAGCTTTCCCATTTTAAAAACTTGTGCATCATCCCCGACTCGTAAGATTAACTCGCCTTCGGCAAGATCAATTAAAGCTCGTCCGGTTCTCAAGAATGGCCGACCAAGTATTAAAGGAATACGAGGGTCCATTTCATAATCAACAACCACAAAATCGACCGGGAAAGTAAATGTGCCAACTTTAATGAACACATCTTCGGCTATACCAACAGGGTAAGCGAGAGTGCGATTTGGAAGTTCGAGAGTCATCTTTGTTGGAGTGAGGTGGGGTAATGATAGTGTTTTCCAAACACTCAAAGGCATCAAATTAATACTGGCCCCGAGATCAGCAAGGGCAGTAAATTCTTCAGTTTTGTTGAACACGCAAAGCAACACAAAACGACCGGGATCTCCAAGCTTTTCCGGAAGTTCTTTAAGAATAACGGCAGAGCAGTTTTCATTTAATCGTGTGTTGGCGAGTTCAATCATCTTCTCCTCCTTGTTAAGCAATTCCTTAAATGCTTTAACAAATTTGGGCATGTGGACAAGTGCTTCAAGAAAGCTAATGTTGAAGTTCATTTGAGAAATCATCTTCACATAACGTGTCACTTCGGAGTCCTCCTTGGTTAGCATTTTTGTCTTGCCTAAACAAGAAGGATATGGGATATTGGGTTTGGGTGGTGAAGGTGCAGGTGTAGCAAGTGAGGGTTGAGATGTTGAAGGTTCCTTCCGAGGTACATCGTCATGACGAGGCGGAGACGGTAATGGTGCACTAATACTAGGTGTAGGAGGAGTAGGGTCAAATGGTGGTGGAGGAGGTGTAGATGATGGGGGTGGGATTGGTGGATCGACAATGGTAATTCCACTACGCGTAGTAATAGCACTCACATTGGCTCGCGGATTAGTGACGGTGTTTGAAGGTAGAGAACTCGAAGTAGAAGGTTGAGCAGGGGGCAAGAAACTAGCCAACATATTCTTTATATCATTCGTTTGAGTGCTGATGGAGGATTGAAGATTATCTCGAAGTTCGGATCGAATCTCATTTCCTTGCTTGGTAATATCTCCTTTCAGATTGATAATTTGGCTCTGTAGGTTCTTGATTTGCTCACCGTGGGTTCTCATGATGGTGTCAACATCGGGGTTAATGGGTGGGAGTTGTTGAGTGGGTGGGTGATAAGGATTAGAAGCTCTTGGTGGGATTTGGTTGCTTCTAGTGTAGTTGTTGGCGGAGTTTTGGTTTTGAGGAGAAAAACCGGGTGAAAGGTAGTTGTTTGACCGGTAGCTCAGCAAATTTCTATCCCGTTGTCGAGCTTGGTAATTTTCCGGTGAATAATTACCATAAGCTGCATACACATTTTCCGGATTTCCTTGAGTTGAAGGACAATCGGTGTATGAGTGTGGACCGCCGCATGTTTCACAAGGGGTAGCAATAGCTTTAACTTGTTGTTGTTGGTTTGAAGCCAAGAGTTGCATACTTCTGCTCATTTCGGTCAACACGCGTGTGAGTTCAGTCATATCAGGGTTTGCTGAAGTAGAGGAAACATTGACTCTCGGGTTATTCCTTGAAGAAGCGGAGGAATCCCAGTTTTTGTGGTGAGTAGTCATGTTCTCAATTAGCTCTCTACACTCCTCGGGTCTCCTTTTCATGAATGTGCCACCGGCGGCTGCATTAATCGTATCCCGATCTCGAAAAGTCAAACCGTTGTAGAAAGTATCAATTAAGGTCACAGGGAGCATGTTGTGGTTTGGACATCTATCGATCAAGACATTATATCTCTCCCAAGCATCAAAAAGAGATTCATCATGATCTTGCATGAAACCGCGGATCTGATTGCGAAGGCTCGTGACCATGGATGGTGGAAAGTAGCGCGACAAAAAGCGTTGAGTCATGTCATCCCAAGTGTGAATTGAATTCTTCGGGAGACGATCAAACCATTTCTCGGCGTGATGTGATAAAGTATGTGGGAAGAGTTGTAGGCGAAGTTCATCCATTGTGGCACCGGCGCACTTCATGCTTTGAGTGATTGTAATGAACTTGTCGAGGTGTTTGTTTGCATCATCATCAGGCATTCCTCTAAAAGGATTTGTTGGCACTTGCTGAATCATGTGGTGCTTCAACGAAAACTCACGAGCGTTGATTTGCATCGGCGCAATCGGTCCTCCTCGTCCAAACATGGTAGGTTGACAAAGCTCCTCCATGGTCCGAAGATCGGGCTGTGGAAGAACATTGTTGTTATTATTGAGGTGCGGTGGATTATTGTTGTTAACACCAGACATAACTAAATCTTCTTGAGTCTCGGGCTCTTGATAATTAGAAGATCTAGTACGCATACACCTGAAAATGCAAAAGAAAACAATACCAAACGCAAAGACAATATATATACACAATAAAAATAAAATCTTTTTGGATTTTTGAAATTTTTAATTTTTATGGATTTTTATCAATTTTTAATTTTTATGATTTTTTGAATTTTTTATGCAAGAAAAATAACGCTCACAAGTGAACGGATCCCAAAAAGCAACGCGTCTCTCACAGAAAACCGTTAATCTTTACGAAAAGAGCCGGCAGCGGCGCCATTTGATACAAGACTTTTGCCCCATATAAAAATTAAGTTCTTTGTCGTGTGTCTAATCGAATTGATCCTGGTTAACTATGCGACTCAGTCGTTCTTTGGTGAAACAAATAGTTGTGTCGTTGTAGTAACTAAATGTGCAAGACAATTAAAGTAAAAGGCGTTAATTTAAATCTAAGTCTAAGTAAAATAAATGGTGCAAGTATTTAAAAGCGTGACGAAAAATTAAAAGGTACTAAAAGTAAATAACGCAAACTTAAATCTATCTAAGGCAAACTTAAAGCGCGACTAAAACTTAAACTAAAGCAAAGCTAAAATAAATCTAAGGCAAAGAATCTTAAAGTGCGACTAGAAAAAAGGCGGGAAAAATAAATTAGACAAAACTGAATTAAATTCGCAATATATAAAAAAAATAGAATTAAATTCGCAATTATTGCGAAATCATATTATAATTCCGCAATTGGAGAAAGGACACAATTCCGCAATGTTGAAAATGCCACAATTTTGCATTCTTGAAATTGTACACAAATTCGCAATTAACAAAATCAACAATTCCGCAATTATTGAAAATGATATGATTTCGCAATCATACAAATCAAAGATTCCGCAATCATGGAAAACATAGATTTCGCAATAGCCAGAAAGAATGATTTCGCAATACGAAAAAGATACAATTTCGCAATGCTTGGTGCCACAATTTCGCAATCTTGGAAATATCAATTTCGCAATTACCAGAGAAGACCAAGATTTCGCAATTGAAAGAAGGATTCAATTTCGCAATTATTGAGGAATTGCAAAATCGAATCAGATTTCCTAAAAACTAGGAAAACTAAAAAAAGTACGAAAATAAGCATAAAAATCTTAACTTTTCAAGGACAATAAGCAAATTAAAAAGACAATAAGCTAAATAAAAACACTAGAATAATGATAAAACTTATAAAAACATCTAAAATAAGACACGAAATTTAAAAAGATTCAAACTTTTAAAGAAAACTTTGAAAACACTTAAGTTAAATACCAAATAAGCACATAAGATTGTCAAGCTTATGGATATTTCGTATGAAAACTTAAAAGGTAAAAGAAAAGACAAAACCTTTATATCAAATAAGTAAATGGATTAAACAAAAACTTGCTTAATCCGAAATTGGAACCGAATCAAAAAGAAGAAGAGTAGAATGAGATAGATAAAAGTAAACTTGATCAAAGATAAATAAAGATTAAAGCAAGAAAATTAAAACACTTACTTGGAATTTAAAGAAATTAAAGTGCAAAACATGTATTTAAAATGACAAGTAATTAAAGGTGCATAAAATAAAGGTGGAGAACTAATTTGTCAAATTAGCTAACAAAATGAAAAGTGATTAAGACTAATCTATATATAGGGGAGGATTAGGAAGCTTCCTCCCCTCCTTCCTTTCTTCATAATTGCATGATTAGGTCCTTAAGCCTTCTTTACTTCTTTAATCTTGGACTTAAAGGACTTTGTCTCGGGATTTCTTCGAACTCGTCTTTATATTCTTCAATAAATAAGACTCGAGTTCTTCGGCTTTTGGTAAACTTCCGTCTTTCGACTTTTTCTTCGATAAATCTTCAGAATTGGTCTTAGACTTCCGTTCTTTTTCCACTCTTGACTTTTCGACTTCATATTTCGTCTTTTTCTTCAATATTAGTCCGTAAATGCCCGTGAATGCCCGTGTTTTCTCCACTTTTCACCTTTTCGTCCTAAATCACAACAAAAACACAAACCACGCATAATTCCGACATAAAAGACATAAAATACACGTTTTGGCTCAGTTATTATTGTAATTAAGTGGTAGAAAATATGGGTGTTTTCACACCTATCATGCGTTTGTAAGCCCAAATGGCATTACAAGAAATTCATAGTGACCATCAGTCGTTCGGAAGGCGGTTTTGTGTATATCTTCTTTTGCCACTCGGATTTAGTGGTACCCAAATCGCAAGTCGATCTTTGAGAAAATCGTTGCACCATGTAATTCGTTTAATAGTTCATCAATCGTTGGTATAGGAAAATGATCCTTTATGGTAGCTGTGTTGAGTGCTCGGTAGTCGACACAAAACCACCACGTACCATCTTTCTTTTTGACTAGAAGAACCGGAGACGAGAAGGCACTTTGGCTTGGTTGTATGATGCCATCACGCAACATCTCTTTAATCAATTAAGTCATCACTTGTTTTTTGTAGTGTGGATAACCAAATGGTTTCACGTTTACGGCTTTGTTGTCTAGCATGGGAATAGTATGATCATGCGGTCGTGGTGGTGGTAAGCATGTGGGTTTCTTGAATACGTTAGAAAAAAGTTAAAGGAGATGGTTGATGTCTAGGTTCTTATGAGTTGGTGTTTCTTCAGTGAATGGCATAAGTGGTTGATAAGCGATGGTATGAAGGGAGGCTGCGGTACCCTGTTTTGAAGAAATTTGGTGTCACATTGGTTCACCCACTAAGGTGTGTTCTACCTCGTTTGTTTGAAATAGATATCTGGTATGGAAAAATCGGCGGATAATCGGCCCAAAGAACCGAGCCAAGAGACGCCCCACACGAGGTCTGCACCTTCGACGGGTATAATGTAGAAAGGAAGATCAAAGTTGGCCTTTTTGAGTTAAAGCTTAACGTTGGGACAAACCCTACGACACTGGATACTTTGATCATTACCGACCACGACTGAGAATGGAGCGATAGGTTGTGAGGTGAGTTGAAGTGCAGTGGCGACTCGCGGTTGTATGATGTTATATGTACTGCCAGAATCAATAAGTATGGAGACCGGTTTCCCCAAAACATATCTCGTAACGGGCAAGGTTTGGCTCTATGAGAAACCAAAAAAAGCTGCGTCGGACAACTCATAGTATTGAGAGACCATAGTCACTTGTGCCTCTGGAGCACTGGTGATGACGAGACCCTCAAGTTCGTCATAATCCACAACCAACAAGAATTGAGGTGGGGACACTTGTGGCCTGACGTATATTTTTCTGGACAACGAACACAAAGACCATCCTTTTTCCGTTTTAAATTTCTTTCTTTAGGCCCGACATAAGGATTTTTTTAACGTCTGGCCTGATAATCCATTAACTCGATTACTCAATCGCTCGAACTCGGTTTGGTACAGAGGAACCGTGCTTGTTTGCTTTAACTTGAATAGTGTAGCTTCATGATTCTCGTATGAAGATGGTCCAAATTGGATTTCTAGTTCACGTGAAATGTTTCCCACGTGCCCAACATCCCGTTTATGGCGAGATGTTTATACCATGAAAGCGCTTCACCCGTAAAGTAAAAGACTGAATAGGCTGTCCGATTCGCGATTGGGGTATGATAATAATCAAAAAAATTATCCGCTTGAAAGATTCAGTCCAACGGGTTTGAGCCATCAAATAGGGGGAGTGTTATTTTTAGAGTACGAGGTTGCATGGGATGTTGCATGGCATTGGCAGGTGGTCTAGTTGGAACAGTACCTTATGGGTACAGCATGGTGTTGTCTTGAAATAGTAGAGGAAGTGGTTGTAGAGATGACATGTAGTGTCTGGTGTCAGACACATTTGGATGCGGCTATGACATGTATTCTGAAGATGAGTTTTGCGCGTGCGTATGACCAATAACATAAGCGGCGGTGAGGTGAAGGGCGAGGCTATTGGACGTATGGGTTGTGATGTTTGTTGGGACGGGGATGTTGTGATCGGTGGTGGCATAGGAGGCACCGTTTGAGTGGTAAATTTGGACGACGTGAGAATTTGTATATGATTGACTAGCATCGTCGTCGTGGCAGCCTGTAATGAGAGTGTGGTATTGACATCGTTGGTGACTTTGATTAACGCCACTAGTTGAGCTGCGTTATCATTTTGAGGTTGGGTATTCGGGAGAAGCTGTTGAGTAGCCGTCATTGCAATGATTAATTGATCGATTTTGGCTGTAAGAGAGGTGGGATTCGGTGGTGGTGTGTCGTCGCGGGTGGGTGACGGTACTCGTCGGGGAGGCATGATTCGTGAATGAAAGAACCAAGATGATGCAACCAAAAATGGGTGATAGTGAGCTGCTAATGTACGAAGAGAATTAATTGAACTTGATAAACTTTTTCATGTTTTATTCATAACCCAAAAGTGGTTTAAATAACAAAACAAATAACAACCAGTACCTAAGATTAAGGAAGCCAATCAACGAAATTTGACTAGGGAATTCTGGTTTCAAAAATAAGAAAGGATAGGAACAATTGAAGACTAATAAGTGTGTAAACACTTATCCTTTTGCCACTAAAATCAAGGAAAAACGAGACCTAATCATGTGTTTTATATCGTAAAAGTCAGAGTTACGCGTGGTTTTGTGTTTTTGTGTTAAAATAGGTACAAATGATCAAAAGGAAAGAAAACACGTGATTTCACGATCAAATGTTGAAGAAAAGTCCAAAAAGAGACACAGACAAAGTCAAAAGACCAAAAGTGTGCCCTAGTTCACGAAAACCGATGAAACCGACACGAGTTTGAAGAAAATGTAAAAGAAAGCCGAAATCGAGCTCGTCTTAGTGGATTTAATTATTTATGAAGATTTCAAGCCAAGTGGGTCCCACATTGGATCTATTGGGCCACAAAGCCCATTTATCAAATTTATTCAATTTAAATGGATTGGAAAGATTGAGCTAAAAGCCCATTTGGCTAAATTAATGTATAAGGGATGGTTGAGGATAAATTGGGCCACAAGCCCAATCACTTACACAAATCAAACGAGAGAAGGGAAGTAGTAAATTTTTCTAGTCAAGTTTTTTTGGTTTATTCCCAGTCAAACACTGTCAAACGTGTTTACATTATTCACCTCACACGTTTTTCAACTTTCCTTACCCCACTCAGATTAAATATAAAACGTTTAATATTTTTACCCCATCCCCACATATTCGATATTAACAAGAAACATAAATTCACTGTTATTCTCTCTCTCCCAAACAAATTCACCACTTCTTTCTCCACCATTGTTACCCAATCTCCTAAAACCTAATTCCCTAAATCACCAAAAATTACCCACTAGTTTTTGGGGGTTTTCCCTTATTGATTAATTCACACAAAGGGGAACTAAATCCCCCAATTTTTCGGAAGCTCCATGATGGTGGTCCTTCCCTTTCTCCTGACGTCGCTAAACTCCCTATTGTGATTGGTTAAACCCAATCACCATCAATTTTCCACCAATTAAAAGCCTCCACCTCAGCCAAAACTAACACAAGAAGCACACTGCCCATCCACAGTGGCAATCCGTGTGATGGGTAGTGATTTTCAGCCATTGGATCAAAGAGAAGAGAGAGAAAAGATGAATGAAGGGCCTGGATGATTTGCTTAATGATGAAGCTAAAAAGAAGGTTTTTGGGGTTTTGCCTATAAAAAACCCCTTTCATGTGTAATTTTGGGAGCACTTTTTCTTTATTTTACTGTTTTTAATTAAATTAGGAGTAGGTTAATTTAGATTTAATTTTTGCAAAATTAGTTTAGGGTTTAATGTATTCCTTTATTTTCCAGTAATTGTACTTCTTTTGAATGATTAATGAAAAGTTTTATTTTAATTAAATTTATCTCCATTTAAATTATTGCAAGTTTAATTATCGCTATCTTTAATTTTTTTTATCACTGTTCGAAGGATATTATTATTATAAAAAAAGTGGTTACTGTTCGAGTAAAATGGTTCTTGTTCGATTGGTGTTTCTTGATTCAAGTGCTATTTTGGTTCGAAGAGTTACTGTTCAGTTACTATTCATGTTCGAGGTCTTGTGTTGATGTTCGAAGGTTGATTTAAGGTGGTGTTCGGTTTGTCATTAAGACGGCTCAGCGCCGCTTCTTCTACCCAACGGATTCATCAAAAGGTGCTAGTTCTCTTTTAATTTTAGTATTAAGTTTTAGTTTGAGGGTTAAATCTGCTTATGTTTTATTTAGTTTTAAGTTTGCTTATGTTATTTTTGGTTTATTGCTTTTTATTTATCTGTTTATTTTATTTATTCTGCTTGTGTTAATCTTAGTAGTGTAGGATCTGCTTTATTTGGTTTAGATATTTTTGTTTGGTTTAAGTTTGCTTATAGATTTTAGTATGCTTATATGTTTCAGCTTATTTTATTAGGTTTATCAGCTTATTTTGGTCGGTTTAGTTGCTTATCTGGTTTTCGCTTATTAGATATTATCACCTTTTTGCTTATTTGGTATTTCAGCTTATTTGTAGTTATAGCTTATTTGCTTATTTTCTGCTTATTGTGTTTATTGGGGTTATTCTTTATTTGCTGTTTTCATTTGCTGATAAGCAACAGATACACTTATCTGTTGGTTCCAAATATTCCTAAAAACATCAAAAAAAAAATAATAAGCATAAATATTGCCTGGGGTGGGATTCGATCCCCAGACCTGTCGCATAGCAACCAATAGACGCAACCATTTACTCTAGGCCTTTACTTGTGTTTAATTCTTTAACAATTAATTAACATAGCTTTATAGATTTAGTGGCAGCTTTAATTATTTCGTTTAATTCAAATTTTAGCTCTTTTTAGTTTATTTAAAAAGTTTTTAAATAGATTTTTCTTAATTCAGTTTTCAAAAAAATATAAAAAGAAAATAAAAAAAATATTTTTATTTTATTTACTTTTATAAATTTTAAATTTGTTTTAAATTTACTTTTATTTAAAATATATTTCTTTTATGTTTTTTTAATTGAGTATTAAAATTTAGTTTTCCATTTAGTTTTACTTAAAATAGTTTTTATCAAAAGTTTTTTTTTATTTAGTTTTATTTATAAAATTAGTTTTAAATAGTATTTAGATTCAAAATAGTTTTAATTAAAATTAGTTTAAAATAGATTTCATAAATTGTTTTAATAGATTTTAATTAAATAGTTTTCAATTAGTTTTTAGTTAAAATACCAAAAATATTATTTACCAAGAACAAAGTAGTCTTACGTTTAATCGGATTTCAATTCGAGTGAGTCGAGGAAAAACGAACATTAATTGCAATACACACAAAATCCAAGTATTAAAATGGCGCCGCTGCCGCTTCGCTCGTACGATTGACGATTTTTCGTGAAGACGTTTGGATTTTGGGATCCGTTCACTTTGAACGTTAATTTTCTTGCACAAAATCAAAAATACAAAAAAATCAAAAATAAAAAATACAAAAAAAAAATTAAAAAATCAACAAAAGAAAATTCTTTCCTAAGATTTGCACCGAAAAAAATTAAAAAATCAAAAAGTAATACTTTTTCCTAAAAGTATTACACCAAAAATATTACGTATTAGTGTTATTTTTTAGTTTGATTTCTTTCGATTTTTCTTGTGAATATATATTTTTCTAAAAAAATACAAAAAGATTTTTCTTTTATTATAATATATTACGTAGCATAATAATTATTGTTATTTCGATTTCTTTCGACACTACCATGGATAATCGTCCGATTTGGGAAATATTGCAAGAAGAGCGTTATAAGATTATGTCCGAGGAGTGTTCGACTTGTGGTGGGCCTCATGCTTATTTTAATTGTGACAAAACTTATGAGGAGGTTTATAATAATGACGAAAGTATGTGTTATGATACTAATACTTATTTTGGCTCCCCTAGTTTTCCTACAACTAGTGACCCACCACAATATGATCCACGGTTTTATGGGGAATTTCAAAATCAAGGGTTTTCAAATAATGAAGGTTTTCCAAATGAAGGCAATTTTCAAAACTATAATCAAGGGAGTATTTCACAACCTCAAATGGATTTAATTCTTAATAAACTTGAGGGACATGATAGATTCTTAAGAGAAATGCAAGAGGAAACCGATAGGAAATTCATGCTCATTTTAGAAACCTATCAAGCTCAATGTGATACTGAGCCGTCTTTGAGAGTTGATATTGAGGCTAACACCACTACTAGTAGTGATGTTCCCACTGTGGATCCTTCCATCTCTCCGCCAATAAAGGAGAGACAAGGCCCGAAGATTATCATGAGTTTTACTCACCCTCCGGTGTTGACACCCACAGATACTATTAGCTCTCCTCTCTCCTCACCTATTGAGGAAATTCCCGAGATTATTCCTGAGCCTCCATTACCCATTAAAGACCCCATTTCTTTTATGACTCCTTCACCTACCCCTTCAAATGACTTTATGCTTTCTTCAAATCCTCTTAGCGAGACATGTTTTGAGAAACCAATTTTTGAGGAGTGTGAGTGCATAGAAGAAGAACCCATAAGTTTCCTACACCTAAGGAGTTTGTAGATAGGGATGAGTTATCTTGTGATTCCGACTACATTTTTAATTATTCCTCGGGTTCGGATGAGGATGATTCTCCTATTTTACCAAAACCAACTTTTGAAAACCATGATACTAATGATTTATCGGTTTCTTTACTCCTTAGTGATGACTTTTATACCCCGAGTATTGAGAAATTCCATCACGAGGATGCTTTTTATGATCCCGTGTTATTGGATTTCTCGCATGAGCTTAATTGTGATCATGGTATTGATGATAAGGCAAATGGAGTTTTAACACTTGATATTGATATTGATTTTGAAAACTCGGATTTCGATAAATTCACATTTGCCTCTTCGCCAATTACTTTTGATTCTACCATCGATTCTCTTCCACATATTACTTTTAGTGATGATGATGGTTTTCTCATTCCCGAGATCGATAAGTTTCTTGATACTCCCGTGGACGATAATTTCACATATGTTGAGAGGACCTTTTTACCTTTTATGACTTATCCTCCTGGCTCTCATTTATTATGTTCCTCCGGGACCAAGGATAAGATTTTTGATCCCGGTATTACATTTGAGGCTTCCCCATGGACCATTTAATTCAGGGTCGAGTCAGGCTCGTGACTCGGTTAACAAAAACAAGCGCTTCTGGGGAGGCAACCCGATGATCTATCTTTTATCTAGTTTCTACAATAAGTGTAGGGGGGAGCCGTGTAGGTTGTTTGTTTTGTATGTTGTGATTGTGTAGGGACATGTGCTTTGATGATCCACTTTTGGTACTTTTGACGAGACCCGTGTACCCGGTTCCTTCGATAAGTTTTTGCTATTGTGATTCAATCTTGTATATAAATAAAACGTGAATAAATATAATCACTTTAGTTGTCCCTTCCTTAGCTCGATTTTAAACAACGTACTCAATGTCCTAAGTGTAGGGGAGTTTATTCTCCCACATGCTTAAACATTGAGGACAATGTTTATATTAAGTGTAGGGGGGACTTCTATCGAATTTTAGTGGGCTTTTCCATGAATTTGACCCCATTTAACCAGAAATTTAAAAATTTTTCAACGTTTTTCAAATTTTTGATCTATTTTGGCCTAGTAGTTTTTTGTTTTATTTCCTTTATTTTTTCATCGCATCGTATTTATATTTTGAAGTATAAAGTCAAAAATAAATTAAGAAATAAAATGGTTTTAACAAGTTTACATGTCTTTGATATATTAGGCCCGTCGTGAATATTTTGACTCAACCCCGAGTTTACTTATCCAAGTTTACTCTAGCTAGTATCCTTAACCATATGGACCTTAATTGGTTTATTAGGCTAAGCATCCACGAGTCTCATTCATTGAGATTTTAAATCGTGGAGAACGAGAGATGATAGAGTTGATAATAAGTTTAAGGGTTAAATTTTTGCTTATATGAGTTTTTGTGGCTCTTTCTTCCCGCTTGTATATTTAATTGCTTAATAAATGAGGATTTTTGCGGTGTCGATTCGATATCTTAACTCTTAGCCAAATCTTTATTCTCCTTGTAATTAAAGCATGAACACATTGAGGGTGCCAGCGTTGTGGACTTCCGACTAAGGTGGCTCATAACCACTAAGTAGGAGGTATTCAGACCATGGGACCACGGAATTTGGCCTACTATATATATCATGAATAAAGAAAGAATAAGATTAAAACATGACCTCAAGGAGCCTTAGGGTGTGGGGCATGTAGCACGAACCTTGTCATTAGAGCCTTAGGGTGTATGGCATGGTAAGTGTTGAATAAAAATTGATCAAAAATCAATTCCCTCGTTTATCGTTCAAGGAGCCTTAGGGTGTGGACAATAGACGAGGAGCATTTTTACATCTTAAAGAGCCTAAGGGTATATGATGTGAACTTGCTAAACTCCACATAAAGTCTACATGACTTTGGAGGAATAATTAATAAGTAGTACTATTTGGCCAAATTTTGGGTCCAGGAATTTATTCCCCAAATCGTGTTAAATCATCCTTGATGTGGGCTTACTTTAGTGACAACGTTTTTGAGGACGAGGTTAGGTTTTGAGTGTCGAGTTTGCACCGTTTCGCCTTCATTTTTGGAATAATAATTATCAAATAAGTCAAATGAGCCTACGGGTGAATGACAATCAATAAAATCTAGAGATACAAAGTAGGAATTGGAGAAAGAGTATTACACAATTGTCTTATATAAGTGGTTTTAACCTAAGGACTTATGGTAAAGAATGATCTCGTTTTTAAGCTTGGTATGGGGAACGTGAAACTTGAGGGTGATTAATATTCATGACACCAAAGCCCTAATTCAAGTCTTAGATTTCTTTACGAGTTTCTTCCATCAAATAAATTCAAGTTAATAAATTGTTAAAACTTTTGTTTCCTTTAAAGTATTTATCTTTTCATCGTAGTAGTATTAGTATATCTTAATAAAGGCCGAGATGGATTAATAATGAGAAAAATGTAATCTTATACTTTAAAATAATGCATTGCATGGGGTCATTGCAATGGTTAAGTGTAGGGAATTTAATAAGTGTGTAAACACTTATCCTTTTGACACTAAAATCAAGGAAAAACGAGACCTAATCATGTGTTTTATATCGTAAAAGTCGGAATTACGCGTGGTTTTGTGTTTTTGTGTTAAAATAGGTACAAATGATCAAAAGGAAAGAAAACACGGGATTTCACGGTCAAATGTTGAAGAAAAGTCCAAAAAGAGACAAAGACAAAGTCAAAAGACCAAAAGTGTGCCCTAGTTCACGAAAACCGATGAAACCGACACGAGTTTGAAGAAACAGTAAAAGAAAGCCGAAATCGAGCTCGTCTTAATGGATTTAATTATTTATGAAGATTTCAAGCCAAGTGGGTCCCACATTGGATCTATTGGGCCACAAAGCCCATTTATCAAATTTATTCAATTTAAATGGATTGGAAAGATTGGGCTAAAAGCCCATTTGGCTAAATTAATGTATAAGGGACGGTTGAGGATAAATTGGGCCACAAGCCCAATCACTTACACAAATCAAACGAGAGAAGGGAAGTAGTAAATTTTTCTAGTCAAGTTTTTTTGGTTTATTCCCAGTCAAACACTGTCAAACGTGTTTACATTATTCACCTCACACGTTTTTCAACTTTCCTTACCCCACTCAGATTAAATATAAAATGTTTAATATTTTTACCCCATCTCCACATATTCGATATTAACAAGAAACATAAATTCACTGTTATTCTCTCTCTCCCAAACAAATTCACCACTTATTTCTCCACCATTTTTACCCAATCTCCCAAACCCTAATTCCCTAAATCACCAAAAATTACCCACTAGTTTTTGGGGGGTTTTCCCTTATTGATTAATTCACACAAAGGGGAATTAAATCCCCCAATTTTTCGGAAGCTCCATGATGGTGGTCCTTCCCTTTCTCCTGACGTGGCTAAACTCCCTATTGTGATTGGTTAAACCCAATCACCATCAAGTTTCCACCAATTAAAAGCCTCCACCTCAGCCAAAACTAACACAAGAAGCACACTACCCATCCACGGTGGCAATCCGTGTGCTGGGTAGTGATTTTCAGCCATTGGATCAAAGAGAAGAGAGAGAAAAGATGAATGAAGGGCCTGGATGATTTGCTTAATGATGAAGCTAAGAAGAAGGTTTTTGGGGTTTTGCCTATAAAACCCCCTTTCATGTGTAATTTTGGGAGCACTTTTTCTTTATTTTACTGTTTTTAATCAAAATTAGGAGTAGGTTAATTTAGATTTAATTTTTGCAAAATTAGTTTAGGGTTTAATGTATTCCTTTATTTTCCAGTAATTGTACTTCTTTTGAATGATTAATGAAAAGTTTTATTTTAATTAAATTCATCTCCGTTTAAATTATTGCAAGTTTAATTATCGCTATCTTTAATTTTTTTATCACTGTTCGTAGCATATTATTATTATAAAAAAAAAAGTGGTTACTGTTCGAGTAAAATGGTTCTTGTTCGATTGGTGTTTCTTGATTCAAGTGCTATTTTGGTTCGAAGAGTTACTGTTCAGTTACTATTCATGTTCGAGGCCTTGTGTTGATGTTCGAAGGTTGATTTAAGGTGGTGTTCGGTTTGTCATTAAGACGGCTCAGCGCCACTTCTTCTACCCAACGGATTCATCAAAAGGTGCTAGTTCTCTTTTAATTTTAGTATTAAGTTTTAGTTTGAGGGTTAAATCTGCTTATGTTTTATTCAGTTTTAAGTTTGCTTATGTTATTTTTGGTTAATTTCTTTTTATTTATTTTTTTATTTTATTTATTCTGCTTGTGTTAATCTTAGTATTGTAGGATTTGCTTTATTTGGTTTATATATTTTTGTTTGGTTTAAGTTTGCTTATAGATTTTAGTATGATTATATGTTTCAGCTTATTTTATTAGGTTTATCAGCTTATTTTGGTCGGTTTAGTTGCTTATCTGGTTTTCGCTTATTAGATATTATCACCTTTTTGCTTATTTGGTATTTCAGCTTATTTTTAGTTATAGCTTATTTGCTTATTTTCTGCTTATTGTGTTTATTGGGGTTATTCTTTATTTGCTGTTTTCATTTGCTGATAAGCAACAGATACACTTATCTGTTGGTTCCAAATATTCCTAAAAACATCCAAAAAAAATAATAAGCATAAATATTGCCTGGGGTGGGATTCGATCCCCAGACCTCTCGCATAGCAACCAATAGACGCAACCATCTACTCTAGGCCTTTACTTGTGTTTAGTTCTTCAACAATTAATTAATATAGCTTTATAGATTTAGTGGCAGCTTTAATTATTTAGTTTAATTCAAATTTTAGCTCTTTTTAGTTTATTTAAAAAGTTTTTAAATAGATTTTTTTTAATTCAGTTTTCAAAAAAATAAAAAAAGAAAATAAAAAAATATTTTTATTTTATTTACTTTTATAAATTTTAAATTAGTTTTAAATTTACTTTTATTTAAAATAGATTTCTTTTATGTTTTTTTAATTGGGTTTTAAAATTTAGTTTTCCATTTAGTTTTACTTAAAATAGTTTTTATCAAAAGTTTTTTTTATTTAGTTTTATTTATAAAATTAGTTTTAAATAGTATTTAGATTCAAAATAGTTTTTATTAAAATTAGTTTAAAATAGATTTCATAAATTGTTTTAATAGATTTTAATTAAATAGTTTTTCAATTAGTTTTTAGTTAAAATACCAAAAATATTATTTACCAAGAACAAAGTAGTCTTACATTTAATCGGATTTCAATTTGAGTGAGTCGAGGAAAAACGAACATTAATTACAATACATACAAAATCCCAGTATTAAAGATATGCAAATTGACTTGTTCTCCTGCAGACTTGTTTATTCCTCAAACCTGTTGGGCCTTGTAATCTCCTTGGGCCTAGCTATGCTACTTGGGTCTTGAGCTTCCTTGTGGGCTCGATAGGGGTAGTAGCTGGGCTGCTCGTATCAGTAAACCATCTAGGCATCTAATACATCTCTATTATTGCCAGATATTACAAACATATGCGACTGTTGTTAATCTGACATAGAAGTGTTACCAAAATCTGTAAGCAACTCGCATGTATCTTATGGTAGTGTTTGCTATAATGTTTGAATTGTATTTATTGAATTTTATAGTTAATTTAGAATTATGTAGTTTCTAATGTAAAACGGTGAAGATACGAAGAAAGAAATGTTAACTTTGATATGTTTGAAACATGAAAATAAAGAGCATATATTTTTCTACAACGAAGAATTTCAATCGCTTTTTTATGAGTATACTAATTTTCTACCAAAATTTGCATAAATACTTTACTGGACGGTATCTCTTTCTAGTAAAAAAAGAACATTTACATATATATCTTTTCAAAAATTATAAATTACATTAATATCCTTACAAAATTTTTAATTGCTTTAATATTCTTTTAAAACATCAAAATACATTTATATTCAAAAACATATTTTCATCATATTTTAATCGATTAAATATTAAAGTCTCTATTTGGATTTTTATTAACATGTGTTTTACCTCTTTACCCCGTCATTGTGAATTATTATGTGACACATACTTTTGAAGCGATTGACGAGATCCCATTTGCAATTAAAGGGTCGTTGGCTAGATGTTGACAGATAAGCAAAATCAATCGATGTGATTCATCGAAAAAAGTTAAAATTGAATTTAATTTAGTTAAAATTTAAAAAATTATGAAGGAAAATGATAGCTTACAACAAAATAGATTTTTTTAAGGTCGTTATGTGTTACCAACTATATAATGTCTCGAAAATGATAGCTTACACTTCAGTTAAACAAAGTCAAATTCTTTATGCAACAAATATTTATACAAAATATCAACTAATATTATCACATAATAAAAGATCATGTAAAACTCATGGGTCCATGAGCATCGTAACTATTTAAGTATTAAAAATTTAATATTGTTTTATAGAATAATATTAAGCATTATAATATCATGAACTTATAAATCGTGTACATGTAAGATTGATGTAATTGGTTTGTTGATTTTTTTAACGACAAATTTATAAGAAAAAACTAGCAAGGCGCTAGAACAATTACAAAGAAATCAAATAAGGATGTTGTAAACAACTATCCCAGTTAATCAAACGACTACATCTAGAATTGACCCATAAAAACGCTCTAGAAACAATATCATCGAACAACACATCCTTCCGAGGAACACGAACCGAAAACAAAAACTGATTACAAACCCACCCAATACACCACCAAGGAGTGTAGAAAACACCTTCCAACACCAATTTAAGAGATGTAGGAAGCCTCAAATCAACAAACCACTACAACCAATTCGAGTAAGAACCAAGAGGAATCCACTCGATATTCCACCAAGACAAATTAACCGAGTCACAACCATGGCCACATCACAGCTGAAAAAAGTATGTGCCGTCTCTTTAGTTGCAGACGAACACAAAGGACAAAGAGTGTTGGTAAGAAGCACTTCCCAATAAGACAGATTAGCACGCGTGGCTAAACGATCCAAGACAAGCTTCCAAGCAAAATTTTTGACCTTGATGGGAATATACTTGACCCATCTCGTAGCAACAACGGATCTGGGTAGAAAAAACCATCCACAACAACTCCCGCGTCTTTAAACCTAAAAATCCCATCCCCATTCAAATCTCACAACCACCGATCCCCCGTATTAGAAAAACAAACATTACCAATAAGATCTTGAAGAGACTACAGTTGGGACGCCTCTATTCTCCCTCTAACCTGCTGACGTAGCGAAGAGGCACCCACCTCTAATTTAACATTTACTAAACAATCTTTCTCTGACTCAAGAGCAAATATACGAGGGAACCGAGCACAAAGCCGAGAATCCCCAATCCAGATATCTGTCCATAATTTAGTCTCCCTCCCATTGCCCACCCGATGATGACAATGCGAAATCAAATCTATCCCCAGATCCTTCATCTTAAAAACCTCTCGAACTATAGACACCCAATTAGACGCCTTGTACCTGGAGTTCTTAGACAGAATAGTACCATGCATATCCTTAATAAAACGAGACCATAATGAATTCTCATCTGATATGTATCTCCAAACCTATTTGAACAAAAGAGCCCGGTTCAAAGCATAAAAACTCGACACACATAACCCACCAACCTTCTTTGCTGCAAGGATTTTAGGCCAACTAACCCATGTGATTTTCCTCTCTGCAACTTTATCTCAAAAAAAAATCGACGCAAGGATTCTAGTCTTTAAGAACCACACATGGGACCTTATATATAGACATATTATATAAAGGCATAGAACCTATAACAGATCTAAGAAGCGTATACCTTCCTCCAATCGACAGAGCTTTGAGCTTCCAGTTTGACAACTGAGCTTTTACTTTAGTAATAGAAGCCTCCCACGCATTTTGTTTAGAACCATTACCTCCCACTAAAATACCTAAATAAGAAAAAGGCGTCTTCAAAGGAGAACAGTCGATATTAACCGCAACTCTTTCAACTTTCGCACTTGGAAGACCAACACCTAAAAGCTGAGTCTTCTTTAGATTAATCTCAAGACCAGAAGATAACGAGAAGCACCTCAAAATACTAGTAATGTCCTTAAGATTAGCATCAGAACATTCACCAATAAATAGCGCATCATCAGCATACAAAAGGTGAGACATTGACATGCCGACATCAACACCTTTGAAAACACCCGCTTCTACAGCCCTGTTGACAACTAAATGAAGTACTTCCATCACAAGGATAAAAATGAATGGAGCTAGAGGATCTCGCTATTTTAGACCCCGCTGAAACTGAAACTTAGAAGTTGGACTTTCATTGAGAAGAACTGATGTCGAGGAAAATCGAAGGAACCCTTGAATCCAGGAACACCATCACGACCCAAAACCAAACCTATGAAGGATCCCTTGTTAAAAATTCCACCTAACCGAGTCATATGCCTTAGCAAAATCGACCTTTAAAATTAACGCTTGATGTTTTTTATACTTACACCAAGATAAAAGCTCGTTAATTATAAAGGGACCATCCAAAATCTGCCTATTAGGCAAGAAGGCTGATTGCACATCTGAAATAAGAACAGTAATAGCGAACGAAAGACGATTCGCCAGGATTTTTGTGACAACCTTGTATAGACCACCAATAAAGCTAATAGATCCATAATCATTAACGAATTTGGGATTGTGATTCATAGGGATAAGCATAATAAATGAAGCATTACATCCTCTCGCAAAAGAATCGTGCTAAAAAAACCACACAACTGCTTCGAAAAAATCTTTACTAATAATATCCTAGAATTTGCGATAAAAATCAAATGTAAAACCATCTGGACTAGGCGATTTGTTTTCCATGCAACCCCAAACAGCCTTACGTACCTCTTCCATAGTGACCATACTCTCCAAATCAGCATATTGTTTGTGGGTTAGCTGATTAGGGAATATAAAATCCACACGACGTCTAGTACTACCCGGATCTTGAAAATCTAACCCTGAAATGATTTCTAAATTCTTCTTTAACACGTAATGGCTCATCCACCCATTCACCATCAACCATCACCCATTTTACGGCCAAAATAGTTCTCTTACGATTAATTATACCGTGGAAAAATTTAGAATTTTTGTCCCCCTCGACCAGCCACTTAATCTTACCCTTTTGAATACCTTACTTAGCCGCATTAGCTTGAAATTCCGGCACTTCTTTTGTTAAATTAAGACGTGTTCGAAGAATATCATCATTAGCACCCCCATTGTCAACAATACGATCGATCTCCCTCAATTTAGCTTGAAGATCATCGATGTGTCCCATCTTATTCTTTTTATACCCACTGATCCAACTCCTAATCACCTTTTTAAGACATTGAAGTTTTTTCTTGAACTGAATCATAACATTTCTATCATCTAACTCCATCGATGTCCACGTATCATGAATCATTTGATCGAAGCCAACCAAGTTAAACCACGAATGATATAATCGAAAAAGAGACAGACCATAATCCGTATAAACTTCCTTCAGAAGAATGAGACATTGGTTAGATAAACGACGATCTAAACTCCTACCTGAAAGATGAGGAAATGAAGCCAACACCCCATCGTTTACAAAAAAAAACCGATATAGTTTACTCATCTTCTTAGAAGACGGATGAGCCCATGAAAAAGCAAAACCCTCCAACTGAATTTCAATGAGATCTAAATTAGAGATAACACATTTAAAATCATTAGCCCATTGAACGTTAAAACGAGACCCCGACCTATCTTCTATACGTATAACTTCATTAAAATCACCCATTACCACAGACAAGCCGTCCCACCTACGAATTAGAGTAGAAATATATTCCCACATCAAACGTCTACTAGTTATAGATTGCGACGCATAAATAGATATAAAAAATATTTTCTCTTGTTTTGGAAGCCACGTACCATATAGACCAACGAAGTTGTCTGAGATGATGTGTTGATATTTACGAAACATACGAGGATCCCAAGCACAAAGGATACCTCTCGACGCCTTATGAATATTATTCAACGCCTGAATCCAGTCCTTCTTGGCCTTAATACCTAGGCCTTGGACATTTATAGAAAGATAATTCATTTAAAACCGTCCCCGTCTCCTTGAGTCCCTATAATATTCTCTATATCCTTGATACAACCTTCCATGTCAAAACCTATCGCTTGACCAACTGTAATAACATGGTCTAGTATATCCAAAATCGAACCGCCCCCTTTCTTCTCAGGAGATATATTAACCTGATCACGAACATTAGAATCCTGGACATCCTCCATAACACGAGAACTAATACCCTTTTACCCACTCTGAGATGAAGGAATGGCCTCCTGATTACTATCACCACAAGGAATCTCTGGTGTAAAACCCGGTGGACATGATTTGCTGCTAGACCCTTTTTTAGCCGATGCATCACCTTTACCTGCTTATTAATCAAATCACGAATGATGAAAGGGTAACTAGAAAGCTCCCTATCCTCCCAATCTCTATTACAATCTACAACACTAGACTCAATAACTTCCCCCTTATATTGTGCCTCGTCACCAAAAATAGTTCCCGAGACCCCCTCCACATCCTCATCTTCATCATCATTCAACTCCTAATTACCGTCATTATGATGTAACTGCTCATCATGACACGAGTCATCATCTGAATTATGCTCCACTTCCTGCCTATCCTTAAAAGTCGGAACCAAATAAATAACTCCTTGGCATGGACAACAAAAACTTTACCTCGAACAATAACTTTAAATTTGTCAAGAATATTGTCCTCCTGGCTGGTTTTGATACAAACACGCTTATAATGGTATACCCTCTATATCCACCCAAACTATCCCTTCTTTCGCAACGAACTCGCGATCCGGATTACGTAAAACCCGAAACCAAGACTTGACCCTAACATGTGAAAACGAATTCACTTTAGCTTTATCCGACGGAAGATCAATCATTACCCAAATATCCCCCAAATGAACAACTCTAACATTAAGAAAACCTTCATCAACCAACAACCTGTATAACTTATTAATCAATGAAAACTCTTTAACCTCATCGATTACAGTGAGATTAAAACTAGGATCAATTACACATTCGTCATCAAGAACCATAGCAGACGTCTCATGATTAACGAGGGGTGCCAAAAAAGTACCTCTGGTGACCGAAGCGAATGAGGTCCCATTAGTAACACCCTTCAATCTAATAGAATTCACAGCAGGAATACGCGTTTCAGTACTGTTCGCAGTTGGTCTCTCAAAACGAACAACATTAACCTGTAAATGCAAACGCCCAATCCACAAAGTGCCTAAGTTCTCCACGAGGCGCTCCATATTATCCACCTTAATAAATCAAACAAAGGCGAACCTTTTCCCAGCTTTAGATAAATGATTAGGAATATAAACATCAATGACTGTTCCATATTCCTGACAAAGCTCCCATAAATCTTTTGATGTGGTATGATTCGGAAAATTGGTAACAAATATATAGACTTGGAGACGGATCGAGTATGATCCGAATTAGAACGAACCCACGGTGCCATCAGATATGGTTTGGATTGAAGAGAGATCTAAAGAAAACAAATAGAATATGAAAAGGAGAATCTGATGAGCAATCACAAAACCCTAAACAACACCACCAAAATCAAGACACCCAGCAGCACGTCGAATCAATTAAAAAGAGATATGAATATCCAACAAAGATCCAAGCCAATAACCGATAAACCAGACGATCACGGGAGATATAAGGGATAAAATCACAATCCTATATTCCTCACTCTTAGAAGCATCAAGCTTAGCTAGGACCTTAATGAATCACGATATACACTTGTTAATCGATGAATGGCGGCCATTGAATTGATATTAGCAGTGCGAAAAGTTCGGATCTGGAGAATCGCCCATATTGAAGAGTGTATCTTGAATAAAAAAATCAAAAGTAAAAAAGAGTAATAAATTCGAAAAATAAAAATTGAAGTGAGTTTATATTAATTTACACGGTGCACAACGAACCGACAATATAATCAAACATATAAACATAAGATGTTCTTAAACAACATATATAAAATACACAAAATCGCAATAACGAAACTATTATTTAACTTATCATTTATGTTCAAGTCCCGTATGTAACACCCCATTTGGATAAATGGACTGTTACGTAGTAATTATGGCGTGTCATCAAAGCATGCAAGGTATTGTACTAAAACATAAATGACAAAAAAGGGAAAACTGGAATCAATCATCGGTTCCCATACATAAGCCCAAAACATAAATAAAATAAATAGAATAGGAAGGACAAAACAAGTGTCCAAGCAAGAATAAGTATATGGCGCAAAAGGAGGAGAATTCTAAGGCAGCTCTCATCCTATGCACGTCATCTAAATGCTCCTGGCAGTCCTTGGGTACCTGCCTTTTTGGTCATGGAAAGGAAAATATATGGCTGAGCAATACACTCAGTTAACGGATATATGACATTGATATGAATGGAATAAACATAAGTAGAATGTGAAATGAAAGTATGAAATGATAGTGCAGCAGAATAATGTAAGTCCTGGAAAAACTGGTTAAAGCTTATAAGGCTGGTTTTATATTTCTGAAAAGAATTATGTTTACTTTATACTGAAAATTGTATTTTAAATATGCCCGGAGCCCATATAGATCATGTTACATCAACATGCATGTATACTTAGAGGGGTGACCTCATCATGCAATTAGAGGGGTTGCCTCTAATTAATATAGTATAAGTGGAGGGGTAAGTTTCTGTAACGGATGCAAGGCACACACCGCAGTTACCATGAAATCTTACTAACTTGTCCTAGGATGCACCAATTCGCCCCACATGATAAAATTAACAAAGGCCAAATACTTTAAAAGGACACTGTGAGTAATCACTCTCACCGTAGAAGAGTCATAACACCGGTGCCTCTAGTGCTATGGTTATGGAACCCCCATAACTAGGTGAAACTAGCATGCATGTATATAGCTAAGACAATCTAAAATAAACATAAGATATATTGAAAGTGTTTACGACACGTAAACTAATAGGGAAAATAGATGGCTACAAAAGGGGAATCAAAATATAGGAAAGAATGATGTCCTTACTGAAGGACAGAATATCCGTACCCTGTGCCCAGTAATGAGGATGAAAACGAATGCGAATGAATTACTCCGACTTCATGATAGCTACATAATAAAAAGGGACGTGTATGAGTTGACTGATTAACTTATACTTAACTGATTATTTGTTTGCTTGATGTATTCTTAACTTGTTCTACTTGTTCTTGTCTTGTTTTACATGTTTTAGACTTATCATACTGTTTCATGTCTTAATCATGTGTTTCTTAGTGTTCTTGATTAGTGTATTTCATATTTTATGTGTTATAGTACTTGTTATAACATAATGAGTAACTTTCTAAATATAGCAGGTTTTTATATATAGTAATTTTCCAAAAATAGCAAGTTTCCATATATAGTAACTTTACAAAAATAGCAAGTTTCCTTAAACAGTAAGTTTCCAAAAATAGAATGTTTTCAAAAATAGTATGTTTCAATAAATAACATGTTACCACATATAATATATTTCCATAAACAATATATTGCCATATTTAAGATATTTCCATAAATTAATAATAGGCTTATTAAATAAATAAATAAAATGACATAACATATAGTTTTAATAAGCATATTATACGTCATAATTAATTATATAGTAAAGTTTAATAATGACTAAATACTTAGTCTAAACTTATAATTATTAATTAATAATAATATTACATGATATCATAAGTATTTATTAATTAATAATAATCCATTATTTAATAATAAAACTTTACCTTAAAATGATATAAATTAATTAAGCTAAGTTTTCTTAATTAATTAAATGTACATGAATAATTATACTAATAATTATTTTATCAATAGTTTATTTTAAATAAAATGAACACATTTAAATCATGGTTTTTATTTAAATAATTATAACATATGTCATGATTATTAATTAATTTAATTTACCATGTTTAATTAAACTAATTAATGTATAAAAATAAAATAACATGTTTGTAACTTAGCCAAACACCCCTTTATGGCCCTAAAACCCTAAACCAAACACCCCAAACTGCCCAACCAAGGCCACTGTTGTCTGGTTCCTAGTTGCTACCGACAGCAGCAGGTTCCCACCGGCTATAGCCGGTTCCTGCTGCTGCCCTGTCTTTCCCACCGAAGCCTTACCCCTCATGTTGCCACCGTCTATACACAACACCCCTTGGGGATAGCTGCTGCTTGAGACTGAGGAGAAAAGTCCAGCCACTGCACCCTTAAGGGTTGCGGCTGGAGCCAAGCCAACATTGCCAATCCCAAAACCCCTTTTTAATTCTTGTTTAATCTTGATTCTTAACATGTCTTTAACATATAATTTAGGGATTCTTGAACATTAAACATAATTTAATAACAAAGATTAAAGATTAAGAGGATACCTATTGCATATTTGGTTTAGGGATTATAACATGAACACACACCTTAAATTCTTAGATATAAAATTAAAAAGTAACCCTCTTGTTTTTGTGTGTGAGTCGACAGCAGAAGGAAGGAAGAAAAGTCGATCATGACTTTGGTGGTTTTTAGGGTTTTTTTGGATATTTTATAAAAGTATAAATGCTCCCCGTGTTTTTATTATATTCTGGCTAGGACTCCCAAATGGGCCATGGGCCCTTTCTTTTGGCCCTTTTATTTGCCGTCCAACATAAACACACCCTACACGATTCGTTTCAATTTCGTGATTAGTTATTTATCGGACGCGTTCTAAATATCGTGAATTATCCTTGTTACGCTTATACACGTTACGTAAATACTTATAGTGTATTAATAATCATACATAATACTTGTAGTAATTAATTAATATACGTAATAAATATATTAAATGTTCATGTTTCGTGTCGTATATTAATTAATCGTAAAGTTTTAATTTGACCGTGTTTTCATGCATTTAATGTTCTTATGTATTTTAATGTGGGTTTTACACCGTACGTACACGAACATTAAAACTAATTCAACGATAACGGATGTTGTTAATACCACTTCAATCCATAACACAATATTAAGATGATATTTAGAGAGAGAAATAGATGAAGGTATAGTGAGAAAGTAGAGAGATTATGGAAGGTTAAACATAAACTAGAGAGACAAAGTGAGTGTAACCAACACCTTCTTCCACACATGGAAGAGGGTATTTATATGCCATGCCTCATGGTCTTTGGTGGACTTGTTCATGGGTCAGGCTTGGCTTTGCTTGGGCTTACGCTCCTAACTTATACAATATTAGCTTAAAGTCCAAGCCCGGTTAACCCGACTAACCTATTACAATACAAGACCAATAACGACCAAGATGACCTATTACATTCTTGTTCGACTATATAAAATATAGGGCTAACAATCTCCCCCAATGTATCGGTCAACTTTAAAATGTATAAGATGATTGAGTGAATACATTCTTGTGGAGGTGATCTTCCTTCTTAGGTCTTGTTACTTGGTCTTGATCTTGTTTGTAACAGTTTTGTTCCTTCATGCCTTGTGATCTTTATCTTGAGCCTTTATCTTTTGACTTTGAGTGCTTGAGATCTTCAGTCTATCCTTGATAGTGTTCATCTTGTGCTATTGTGACAAGATGAACTATTACATTATTAGATTCTTAAGTATCTTGATTATCACCATCTTGTGCTCTTGTGACTTCTGAATCAACATATTCATAATTTGTTGATTTCGAAAGGCTAACAATCTCCCATACAAATATAGTTGTAGTTAGTCCTTCAAATATTCATCAGAGTTGCGGAAGACTTTAACTTTTAGTATGAATATGTGAAGACGACTTCGGTTAGTGCACAACTACGCCACCATCTTGATATGCAGCAACATATATAGACACGGATAAAATGGCTTTGAACATTTCATCCTAATTCGGTAGCGTTTTACCTCCGGTCGATGAAGAACGTTAGAAGGTATTTGATATTGTACCTGTGATAGGGTAGATTCAATTAAGAACCTCCTTGACAGGGTTTCCTGGCGGTAGTAGCCAGTTCTCTTTACTCGACCGTCTCAAAGCAGACTGCGAACGTAAAGAGTGAATCATAAGGATAAATTATCCGTCTGATTAGAGTCGTCAATTCAAAATTCATGGAACAAGTTTGATTCTATTAGAATCACACCATTGTTGCTTTCTAGTTTGTCACAAGCTCGATTCATAATGAATCTTACGAGTTACCTACCGCAGTGCTGTTTGAGGTTGACACTGAAAGGATTTCCATTCGTCATTATGAAAACTGAAGAGTGTCACTCTGAATGTTCTGGCAAGATCACACGGATTTTGCGAAGAAACCTGGAATCAAGTTTGAATCAATTAAGAATCTAAACTTAGTTGATTTCCAGTTCTCACAAGTTTGATTCGTGTAGAATCGCACAAGTTACCTACCATGAGCTTGTTTGATGCTGGCTCAAGCAGGATTTCCATCTTCATCGTTAACTGTATCACTCATATGTTCTGGCAATATCACAAGGATAATGCGCAGGACTCGATTGTGTCCTAATGATATGATATATTGATCTCTTTTGGCTCTAGACTCGATAGTGCGTTTTGGTAATCGGAGGCTGGAGCAGACTACAACCTTTTCAATATTAACTAACTCGGAGTGAGAAAGTCAATAGATACGTGTTGATCTGCGTGACAATGAGACAAGTTTCTATTGAGAGAAACTCGAATGGCTGGGAAAAGGTTGTGCATCGCATCACTGGGTCCATGACACTTGTCTTCAATAGATGTGTTAACCCGGTTTCTGCCTAAGTTGCATAGAATATTCAACACCTTCAATGCTTACCAATATGTCATCACTAGCACCTTGTTGTGATTGTTCCAGTACTAGCTTAAGTAATTGGTCCGCATTCAGCTTCATTCAACTCCATCTTTTCTAAGGACAACTATTTCTAGCTATGGAATGTCATTGGGTAGATCCCTCCAGTTCTGGTTGGATCATAGGACCTATTTTTTATCCTAAACCACCTTTTGACTCCATCGTTCCGTCGTGGATAGTAGGTTGTTTTGGGTATAGATCGAACCATAAAACCATTGAAAACCATTCAAAGTGCTTGATAAAAATCAAAACTTTTAACACTTTGAAAGTTTTACATTTCTAAAATACTCCTCCTACACACATGCATCAATATACGAAATAGTTTAGCATGTGAAGGAAAGAGTTGCACTTTAGTCTTTAAGATCACATGTTGCGATATATTACATTTTTTAATCACATTTTATCCCCCTATCTCTAATATGAAAACATAGTATTAGAGATACCAATTGCATAAAATGTGACAATTTTCTAAAATCCGATGGGAGAGAAACATGTGTGCACGCATGAATATGGAACTTTTATAGTCGGTTCGCTCCCCCTAAACAATATATGTGGGTCTTGAGACAAAAATTTGATAAAATTTTGGAAAAACGACACCACAAAATATGTTGAGGTACGGAGATGAGATGCCTTTTTCCGAGATAATATATTATATTTGACAATTTTATATCGTTTTTGGAATGTGTTGGATACATAAAATATGACAATTTCAGAGATGTACCCAACAACATTTAAAAGGCTTGATTGTAAAACGTTCCCCCTCAAAAGTTAATCCAAATAACATATGACATTTTTGAGATATAAAAACCATATCATGAGGAAGGGAGTGTGAACACAAAATTTTGAAAGATTTAGAAAAACCTTTTGAGAAATTCTTGAAAAATTGTGTTCAACTGTTTTAAAATAGTCATGATAGAAGACTTCTCTTCTATTGCTTTCGAAAAGCGTAGAAGACTTCTCTTCTATTGCTTTCGAAAAGCGCACTGAAACATACACTTGCCTTGAGGATCCGTTTTTCATGAGCTCAAAACTTTGATTGTTTTATGACTAGCTCATGACCGAGAAAAATAAATTTCCCGTTGTGAGAGATAAGTTATCATCCGAGATAAACTTTCCTTAAGTTGAAGTTCGAGTTCTAAGCTGACATTTACTTAGAAATCGTTTTTTATGAGCTTAAAAACTTTGAATGTTTTTATGAGAAGCTCATGACCGACAAATATGAATTTCTCGTTGAGAAGGATAAGTTATCGTCCTTGATAAACTTTCCTTATTTGAGGTTTGAGTCCTAAGCTGTGATGCACTTATAAGTCATATACACGAGCTTAAAACTTTCGAATAGTTTTGATATAAGCTCGTGTCCGAGAAAATTGAATTTCTCATTTTGAGGGTAACTTATCATTGAAGAGATAAAGTTCCCTTTCTTTGACGTTCGAGTTATAGTCTGATATGTGACTGTAAGTCATGTTGAAGCTTACGTGTGAAACCCCTGAGACACGTATTTCTCGAATATATGCTTCTTCAGCAACCAAACTGTAAAACCCGCATGCTTTTACCATGAATAGTACCCTTACGATCGTACGTACATGATTAGAACTTTCTTTTTTTAGCATGTTTACGTTTCACGAACAAGAATTACAAGTATTACGTACGTGTTATAACACGATAAGTATTTATTACGTATTAACACACGATAATTATTTCAATAATAATTATAATCACGAACATACGGACATGAAATCATGAACGTAAATTAATCATGAGCTTAATATTACGTATGTATGTATATTTATTACGATCACGAATAAATATAATAAGACACGAACGATAATAATTAAATCACGTAGAACACGAACACGAGAAAACACGTAATGTTTAGACACGGAAAATGTTCGGGTTACCCCATGTGGGTCCCCTACCCGCGGACACAACAAGACCAAAGGGCCAAGCCCATGCAAATTTACTAAACATGAAATTTAAGGAAAATATGTTTCATAATCACAAATTTTAGAAAACAAGAAAAACCCTAGTTCTTCCTTTTGGTTTTCCTTTGGCCGCCGAGTTCTACACACACCAAAGGGGTGTTTGATCGATTTTGGTGTTTGATTTATTGCAAGGATCGTTTTGTGTTCATCCTTCTTAGATTCACGTGATTGGTATAAACCCTAAACCTTTTTCTTTTATGTTTTGATTTACTAATCACATAAAATCATGAATGTTTTTAATAATAAATTAAAAACAAGCTATAAAACATGTTATATAATCATGGGGTATAATTAATTAGTGGTTAAGGGGTGGTTGTTTGTTGGCCGACGCCTAGACCGAGCCCCAAGGGGGTCTCGACTTGGTTTTTACTCGCACCACCGAGACCTCAAGGTCTCGGTTTGGTGTCTTGATGTCTCGGCAGCAGCAAAAAGGGAGACCCCGACCGAGGTCGGGGAATGGTGGTGCTCGGGTTAGGCCACGACAACAAAGGGACACCGGCTAGCCGGTGGGAACCTTAGCTAGTCGGCGGCTAGTTTGACCAAGGGTGCATTGGGTCTGGTTCACGGGTTAAAACACGGGTCTGGTTCACACATGTTAAATTAAAACACGGTTCGGTTCATGGGTTACTTTTACAAGATTAATTATAGTTACAAGTTATTTTTTACAAGACTTAAATTAATCTAATTAAAAACATGAAAATGATTAATTTAATTTACATGACTTAGGTTATTAATTTTATTATTAATACATGAATTTTAACCTAAGTAATATTTATCTTATTTAGACTATATAATTAATTAGTTATTAAAACCATGACTTATAATTAATTAATTTACATGACTTAGGTTATATTATCAATAGATAATAATACATGTTTTAACCTAAGTATTTTTACCTTTAGTTAATTAACCATGTTATATTTAATTAAATCCTTTAACCTATAGTTTATTTAATTCACATGAAATAATTAATAAACTATACTATATAATTACATGACTTAGAATATTAATCAGTAAAAACTTAAGCTTATATAATTATCTTAATAATCTAGCTTATATCTAATTATGAAAACTTTCTATTTTAGAAACTTATTTAATTAAGGCAGCTAATCTATTTATGGAGACTTTCTATTTTTAGAAACTTATCTATTTTAAGCAGCAAATCTATTTTTGGAACTTTCTATTTTTGGAAACTTTCTATTTTTGGAAACTTTCTATTTTTAGGAAACCTGCTATTTTTAGAAAGTTACTTATTATTACACAACAAGTATAATAATACATGAAATTCAAGTAATACTTAATCAGAAGAGACATAATATATGTTAAACACAGTATAAAGATTAAATCAGTAAAACATGACATGAACATATAAAACAAGCTAAGACATGATATAAAACCAGTACGTACTAAGTAATCAGATACTTATACACGTATGTATTTATGTAGCATTAGTGATACCGAAGTAGGACTCTCTTCCGTTCGTCTTCTTCGTTCACTGGACACAAGGTACGGATTCTCCGTCCTTTCAGTATGGACAATCTTCCTTATTAGGATTTCCCCGTATGTAGTCAACTGTTTTCCCCAGTATATGTTTCATATGTTTTTGAATTGCTTATGTTTTATAAGAATACCTAAAGCCATATACATGCATGACCAGTTTCACCTAGTTATGGAGGTACCACAACCATAACACTGGAGGCACCAGTGTTATGAATTCACCACGGCGGAGTGATAGCTCGTGGCGTCCCTTTCAGCTTTTGGCCATATTATTATTATCAGGTGGGGCGTATGGGTGCATCCTAGTTTACATGTTTTTAGCAGATTATTCATTTTGAATGTGGTGTGTGCCTTGCATCCTTCACAAGGAGCTGATCCCTCCTACCCAAAACCAGTATATTAAATTAGAGGCAGCCCCTCTAATTTGCATGACGAGGTCACCCCTCCATGTATTCATGCACGTTGATATTTCATGACCTATATTGGCTAATGGTTAACATTTTAAACAGTTTTCATAAGATAAACATAAGGCTTTTCAAACTATAAAACCAGTTTTATGAACATGTTCCAGGTTTTCCAAGACTTATACATTTCCGTTGCTATTAAGTCATTATTATGTTTTAGTCATTCATGCTATGTTTGTATATCCGTGCACTGAACATATTGCTCAGCCGTTTTCCTTTTCATGTTCCCAAAACGGTAGGTACTCAAAGACAGACTCGAGCATTTGGAGGACGTGCATAGGATGGAAGCAGTCATAGACTTCTTTTCTTTTTGCCTTAATATATTTATGCTTGTGTAGTCTTTGTTCATTTCATTTACTTTATTTATGTTTTGGGGTTATGTTTGGGAACCGATGTTTGATTCCGGTTTTCCCTATGGTCATGTATGTTTTACTACATATTACCTTGCATGCTTTGATGAGACGCCATAATTACGCGTAACGGTCCACTTATCAAAGTGGGGTGTTACAATTATGGTATCAGAGCTAAGGCTTCGACCTGTAGGCTCTAAAACTTGACCCGTGACCAGTGGGTAGTCACCAGGAGCTTCCTAAACTAACACTTGTTATTCCACGAATTGATGTTTTCAGCACATTGTTGTTTTAACCATGATGTTTTCAGCACCTTGAGGTTTTAACCTTGATGTTTTCATCGATATTGTTTTACTAATATGGATGGACAACCGTCATTCATATTTAGTTATGTGTCATTGTTTCATGCATGACGTTCCTCGTGAACTACGACTATGTGGACTGAACCTCAGTAGTTCATAATTAGTCACATAAAAAATTTTCTGATAAGTTCTTACAGATGAGTTTCATTTAATTATGTTTCATGTATCATTGTTGTAGGAATTATGACTAAGTAATGGTTGGTACAGGACTGGCCCTATTTAGTCGCATGTGCTTTTATCGAAACTTTTAACTTTGGGACCGACCCATAGGCGTCCCCTCGCCATGTCTTTTGTTTTGGGACCGACCCATAGGCGTCCCATCGTGCATCATGTATTCATGCATAAATATTTTCATGCACTGTTTTCAAACTGCATCATGTATTCATGCATAAAATTTTTCTCATGATTTATAAGCATAATTTTTTTTTCATGTCCCCTCATAAGTTACGATGTCTTTTATGTCAATTATGCTTCCATATTATCATGGTTAACTTCAGTTTCATGCTGATTATGTTATATAACTTCAGTTTCATGCTTCATGTTAAGTTGTTTCATGTTTCTTCATGATGATTTCGTCTTCATGATGGATTACGTCTTACGTCTCTTTTTTTGTTTATGCTTTCATGCAAGACATTGTTGGATTTCATTGAATCCTGCTTTCATGATAGTCATGGTTGGTTTTCATTGATCATGCTTTTAGGAAAATCATCGTTGAATTTTGTGTAACCACACTTTAACGTTTCTCTATACAACCAGAAAGATGTCTATGCTAATATTGCTAGGCTATCATGATGATCAGCCCAGTTTGGTCTTCAAACCATGTAAAATCATGTCAAAAGATCGGCCCATATCGATCATTTCATGTGTATCCAACATGTACTCCACGTACAATATTCCATGTGTATTACACGTACCATAATCCATGTGTATTTCACTTACAATACTCCATGAGTATTCACTAGTCAATTCTAAATCATCTCATGCGTATTCCATTTGTTGATGTTCTGCAAATTATTGATGGCACTCATAGCTTGGAGATGTTACTAAAGATGATGCTGCTGATGGTTGGAGACACTAGGAGATGCTGATGCTGTTCATAACCTAGAGATCGTACAAGACGAATACAAAGGCGTTAGATCAAAGTGATCGGACGAGAAGATGCTTCACCACCAGACGATTTCCATCAATCATTATCCCAAATTCTTAGTTACATGTCACACATCATTCAGTTGTCGTTTCAGTCATATGAGTGGAGAACCGGTACCAGCCGGCCACTCAGCTGAATAGTTACATGAATCACAGTCATGAGAATGACCGTCACGGAACTGACAGACAGGACGATAGTAACCACTATTATGACAACAACTATCCTAGAAATCGCAACCGAAGCTGATCAGACATACAAAT
Organism: Glebionis coronaria; assembly: GCA_025667525.1. Lineage (NCBI taxonomy): Eukaryota > Viridiplantae > Streptophyta > Magnoliopsida > Asterales > Asteraceae > Glebionis > Glebionis coronaria. Next base: position 345,356,951 of record CM046876.1, read on the forward strand.
GATCAGTATTCCAACCGATCCGTCAATTCTGGCATAATAACCTAATAGTTGTATTTCTATTTATGTTGCATCTCGAGACACATGTCAAGACATCAGTCAAGACACATGTCTCACGTATACTTTCAGAAGACACATGTCAAGACACCAGTCATGCTTATATTTCCCAAGGCACAAGTCAAGACACATGACTCACGTCAAATTCTGGAGCATCCCTAAGAAAGTCAGGGTACCCTCCAAAGGGTATATCCATTTTGTTGTGCCATGTATTAATCAGGCCACAAGAATTTAAGTACCATCATCGGCATATCAGCAAGTTCAGTCACGTTTTCTCGATGACACTTTCATTTCTTTCACCATATTTCATATATTCATGACCATGAAGGACGCCATTCGTATTCCCCATGTACGAAGGTTTTCCTTCAACCTAATGATAAGATCCAAGCTGCTAACTCATTACCTCTGACAGATGCGAGTTGAATTTTATCCTAATTATAGACTCCGAACAGCACACCATGCTACGATTCATGATTATGTACAGTAATGTTCAGGCTCCTGAATACATTCAGCTTGATTTTCCATCAGGAAAATCTGTACAAATTATATATGCTTACAAGCATGTGCTTTGTTAGCTATGGTTGCTAAAATTTTCTAGTTGTCAGTAATACACGACCACTGAAGTTCCCTTTACTCATAACCAGACGATTATTCCAAAATCTCCCCATACATTCCAGAAGAACCATCAAGGAGGAGGACGGTAACATGAGATTATGTGTCGACTACCGTCGATTTAAAACAAATCACCATTCATAACCGTTATTCTCCTCCACGTATTGACAACATGTCCAATCGACTTTTAGGTGTTAATCACCTTTCTAAGATCGAATTCATGATCATGCTGCCAACAGTGACGAGCGAAAGCGCAGGACATTTCCATGACTGCTATTCGTACACGACTCGGTCATGCTAGATTCATGATTTTGTATTAGTCTCATAAGTACTCCAGCAGCATTATGGACTTAATAAATCCAGTTCCCAGGAACTCATAAACAAATTCATCAGTGTTTTTCTTCAAGAACAACCTTATTTTCTCTAAGTCTGGAGAAGAGCAGGAAGACCATATTTGCACTATGTTGCAATTTCTACGACAGGAGAAATTCCACCCTGGAAATTTTCCAATATCAATTCTGTTGATTACAGTGACATGCTGAATCATATGGATTCCCATGTTTAATCTTACCATGACTCAGCTTATACGTAAAGGTGAGAACCCTACACTACATTAGGTGTTCCAGAAAATCCTACGCTAAGAAAAGTATAATTTCGGAGACTCAGAGTTTCGCAAATTTCTATGTATCAAGTTTCTACGAAGCAAGATATAGTTACATTCATATCTAAATACCTGACATACCAACAGGCTAAGATAGAACACCAACTGAATGGGATGTTTATCCACCATCGAAATTGTGATCAGAAACGGGACAAGATCTCCACGGATTTTGGTTACTAGATTAACGTAAACTTAGAAGAAGCATGATGCTATCTGTGTTATTGCCAACAGTTTGATCAATTATGCAGAATCCTTACATCCGTAAGGATTTCAGAACCAATAGATTGATCGGACATGTTCCAGTCAAGGCGCATCCGATCACTTGGTAATCCCTCAGCTATCGAGTCAGACAAAGGTTCGCATTTGTGCTCCTTATTTACGTCCACGTCCTTATTCTAATTTCACGACTTGCATTCACGCTTACGTTCGTGAAACTATTCACGTTCATGATCGTATCTTACGATTTTATGTTCATCTTCGTTCCGGGAAGTTTTTGCATTAACTTGAGAGACCAGACTCAAGTCTAGTATAACTCTCTGTCCTCCGAAAGACGTTTCACGTCACATTCCATGTCTCACCTAATAGCATTTAGCGATACCGCCGCCGTATTCCATGTTCACGATATGTATCACATGTCATGTTCATTCCACGTTCCTCATATCACGTTCACGATATATTACACGTATCATGGATCACGATATGTTTGCTCATACTACACTCACCATATCTCCACTTATCACGTTCAAAATTTTCCACGTATCACGTTCAAAAATTTTCACGTATCACGTTCAAAAATTTTCACGTAATACGTTTCATCATGTCTCGCGCATCGGTGCTAATTATCAGTTAAGTTAGATTGTTTTGCACCATAACGTTTCAGTTATCCTTGCACGTTAATTCTTATTCCCTCGATCAAATTCAGGGGATCCATCTTACGTTGATAACCAGGAACTTTTACGTATAGTCAAATCAAGGTCACAAGACCAGGATTATCATATGTGTCAAGATCTCATTGAGGAACCGTTCCGGGAGGGAGGCCACTTGGAGACGGACAAGTTCATCTGGAATTCTTATCCATTTTATCTTATCGATTAGATATGTCCTTTCAGTTACGTCACGTCCCATGTCCTTTCAAGACATGTCACGTTCCACGTTCTTTTCTACCATGTAATCTTCATGTCCTTTTATCTTTCATACCCTCTCAGTTTGATTCGGGTTTGTTCTTTTCAGTTTATTTTATCTATAATTCGGGGACGAATTATTCTTTTTAAGGGGGAAGAGTTGTAAAACCCGCATGCTTTTACCATGAATAGTACCCTTACGATCGTACGTACATGATTAGAACTTTCTTTTTTAGCATGTTTACGTTTCACGAACAAGAATTACAAGTATTACGTACGTGTTATAACACGATAAGTATTTATTACGTATTAACACACGATAATTATTTCAATAATAATTATAATCACGAACATACGAACATGAAATCATGAACGTAAATTAATCATGAGCTTAATATTACATATGTATGTATATTTATTATGATCACGAATAAATATAATAAGACACGAACGATAACAATTAAATCACGTAGAACACGAACACGAGAACACACTTAATGTTTAGACATGGAAAATGTTAGGGTTACCCCATGTGGGCCCCCTACCCATGGACACAACAAGACCAAAGGGCCAAGCCCATGCAAATTTACTAAACATGAAATTTAAGGAAAACATGTTTCATAATCAGAAATTTTAGAAAAAAAGAAAAACCCTAGTTCTTCCTTTTGGTTCTCCTTTGGCCGCTGGGTTCTACATACGCCAAAGGGGTGTTTGATCGATTTTGGTGTTTGATTTATTGCAAGGATCGTTGTGTGTTCATCCTTCTTGGATTCACGTGATTGGTATAAACCCTAAACCTTTTTCTTTTATGTTTTGATTTACTAATCACATAAAATCATGAATGTTTTTAATAATAAATTAAAAACAAGCTATAAAACATGTTATTTAAACATGGGGTATAATTAATTAGTGGTTAAGGGGTGGTTGTTTGTTGGCCGACGCCTAGACCGAGCCCCAAGGGGGTCTCGGCTTGGTTTTTACTCGCACCACCGAGACCTCAAGGTCTCGGTTTGGTGTCTTGATGTCTCGGCACGAGCAAGAAGGGAGACCCCAACCGAGGTCAGGGCATGGTGGTGCTCGGGTTAGGCCACGGCAGCAAGGGGACATCGGCTAGCAGGTGGGAACCTTGGCTAGTCGGTGGCTAGTTTGACCAAGGGTGCATTGGGTCTGGTTTACGGGTTAAAACACGGGTCCAGTTCACACATGTTAAATTAAAACACGGTTCGGTTCATGGGTTACTTTTACAAGATTAATTATAGTTACAAGTTATTTTTTCCAAGACTTAAATTAAATTAATTAAAAACATGAACATGATTAATTTAATTTACATGACTTAGGTTATTAATTTTATTATTAATACATGAATTTTTACCTAAGTAATATTTATCTTATTTAGACTATATAATTAATTAGTTATTAAAACCATGACTTATAATTAATTAATTTACATGACTTAGGTTATATTATTAAAAGATAATAATACATGTTTTAACCTAAGTATTTTTACCTTTATTTAATTAACCATGTTATATTTAATTAAATACTTTAACCTTTAGTTTATTTAATTCACATGAAATAATTAATAAACTATACTATATAATTACATGACTTAGAATATTAATCAGTAAACACTTAAGCTTATATAATTAGCTTAATAAGCCAACTTATATCTAATTATGAAAACTTTCTATTTCTAGAAACTTATTTAATTAAAGCAGCTAATCTATTTATGAAAACTTTCTATTTTTAGAAACTTATCTATTTTAAGCAGTAAATCTATTTTTGGAAACTTTCTGTTTTTGGAAACTTTCTATTTTTGGTAACTTTCTATTTTTGGAAACTTTCTATTTTAGGAAACCTGCTATTTTTAGAAAGTTACTTATTATCACACAACAAGTATAATAATACATGAAATACAAGTAATACTTAATCAGAATAGACAAAATATATGATAAATACAGTATAAAGCTTAAATCAGTAAAACATAACATGAACATATAAACAAGCTAAGACATGATATAAAACCAGTACGTACTCAGTAATCAGATACTTATACACGTATGTATTTATGTAGAAATAGTGATACCAAAGTAGGACTCTCTTTCATTCGTCTTCTTCGTTCACTGGACACAAGGTACAGATTCTCCGTCCTTTCAGTATGGACATTCTTCCTTGTTAGGATTTCCCCGTATGCAGCCAACTGTTTTCCCCATTATATGTTTCATATGTTTTTTAATTGCTTATATTTTATTAGAATACCTAAAGCCATATACATGCATGACCAGTTTCACCTAGTTATGAAGGTACCATAACCATAACACTGGAGGCACCAATGTTATGACTTCACCACGGCGGAGTGATAGCTCGTGGCGTCCCTTTCAGCTTTTGGCCATATTATTATTATTAGGTTGGGCGTATGGGTGCATCCTAGTTTACATGTTTTCATCAGATTATTCAGTGTGAATGTGGTGTGTGCCTTGCATCCTTCACAAGGAGCTGATCCCTCCTACCCAAAACCAGTATATTAAATTAGAGGCAGCCCCTCTAATTTGCATGACGAGGTCACCCCTCCAAGTATTCATGCACGTTGATATTTCATGACCTATATTGGCTAATGGTTAACATGTTAAACAGTTTTCATAAGATAAACATAAGACTTTTCAAACTATAAAACCAGTTTTATGAACATGTTCCAAGTTTTCCAGGACTTATACATTTCCGCTGCTATTAAGTCTTTATTATGTTTCAGTCATTCATGCTATGTTTGTATATCCGTGCACTGAGCGTATTGCTTAGCCGTTTTCCTTTTCATGTTCCCAAAACGGCAGGTACTCAAAGACAGACTCGAGCATTTGGAGGACGTGCATAGGATGGAAGCAGTCATAGAGTTCTTTTCCTTTTGCCTTCATATATTTATGCTTGTAGACTTTGTTCATTTCATTTACTTTATTTATGTTTTGGGCTTATGTTTGGGAACCGATGTTTGATTCTGGTTTTACCTATGGTCATGTATGTTTACTACATATTACCTTGCATGCTTTGATGAGACGTCATAATTACACGTAACAGTCCACTTATCAAAGTGGGGTGTTACACAAACTCTCAGAGTGTCTTTTGTTGAACGGGTTACAAATATTGGACCTTTGTGTTCCCGTTGAACCGTGACGTCGGTACCTGCACTTTCATTAGTAGTTTGTATGCTTGCATGTGGGTTAATGATATCCTTGTGAGAACTATGTGGGGGTTCACCTTGCACCTTTGTCGTGCTAGAGGGAAATATCTTTCCAGTAGGAACCCACCTAAGACCTGTTGTTTTGAAGGTTCTACCCGTTGGTATCCACCTAAGACAAGGTCTAGGAGATATAGTTTTCTCATGCATAGCGGAAGACTTATCGGGAGAAAACCAGGTTCCTTTAGGGAAACAGCCAAAAACTAATAGGAAAAAGTTTTGAAAAATGAAAATTTTAACGAAAAATAAAACATAAAAAAATTGAAATTTGGCCTAAAAATTTGAATTTTGGTCCGAAAATTTAAATTTATGATCGAAATTTTTTTCATATCGCCAAAATTTGAAATCAAAGCTTAAATGGCCTAAAAATGGTCTGGAAAAAATAAATTTTACTCCGGTTTTCCCGCCAAAAAACTCTTTTTTTTAGTTTCGGAATATGGCTATTTCGGATAAAATGGATTTTCGGATAAAAATGCCTTTTTCGGATAATGTTAGGTTTTCGGATAATGGAGACTTTTCGGGTAAATGGTATTTTCAGAAAAACTGGATTTCTTCGGAATAAGTGAAATCTTCGGAAAAACTGAAATCTTCGGATAAACCACGTCTTTTTCGGAATAAATCAAATCTTCGGATAAACTGACCATTTTCGGGAAAACCTTTTCGGAATAAGAGCTGATTTTCGGATAAAAAGTGATTTTCGGAGAAAAAATGATTTTCGGATAAATATTTTCGGATAAAGGAGCACTTTTCGGAATATTTGAAATCTTCGGAATAACTCACTTTTTGGATAAACGATTATTTTCGGAATTTCAAACCCTTTTCCGAAAATATGTACTGTTGGCCGACGTATGCTGTTTTCTCGGATCTAACACACGAATTCGTGATTTTAAGCCAAATAATGATCCCAATACCCTTACATTTTGTGTTTTTAGCCAAAGTAACTTACCCAAATCCCTACCTCATCTATGTAGAAGATTTCTATGAAGATCAATCAACCAAAAACACAAATAAAATTTGGATCAAAGATTATATATCAAATACCTCACAAAATCAATAAGAACACAAACCACAGATCTTCAATCATCTATCCACTATAGGCTCTGATACCAAATGTTAATCCCACTTCAATCCATAACACAATATTAAAATGATATTTAGAAAGAGAAATAGATGAAGGTATAGAGAGAAAGTAGAGAGATTATGGAAGGTTAAACATAAACTAGAGAGAGAAAGTAAATGTAACCAACACCCTCTTCCACACATGGAAGAGGGTATTTATATGCCACGCCTCATGGGCTTTGGTGGACTTGTTCATGGGCCGGGCTTGGCTTTGCTTGGGCTTACGCCCTTAACTTAGACAATATTAGCTTAAAGTTCAAGCCCGGTTAACCCGACTAACCTATTACAATACAAGACCAATAACGACTAAGATGACCTATTACATTCTTGTTCGACTATATAAAATATATGGCTAACATATGTGGATTGTCATTTGCAATTAGAACACACTTTTATTAAGCAATATGTAACTACAGGAAAAACATAAGTGAAATTGTTGAAAATAATTTATGGATTTTACGGTTTATTATAAATTTAAAGGTGTTTGTATTTGCCTTATGAACCAACTTATCTACTTACTTTATATTGAAAATAAAGTTAATTCAAAATATGTGTTTAGCAAAAAGGAAAGAATAATCACTTGTTTGCGTTTAAAAATACTCAAAATGGAATTTTGCAAAAGTAGATTTGTTGGTAATTATAATCTGTGAGTTGATATGACAAAACAGATGAAGGACCTAAATGTAATTTATATATATTGTAACCGTAGTTTCTCTAGTATATAAAGAGAGGTAGGGGTCCTGGTTTATTCACTCATTCTAATATAATGTAAACTGAGGTGTGTGTGTGTGTCATCTAGGCGTTAAGTCTTGTAAGACGCCTAGGATAGTAGTTAGTTTATTAGTATTTTATGAATAAGAAAGCCTTGTTCATAACTTTGATTGTGTTCTTTATATTCCACTTTGCTTATCAATCATTGTTATTATATACTAGATGAGTCTAGATCCAAAGATTCAACAAGTGGTATCAGAGCTTGTTGGCTTTCGGTCTGGTTGATCTACAAGATTTTCGTGTGTATTTTTTGTTTTTAAAAAAAATGGTGTTCCTCCTGATCTAAGGTTTTTCCCAACAAACCCTAGATAATTTGTAGTTGTGTGTTTGAAATGTAGTATAATGCAAGTTCGTTTTCTCAATTCTTAACCAATAGAAAGTCCAATCAATATCAAATTTATTATTGTTCTTGGTTGTTCAAGCTTGCTTGGTAATCTATTTGCTAATTCAAACAACACTATTTAAAAATGAAAAATATTAGACTACTTATACGTAAAACAATTTGCAAATACCAAATTTTTATTCAAACAAAATTCAAATAACAAAATATAAAACTATAAGGACTGAAAATGTAATTTCTAGGAAGATTAAATGCTTGAAAATTAAATGCTAACAACTTTAGGGACTAAAAATGCAAAACTGTTAACTATAAGGACCACACTTGTAAAATTGATAACTAACTAACCAAATAGTAACAAACTAACAAACTTGACAACTGAAATGTAACAAATTTAAAAGTCCAGGGACTAAACTATAGCAAACCCTAATTACTAGAAAGATTAGCCAAAGATTAAATGCTGTTAGAACCTTAAGGACCAAAATGCAAATAAGACAAGTTTTTAAACTAAAACGGGTAACAAGAATGAATAAGCTCGTTTGAGCTTATTACTCATCCAAATCAGCTGAAACAACTTGCAAAACTCTTAAAATCCAATTTTAACTACGTGTGTTCAAGGATTTAAGCTAAAAGTCAGAAATAAGCAATTGAGTACTTATTAATAAGCACAAAATAAGCTACAGCTTATTCCAATCAGTCACAACCTGATTTTTGTGATAAAACTGATTAAGCACTTGATTTAAAGAAGGGGAAATCAAACTAGAAACATTTTCATCAAGAAATGAATGAGAAATCTGAAATAAGCTCTTTTGAGCTTATGTTGACCAAGTTTGACCAACTTTTTGCAAAAAGCTCAAAACTTCAAAACTTATTATTCAACACTTACTAACTAGAATTGTGAAAGAAAATAACAACTTTTGTGAAGTAGATTAAGAGAACTAAGAAAACAGTAAGCACTTTGTCTCAGAGAATGACAAATGCTCAGTCATTGACCAATAAGCTATTTTCTAGCTTAATTCCTAAAACTGTATATTTTCCTCTTAGAGTCTAAAAGTTTATGATATAAGCTAGAACTAGAAACAAATTTGAGGGAATTTTATCAAGTAATGAAGGAGAAATCAGTAATTGAATATGGCAAGTTTTAAAGAACAAAGCTGAATAAAGGATGACCCAAACTATTTTTTAACCAATTGCCTGTTTGACTGTTTATTTGACTAGCAAAAGGTATAAATCCACTTGTTAACACCTAATGACTGGAAACTAACTCTAAAACAACAATTCTCAACTCTTGAAATCTATTTTTAAGCTACTCCCAAACACTCCTTTAACTGCTATGATCAAGATTTTACAAAGGCTTTTTAAGTACTGGACTGAACTGATTCAAAAGCTATAACAGACTTGTTTCAATGGACAAAATGAAAGCTATTAAAACTGAAATCAAGCAATTACCAAGGCTAGAACAGTAAGTAAGCTATTAGGCCAAAAAGTAACTAAAATGATGCAAGTAACTACAATCTAGAACACAAGTATGCAAGAACTGAACTACTAACACTCAAAGTACAATCAAACAACAACTATTATCAAGTTTATCATGCAGCAATCAAATTCTACACTAGGAAAATGAGCATGGCAATTGCACTTGAGTGGAACAAAAACAAGAGTTATAGAACCTAATGAAGAGATCCTTTGGGAAGAAGAGGAGCGCTGAGCTCTCTTGCACTAGTGATAACCACCACCTATCACTAGTATTCAACTAAAATCAATCAACAATCAACTGCAATTCATCTGGAATCAATCAAACTACATTGAAATCTCCAAAAGAACTAGGAATGAACAAATTCTGATCAAACAACTTCTAATCTTCACAAATGTCAGTTATGATCAATGGTTGATCATAACAAACATCAATCAGCAACAAGAACACTCAACAGCAACAAGAATCAACTAGAATTTGAAGAACAGAATTTGGCGGGAAAAGGAAATTTGAATTTTATTGCAGGAATTCAGTTACAAAAGTGGTTACAAGCTACTAACTAACTAACTGACTCAAGAGTTTGTCAGACTCTTGAGTAGTTAGGGGAAAAGTGAGAGAAAAAGGAAAGGGAAATTGAACTATGTGTTTTTACAAAATTTAAGCTACACTGAAAAATGAAGACTAGTCTAGGTATTTATAGGCAAGAATTTAGAGTTTGTTGGAGTTGGTGACGTGTCAGAACCAGTAATAGCTTGCCACGTGGAGTAATCTGCATAATTGCTCTTTGAAGGTGATGAACGAATTTGGGTGTTTTTGATTGACTGGATGATTTGTTAATTGGATTGCACCATTGAATTCCTCTCTTCAAAACGAGCAATATTGGTGTTTTGATCTTCTCATGAAACGGCTTCAATCTCAATCCCGATTCTAGAAATTTTCTTTGTTAAAGAAGATGACACGTGGCGCCTTTTTATTGGTTGAAAAGATGTGTTGCGGATTGCACTGTTTGGATCTTGTAATAAATGTGGCGGCAGTTAGTGGGCAATTAATGCTTGATCCGTGTGAGGTGTATTCTCTTTTCCCATTGGTTAAATTCTTGACACATGGATTAAACTTGCATTTCTTTCCAAAGTTGGCAGATTTGGTCCCTATACTTGGCAGATTCTTATTTCAAGCTAGGATCTTCATTCCTTTGTCATTTTTGATCCTTTAACTTCCATAACTTGTACAAAATGGTCCTTTGACTGAGTTGACTTGATAGTTTGACCAGGTTTGACTTGAATCTTGACTTTTCATTATTTGCACTTCTAGTCCTTCAACTTTCATCACTTGTCAAGATAGGTCCTTGAACTTCAAAGTCTTGTCACTTTTGATCCTCTTTTGTCTTTTTCATCCGTTTGAGCTTGATTTTTCCTTGTTTGCTTGAAATTGTATCCTTTTACCTACATAAGATCACACAAACACAACATACCACATAACACTGCTTTTTACAAGATAAATGGGTATTTTGCTTCATGTTTTAGGGTTATTTGTTGATAAAAGGATATGAGTTTAAGCTCATATCAAATTCCCCTACACTTGAACATTGCCATGTCCTCATGCAATATTATATTTCAAGGCTTAAAAATTTACATTTCCCTCATAATTAATCAACTTGGCCATATGAGATGCATCTACACTACTCTAAACTAAATGATGCATGATTTTTACTTTTAATAATGCAATGAATCAAAATACAATTCTATCTATATCTTTTTGATTTTTCTTGAAATGGTTTTGATGGAAATAACTCATAAAGAATTCAATGACTTGGATTAGGGCTTGGATACCATGAACATTTATCACCCTCAAGTTTCACTTTCCCCATACCAAGCTTATAAATGGGATCATTGCATTCACAAGTAAAAAAGTGCATCAACTTATTCATGACAATTAAATGTGGAACCGGTTATTAATTGAGCAAATTGCTTATGGGCAAATTTGTCATTATTCAAGTGTGAAATATAACAAATGTAAAATCCAAAAATAAGGAAGCACGGTTTTAATCCTAAGTAATCTTCTCATCCATTACTTGAAAAACCGCTCACAATTAATACAAGTCCGTATTAAGAGTAATAAGTCATTCGCCTTATGTGTAAAATCCTCATGTCATGCTTTCATAAGTAACTACACACTCGCTAAGGAAAGAAAAATAAAACTCACGCAATAATTTACATCCGCATCTTTTTGAGATTTTGGATCTTCAACCCCGCAACCCGTCAAGGTAATATTGGATTGGAGCAATCTATTGAATCCCCGCAACCCGTCAAGGTAATATTGGAACTCAATAGTCACTATAATTAACACCACAGTGCCCCTCTTGGGAGTCTTGCATTATTTTTTTTTTCTTTTTCTTTTTTTTTTCTAGACACTCATTTTTTTTCATAAGCCGCTCTTATTTTTCTTTATTCCTCACAAAGAAAGTTCAAAAGAATAAAAGGAAAAACACCCGCTAAATATTGAGCATGACATAAGTCTAGTACACATAAAACGTGCTAACTTAGAATCTTAAGACGTACTCATATCAACCATAAATGATTAGCCAAAAATGCATAAGAGATTACAAACCAATTAAAACCGTACTTGATTATTTATTAACAATTATATACATGCGAAGAAATAGAGGTAAAGAAGAGAAGAGTTTAGCCACAAGTAATTGCCATGAAGTCTATCTAGCCTTTTTACACTTGCTTCAACTCTATCATTTCCCATTCTCCACAAATTTAAAATTTCAAAGAATGAAATTGGTGGAAGCTTAGCCTAATAGACCAATGAAGGACTACATGGTTAAGGATACTAGCTAGAGAGTGTTAAAATAAGCAAACTCGGGTTGAGTCAAAATATCCATGGCGGGCCTAATATGTCAAAGAAGTCTAAACTTGTTAAAACCATGTTTTATTATATTTTTTTTTTCCTTTTTATATATTTTGATGAAAAATAAAAGAACAACTATATGCAAATGTGTTATGCAAATGAAAAAATGATTGATGCAAAAATTATGAATGCATATTTTTGGTGGCCAAAGTAGATCAAAAATTTGAAAAATGTTCAAAAAAAATAATTTTCCATGTTATCATGCAAGACAATGACAAGTTCTAGGTAAGGTCACTTCGATAGAAGACCCCCCTACACTTAAGCTAAACATTGTCCTCAATGTTTAAGAGCATGGAAGTATAAAAACTTCCCCTACACTTATGACAATGAATAGACTTTACTTAACCCAAGTTAAGGAAAGGACTACTATTAGTGAAATCATGTTTAAGCACAAGGTGTCAATGAAAAATCACTAAAGTAACGAAGTGAACCGGATACAAGGGCCTCCTCCATAAGCTCCAAAGCATGAGATGAGTGAGCAACCCTACAAACAATCAAGAAGACAAAAGAAGGTCTCCCCTACACTTATCTCCAAATCTATGCCTTTATTTCTAACCTACAACACTCTAAACCTAGTTATACGATGCTTGAGTTAATGAGTCTCTAGCTCGACTCGTCCCTCAATGAATTAATTCATGGGGAAAATGGGGACCTCTTGGACCATTTCAACGGAAATGTCCTCCCCAAAGTAGTGTTTAACACGGTGACCATTCACTTTAAAATTTGGACCATCGGGTTGGGACAACTCAAGAGTTCCATATGGAAACACGTGAGCAATAGTGAATGGACCGGACCATCTTGACTTAAGCTTGCCCGCAAAAAGCTTCAATCTTGAGTTAAAGAGGAGAACCGGCTCTCCAACTTTGAACTCACGATTCTTGATCTTAGCATCATGCAATTTCTTAGTCTTTTCCTTGTAAAGCAAAGAATTCTCATAGGCATTGGCTCTCAACTCATCCATCTCATTGATTTGATCTTTCCTATGTGAACCGGCTTGGTTTAAATCAAAGTTAGCCCACTTGAGAGCCCAAGATGCCTTATGTTCTAACTCAAATGGGAGGTGGCACGCTTTTCCATAGACAAGCCTATAAGGAGTACAACCAATTGGTGTCTTAAAAGCCGTCCTAAACGCCCACAAAGCATCATCAAGCTTATCCGACCAAGAAGCTCTATGCTCTCCCACCGTTCTTTCTAAAATTCTCTTTAAACCACGATTTGTGACCTCGGTTTGACCATTTGTTTGAGGGTGATACGCGGTAGAAAGTCTATGATTCACTCCATATTTCTTCATAACTCTTGTGAATTGATCATTACAAAAGTGCGTACCACGATCACTTATGATGGCCCGAGGTACACCAAATCTAGCAAACAATTTTTTCAAAAACTTTACAACCACTCTAGCATCATTAGTAGGTAAGGCTTTAGCCTCCACCCACTTGGACACATAATCCACCGCCACAAGTATATACTTGTTTCCCTTAGAGGATGGAAAAGGTCCCATGAAATCTATTCCCCATACATCAAATATCTCACACTCTTGGATAAAATTTTGTGGCATCTCATCACGTTGTGTAATTTTTCCTTGTCTTTGACAAACATCACAAAATTTCACCATCTCTTGAGCATCCTTGTAAATGGAAGGCCAATAGTAACCCGAATCAAAGACTTTCTTGGCGGTGTAGTTAGGCCCAAAATGTCCACCCGTAGGTCCTTTATGACATGCCTCTAAGATTTTAAATGCCTCGGGCCCATCTACACACCGTCTAATGATTTGGTCCGCACATTGCCTAAAAAGATATGGATCATCCCAAAAGTAATACTTAACTTCCTTAAGAAACTTTTTCTTTTGTTGATAAGTAAGACCCTCAATAAGCACATTGCCCACAAGATAGTTTGCAATATCCGCAAACCAAGGTGTGGCATCCTCTTGGGAAGAGATAGACATGAGCTCCTCTAGTGGAAAGGATTCATTGATTTCTTGATGTGGGAAATCTCCTTGAAAAGGATGCTCAAGTCTACTCAAATGATCCGCCGCTAAATTCTCGGCCCCTTTCTTATCACGAATTTCTATCTTAAACTCTTGAAGCAACAAAACCCATCTCAAAAGCCTAGGCTTAGCATCTTGTTTTGTCATAAGATACTTGAGAGCGGAATGATCCGTATACACTATGGTCTTTGAAAGCACAAGATATGGTCTAAACTTCTCAAAAGCATATACTATAGCAAGCAACTCTTTTTCCGTGGTAGTGTAATGAAGTTGTGCACCGGTCATGGTTTTACTCGCATAGTGTATAGGTTGAAAATGCTTATTAACTCTTTGTCCTAAAACGGCCCCAACCGCATAATCACTAGCGTCACACATAAGCTCAAAAGGTAATTCCCAATTTGGAGAAACCAAAACGGGAGCCTTTGTCAATTTTTCCTTAAGTGTCTCAAAAGAGTCTAAACAAGCTTGATCAAAAATGAAAGGAGCCTCTTTCTCCAAGAGATGAGTCATCGGTCTAGCTATTTTAGAGAAATCTTGTATAAAGCGCCTATAAAAGCCCGCATGACCTAAGAAACTCCTCACACCTTTAACGGAGGTGGGTGGGGGAAGCTTAGCAATCACATCAATTTTAGCTCGATCAACTTCTAATCCCTTATTGGATATCTTGTGTCCTAAAACAATCCCTTCTTTCACCATAAAGTGACATTTCTCCCAATTTAGCACCAAACGTGTTTCCTCACAACGCTTAAGCATTCTCTCAAGATTGGTGAGACAAGAGCTAAAGGAGTTCCCAAATACGGAAAAGTCATCCATAAAAACCTCCATGGTTTGCTCTATCATGTCATGGAAAATCGCCATCATGCACCTTTGAAACGTCCCCGGTGCATTACATAGGCCAAAAGGTATCCTCTTGTAAGCAAATGTACCGTATGGACAAGTGAATGTGGTCTTTTCTTGATCCTTAGGGTCAATGGGTATTTGAAAATAACCCGAAAAGCCATCAAGAAAACAATAGTACTCATTTCCCGCTAAGCGTTCAAGCATTTGATCCATAAAGGGAAGCGGGAAATGGTCTTTCCTAGTTGCCTCATTGAGTTTTCTATAATCAATGCAAACTCTCCAACCGGTTACAAGTCTCGTGGGAATAAGCTCATTGTTCTCATTAGGCACCACGGTGATTCCACCCTTCTTTGGAACACAATGAACCGGGCTAACCCATGGAGAGTCGGAAATGGGGTAAATCATACCCGCGTCTAAGAGTTTAATCACTTCCTTCTTAATAACCTCATGAATTTTTGGGTTAACTCTCCTTTGGTTTTGAATGGCGGGTTTATAATCATCCTCCATAAGGATTTTGTGAGTACAAAAGTGTGGATCAATTCCCCTTATGTCGGATATTTTCCATGCTAAGGCTTTCTTATGTTTCTTAAGGACTTCAATAAGTTGCTCCTTCTCATCCTCTTTCAATTCCTTAGCAATAATCACCGGTAATTGGTCTTTTCCTTCTAAGAAAGCATATTCTAAGTGGGATGGAAGTTCCTTAAGTTCAATGGGAGGTGGACTCTCTATGGAAGGTTTTACTATGGAAGGTTCCTCAATGGTAATCTCTTGTGGAATAGGAGAAGGAATAGGGTCCTCATTGAGCAACTTTTGGATTGTAAGAATATCTTCTTCCCAATTAATGGGAGAATCATCATCACCAAGAAAGTTGGACTCAAATTCCTCCAAGAGGAAATCACTCTCTCCAAAAGGTGTTAAAGAGGGAGCAATTGAGGCCACGGTTTCAACATGTGGAATCTCATCACTAGCATTCTTACAAGCATCATGAAAGTGTTCATTACACACTTCATCTAACACATCCACAATGTTAATAGTCTCACAAGGTCTAGACTCCTTAACTTCTTTCCTATCACAAACTTTCCCTAACTTAAACACCACTTTCTCATCCTCTACTCTCATAATTAATTCTCCTTCCGCCACATCTATCAAAGTACGACCCGTTCTCAAAAACGGTCTACCAACAATCAAAGGCACTCTAGGATCCATGTCATAATCGACCACTACAAAGTCGGCCGGAAAGGTAAACTTATCCACACCTACAAACACATCTTCCGCTATACCTACGGGGTGAGCTATGGTTCGGTTGGCTAGTTCAAGAGTCATCCTAGTGGGAGTGAGCTCGGGAAGAGATAGTTGTTTCCAAACCGATAAAGGCATGAGATTTATGCTCGCCCCTAAATCCGCCAAAGCCATGCAATTTTCAACACCGAGAAAATTACAAGGTATCAAGAAGCGCCCCGGATCTCCAAGTTTTGTTGGTAAGGTCTTAAGTAACACCGCGGAACAATTTTCATTAAGTGATGTGTTGGGCAAATCAACCAATTTTTCTTTGTTTGAGAGCAAATCCTTGAACATCTTAGCAAACTTTGGCATATAAGCAAGAGCTTCCATAAAGGATATGTTGATATTGAGTTGCTTGAACATCCTTAAGAAATTGGAGACTTGTATGTCATCTTTGTTCTTTAACTTGTCCTTTTTCAACCTTGAAGGGTATGGAAGAGTAGGTTTTGGTGTAGGTGGAATAGGTGTTGTGGTGGAAGATTTGTCTTTGTTAGCCTCTTCATTGGGAAGTGTGGAAGGTAAAGGAGAAGTATGAGGTGGTTGAGAAGGTGTGTTTGAGTGAATAGGAGCACTTTGAGGAGGTGGAGTAGAAGTAGAAGGCTTATCACAAGTAGGAGCACAAGTGGGTTGAACAATAGTAGGTTTAGGAGGTGAAGGATCCTTTGTTGTTGTACCACTCCTTGTTGTAATAGCATTAACATTGGCCCTAGGGTTTGTTTGTGTGTTGGAAGGTAAAGCCCCTTGTGGTCTTTGAGTTACCGCCATTAAAAGCTTATTGAATTGATCATTCATTTTCTTTTCTATAGCTTGGAATTTCCTTTCATTCTCTTGATTCATCTTTTGCAAAAGATCCATTGTGTTTAACTCTTGTGGCACATAACCTTGAAAACCTTGAGGTTGGAAAGGTAAAGGTTGAGAGTTAAATCCTTGATTTGGTGGATAAAAGGTATTTGCTTGAGGTTGAAATTGATTGGGTGCCTTGTAGTTATTTCCTTGGTATGGTTGTCTTTGCCCTTGATTCCTTGCTAAAATTTGAGGAGGATTTTGTGGAATTTGGGTGGGTGGTTGGGGTGGGAAGCCGGGTGGAGTAAGGTAATTTTGGGATTTGTAAGAAAGGTTATTTGGATTGATGTTAGGCTTGAAGTGTTCACGGTGTTCCTCTTGATAAGCATAATATTCCCCTTGATACCCTTGCACCTTGTCACATTGTTCATAAGAGTGGGGGCCTCCACAAGTAACACAAGAATTGGTGATGGCATTCACATTATTTGAAGAATTGTTCAATGAAACGGTCTTAAGGGCTTGAACTATCTCTTGAGTCATTTCTTGTTGTCCTTGTTTGACTTGTTGAAGGATCTCTTGGTGATATTTAAGGAATTGGTTATCACAAGGTATTTGAGAAGTGTTTTGGATAACATGAACCTTTTCTTCAAATGGATTGTTTGTTTGAACCATTGCCTTAGTCTCAATAATGTTCAAAGCCTCGTGGTATGTCTTGAAAAGAATACTCCCACCCGCGGAAGCATTTAGTGAATCTTGGTGGTGAGGTTTAAGGCCATTATAGAAGGTATTGATTTGGCTTAGATCATCCATTCCATGGTTAGGGCATCGCCTCAACAACTCACTATACTCTTCCCAAGCATCACCAAAGGATTGACTAGGTTTTTGTGTAAAGCCCATAATCAAATTCCTCAAAACCATAGTCTTTTGTGGAGGAAAGAATTTGTTCAAAAACTTAGTGGTAAAATCATCCCATGTGGTGATACTATCGGGTGGTTGGGTGTCTAACCAATGCTTAGCACTCCCATCTAATGAAAATGACACTAACATCAATCTAATGACCTCAGGTGGAACCCCATTATGCTTAATGGTATTGCAAAGTGAAAGGAATCTCTTAAGGTGAGCATGGGGATCCTCATTTTGTTTTCCAAAGAAAGGTGATGAAGAAACCATATTGATCATAGATGTATGTAACTCAAATGTGTTAGCGGGAAAGTCGGGAATCTTAATGGCACTAACATATCCATGAATGTTGGATTGCATACGTTCATACAAAGTACGGTTATAAATAGCCATGGCTTCTTGTGGTGGTGACAAAGCACGATTCTCGTGATCGGCTTGGTGAACGGTGGTGGTCTTACTCTTTCTCTTTTTCTTCCTTTTCGGAGGAAGAGGTTGTACACCAATCGGTATTTGTGCACGCCCGCGAGTGAGCATGCAACTCAATACGAGGAATGAGAGAGAAGCTCTCGTGTGACTTTGAAGAGAAAAGGATTATCCTCTTCGAGTTTCAATATTAAATATCCACAAGAAAATAACAATATATGTATTACTACTTTGGGTGCAAGACCCTCAATGAAGCCTTCCTTCTTAGAATACTCCCAAGTGAACGGGGGGTTAGGTGGCGCGAAGCACTTAAGTACCTATTGACCCTTAGATGGCATTTTATAGCACATCGCCTTTCTATTCACTTAAATGTTCGTATTCTTCGAATTGTTGCTTATTGAGAGTATTTATCTATTCTTGCTTTATTTTGTTTGATCGATACGCGTGTCAAGGACCGGAACGCCCCTCAACACGGTGTATTGCCTCGGCAATACTTATGGAAGATATGTAGATTGATTGTTCTTATATGTATACGTATTTACTTATAATAATATATGGAAAATATTTTTGTATTTATGAGTTTTTTAAAGGAAAATACTATATGTACATAAAAACCGAGAGAATCCAATAATATATATTTTTGGGTGCAATCTCTTAGGAAAAAGATTGCTTTTTGGATTTTTTAATTTTTTTGGTCAATTCTTTAGGAAAAGAATTGTTTTGTTATTTTTTAAGTTTTTATATATTTTTATATTTTTGATTTTTTTTTTTTTTTTGTTTTTGATTTATGATACGTAAAAATAACGTTCACAAAGTGAACGGGTCCCAAAAGCCAATGAAAACCGTCAATCGATAGTCTCTCGTGTAGTCAAAGAACCGGCAGCGGCGCCATTTGAAATGTAGTATAATGCAAGTTCGTTTTCTCAGTTCTTAACCAATAGAAAGTCCAATCAATATCAAATTTATTATTGTTCTTGGTTGTTCAAGCTTGCTTGGTAATCTATTTGCTAATTCAAACAACACTATTTAAAAATGAAAAATATTAGACTACTTATACGTAAAACAATTTGCAAATACCAAATTTTTATTCAAACAAAATTCAAATAACAAAATATAAAACTATAAGGACTGAAAATGTAATTTCTAGGAAGATTAAATGCTTGAAAATTAAATGCTAACAACTTTAGGGACTAAAAATGCAAAACTGTTAACTATAAGGACCACACTTGTAAAATTGATAACTAACTAACCAAATAGTAACAAACTAACAAACTTGACAACTGAAATGTAACAAATTTAAAAGTCCAGGGACTAAACTATAGCAAACCCTAATTACTAGAAAGATTAGCCAAAGATTAAATGCTGTTAGAACCTTAAGGACCAAAATGCAAATAAGACAAGTTTTTAACTAAAAACGGGTAACAAGAATGAATAAGCTCGTTTGAGCTTATTACTCATCCAAATCAGCTGAAACAACTTGCAAAACTCTTAAAATCCAATTTTAACTACGTGTGTTCAAGGATTTAAGCTAAAAGTCAGAAATAAGCAATTGAGTACTTATTAATAAGCACAAAATAAGCTACAGCTTATTCCAATCAGTCACAACCTGATTTTTGTGATAAAACTGATTAAGCACTTGATTTAAAGAAGGGGAAATCAAACTAGAAACATTTTCATCAAGAAATGAATGAGAAATCTGAAATAAGCTCTTTTGAGCTTATGTTGACCAAGTTTGACCAACTTTTTGCAAAAAGCTCAAAACTTCAAAACTTATTATTCAACACTTACTAACTAGAATTGTGAAAGAAAATAACAACTTTTGTGAAGTAGATTAAGAGAACTAAGAAAACAGTAAGCACTTTGTCTCAGAGAATGACAAATGCTCAGTCATTGACCAATAAGCTATTTTCTAGCTTAATTCCTAAAACTGTATATTTTCCTCTTAGAGTCTAAAAGTTTATGATATAAGCTAGAACTAGAAACAAATTTGAGGGAATTTTATCAAGTAATGAAGAAGAAATCAGTAATTGAATATGGCAAGTTTTAAAGAACAAAGCTGAATAAAGGATGACCCAAACTATTTTTTAACCCATTGCCTGTTTGACTGTTTATTTGACTAGCAAAAGGTATAAATCCACTTGTTAACACCTAATGACTGGAAACTAACTCTAAAACAACAATTCTCAACTCTTGAAATCTATTTTTAAGCTACTCCCAAACACTCCTTTAACTGCTATGATCAAGATTTTACAAAGGCTTTTTAAGTACTAGACTGAACTGATTCAAAAGCTATAACAGACTTGTTTCAATGGACAAAATGAAAGCTATTAAAACTGAAATCAAGCAATTACCAAGGCTAGAACAGTAAGTAAGCTATTAGGCCAAAAAGTAATAAAATGATGCAAGTAACTACAATCCAGAACACAAGTATGCAAGAACTGAACTACTAACACTCAAAGTACAATCAAACAACAACTATTATCAAGTTTATCATGCAACAATCAAATTCTACACTAGGAAAATGAGCATGGCAATTGCACTTGAGTGGAACAAAAACAAGAGTTATAGAACCTAATGAAGAGATCCTTTGGGAAGAAGAGGAGCGCTGAGCTCTCTTGCACTAGTGATAACCACCACCTATCACTAGTATTCAACTAAAATCAATCAACAATCAACTGCAATTCATCTGGAATCAATCAAACTGCATTGAAATCTCCAAAAGAACTAGGAATGAACAAATTCTGATCAAACAGCTTCTAATCTTCACAAATGTCAGTTATGATCAATGGTTGATCATAACAAACATCAATCAGCAACAAGAACACTCAACAGCAACAAGAATCAACTGGAATTTGAAGAACAGAATTTGGCGGGAAAAGGAAATTTGAATTTTATTGCAGGAATTCAGTTACAAAAGTGGTTACAAGCTACTAACTAACTAACTGACTCAAGAGTTTGTCAGACTCTTGAGTAGTTAGGGGAAAAGTGAGAGAAAAAGGAAAGGGAAATTGAACTATGTGTTTTTACAAAATTTAAGCTACACTGAAAAATGAAGACTAGTCTAGGTATTTATAGGCAAGAATTTAGAGTTTGTTGGAGTTGGTGACGTGTCAGAACCAGTAATAGCTTGCCACGTGGAGTAATCTGCATAATTGCTCTTTGAAGGTGATGAACGAATTTGGGTGTTTTTGATTGACTGGATGATTTGTTAATTGGATTGCACCATTGAATTCCTCTCTTCAAAACGAGCAATATTGGTGTTTTGATCTTCTCATGAAACGGCTTCAATCTCAATCCTGATTCTGGAAATTTTCTTTGTTAAAGAAGATGACACGTGGCGCCTTTTTATTGGTTGAAAAGATGTGTTGCGGATTGCACTGTTTGGATCTTGTAATAAATGTGGCGGCAGTTAGTAGGCAATTAATGCTTGATCCGTGTGAGGTGTATTCTCTTTTCCCATTGGTTAAATTCTTGACACATGGATTAAACTTGCATTTCTTTCCAAAGTTGGCAGATTTGGTCCCTATACTTGGCAGATTCTTATTTCAAGCTAGGATCTTCATTCCTTTGTCATTTTTGATCCTTTAACTTCCATAACTTGTACAAAATGGTCCTTTGACTGAGTTGACTTGATAGTTTGACCAGGTTTGACTTGAATCTTGACTTTTCATTATTTGCACTTCTAGTCCTTCAACTTTCATCACTTGTCAAGATAGGTCCTTGAACTTCAAAGTCTTGTCACTTTTGATCCTCTTTTGTCTTTTTCATCCATTTGAGCTTGATTTTTCCTTGTTTGCTTGAAATTGTATCCTTTTACCTACATAAGATCACACAAACACAACATACCACATAACACTGCTTTTTACAAGATAAATGGGTATTTTGCTTCATGTTTTAGGGTTATTTGTTGATAAAAGGATATGAGTTTAAGCTCATATCAGTGTTATTTAATGTTGATGCCTTCTTGTTCATGATGTAGTTCTACTAGCTTTGGTGAGTTGATCTCTCACCAATTCAATGATGAACCCTGGTAGGACTAAAAATACTTGCTGCAAAGATTCAATATCATGAACAAAAGATGGTTCTTGTTGCTGAACAATTTCTTATGATTAAAGATCATTAGGGTTTTTTTCAAACCCTAGTTATTCTTTTATTATACGATGAGGGCTACAAGAGAAACAATAATATGTGTTGCTTATGCTTCTTGTGAAAGTTTATGGACTTAAAATCGATAGTCGTGTGATAGGATCGAACTCGAGATCGCGGGATTACACACATTACGTAAAGCGTTAATTTATTTATTAAATATATTTATTATATTTATTAAATCAAACCAAAGCTTAACTAACGATCGTTAATAATTAAAAGTTAAGTATTAAACGACCGTTATGGAAATTAAATAGAAGCTAATAGAAGGAGTCGGAAAAGTTCCGGAAACACCCTTGTGGGCTTGTAAACCGCCGACCAAGAGAGACAAGAAGGGAAGGGAAAAAGATTTTGTTTCCTAATTTTGTTTAAACTTGGAGGAAAAGTTTTTCCAAGAGTTATATAAACAAAGCCAAGGCTTTCATAATTTTTACTCCATCCATCTTTCTCTTGCTCTTAAACCGCCGGCCAAAACACCCCTAAATTAGGGTTTTGGTTTTCAACTTTTCTATTTAATAGATCTAGTGCTAGCCCCTCTCTAGGGTTGTTGGGTAGATACTCCATAAGCGTGGAAGCTCGGTTTGTTCGTGCTAGACTCACGATTAACTAGCCGTATTACGTGTGTACAAGATCATGATATAGTCTTGCTTTAGACTATATCCTAGTGGTATTCGTGATTAACCCTAGTTGTCGATTGTTCTGTTGTCTTGTGGATCTTGCTAGGATAAAGGTATATAACCCTAATCTTGGTTAATTATAATTGTGTTAATTATGATCTTGTTAATTTGCTTCCGCTATATGTGCGCTTTGATCCATATTAGGGTTTTAAATAATTGTTATGAACTATATAAACCACCAGTGGCATCGAGAGCCGTTTTAACATGATTATAATTATCAAGATCTAAGTTTTTTTTAACTAATATTGATTTGTGTTAAAAATTACATGTTGTTTTTTAGGTTTTATAAAAATAAGGATTTTGTTTTGTTAGCCTCAAAATATTGAGTCAAACAAGAATTCTCGGTCATAGTTTATTATTGTAACATTTATTAGAACGTTGTAATAGTTAGTTAAATAGTTGTGGTTCACGGGCTTGGATTTAAGCTACTTAAAGCCCAAAAGACAAGCCCGGTACAAACAATATAGCCCATTATGGTTACATGTAAGCCCGGCTATATAAGGCCTTTCCTAGCATGTTAGGAAGGGTGGATTATCATTTGTAACTCTCATTATTCTAATCTAATCTCACCTAGTTCTCCATCTTCTCTCTAATTTCTCTCACTACTTTCTCTCTCTAGAATTCATCTACTTCATCTATTTTCTTTCTTTCTTCCTTGCTTAATCATCACAAATATATGGGACAACAATTGGTATCAATCGCCATGGGGTAGTTTTGTGATTGGTTGTTGTGTTTTCATTTGATTCGCTTGATTTGATCCTTATTTCATCTACGAATTCAAGATTTATTGTGTTTTTCGTGTTCTAAATCTTGCTACAAATCTTCTATATAGTTGTAGTAGTGAATTTGGTATTTTGGTTTGATTAACAAAACGAATTTCTTGCTCAAAGTTGCGAAATTTATTCTTCCATTACCAAAGTGTTTCCATCGGAAAGTACAAGAAAGGACAGTTTGATCGCAATAACCCTAGGGTTTTACTTTGTGATCAGTTATTGCGATACCCATTATTCCGACCTGGATTGCGATCGTACATTGCGATCGTGGATTGCGACGGAATTAAGGCCAAGTGAAACGTTACTCTGTCAAAATTTCATTTGCCACATTGCGATAGACTTCATATTCCGATAGTGAACATTCCGATAGAAGTTGCATTGCGATAGAGGGATTATTGCGATAGGAATATTGCGACAAATTATTGCGACAGGGGTCATTGTGATAGGTTTATTCCGACAGGACATTCTGACAGAACATTCCGACAGAACATTCCGACAGAACATTCCGACAGAACATTCCGACAGGACATTCCGATGGCACATTCAGATGGACATTCCGATGCTATGTTTTGCTAAATTTTGTTCGAGTATTTTTTAGACTTAGCCACCATCTAGACTAGTTTCGGAATATCGTTTACACGAAGATTAAAAATAATAATAAAAAAAAGAGAGTAAAAATTTTTCCGTCAAGTAAATTCAAATTTTTTCCATACTAGTTTTAGGACATTTCTAGCTCGATTTCAAAGTTTGGCGATTACAAAAAATTTTGGGCTACCGTTTTGTCGGACTGGAGAATTTATTGTCGAACTGAAGAAAAATTACAATTTTCGGAATTTGAACTACAACAACAATCCCAACACACCTACTTAAGATCCATATTCACTTCATCATTTCAGAAAATATTGAGATGGATTCTACTACAGAATATCGTGTGACGAACAATAACATAATTGTGACGGGTAACAAAGAGAGACCACCAATGCTTGTGCCCGGTCGGTATGCTCAATGGCAATCACGTTTCCTACGATACCTTGATACAAGACCCAATGGTGATGCCTTGAGGAAATGCATTACTCATGGACCATATGTATTCAAGAAGATCTCAATTCCTCCAAGACCAGCCACAGATACTACTGATCCAATACCCGCAAGTGAACGTGATGAAACAAGATTCGATCTCACACCTGAAAATTATGCCTGGCATGATGTGGAGAAGGAAGCCATCTATATGGTTCTAAGTGGGATTGGAGATGATATTTACTCCACGGTTGATGCATTCCCTACAACACATGAAATGTGGACTGCTATTGAACGCTTGCAACAAAGAGAATCACTCAACAAACAAAATGTCAAAACAAATTTGTTTTGGAACTTTAGCAAGTTTACTTCAAAGGATGGAGAATCAATTGATTCATACTAATCTAGGTTTTATAAAATGATGAATGACATGACAAGAAATAATCTGCAAGTCTCCACCATGCAAGTCAATGTTCAATTTCTTCAACAACTTCAACCCGAGTGGACACGGTTCGTCACTTTAGTGAAACAATAAGAAAATTTAGATGAGGTCTCATATCATCGACTCTTTGATATCTTGAAGCAATTTCAGAATGAAGCAAATGAGATTCGAGTTGAACGTGTTGCAAAGACGGCTAATCCACTTACTTTGGTGACTACCACTCAACATGTTCAAGACCATCACTCTCGTGCTCTTAAGCCATACTCCACTACATCATCCTCAACACAATATTCCACATCATCTAAGTCTTCATCATCCACAAGATCACGAGGCAAAGTGCCAAGAGCACCATCACCACCATCTGAGTCATCATCTGAAGAAGATAGTGATGAAGACTAAGCTCCAAAGAATCGAGAGATGAAACAACAAATTGCTTTCATAATGAAGACATACAAGAAAAACTACAAACCCACCAACAACAATCTTCGAACATCATCTAACACAAAGAACCAATATATTGAGAGTCCTCCAAGGTATGACACACGTCGACATGGTGAAAGTCCTTCTAGGTATGATCGACATAATCCAACGCATGTTGAGGGTTCTGCAAGGTATGATCGACAAACTGCCAAGTATGATACTCAGAGGATTGCTGCAGCTACCGTGGATAGGGAAACTGTTGGAAGTCAAGTGGTTCAACAAAGTGGGATTCAATGTTTTAACTGCCAAGGTTATGGGAATATGGCAAAGGAATGCAGGAAGCCAAAAAGGGTTAGAGACTCTGGTTATCATAAGGAAAAGATGCTGCTATGCAAGAAGATGGAAGCTGGGGTTAAACTCTCAGCTGAGGAAGGAGCAATGCTTGATGACACTGATGATGAGGACTCCGATCAAGAACTCGATGCACATTACTCGTACATGGCAAAGGTTGAATAAGTTCTCAAAGTCACTGAAGATGACAACGATCCTATCTTTGACACTGAGCCAATCGATAAGGTACACACTACTGATGAATATAATGTGTTTGGTGATATTCATGAACATAGTGATCTACCCAATGCCATTAATGACACGTGTATGATGGAAACGGTTGATAGCAATACCACACCCGATTCATCAGACATGTGCAATAATGAGTCTGAGGATGATCAACATGCAAATGAGTATGATGAAGAGGAACGTTTTGCTCTTACTAATTTAATTGCCACTTTACAACAAGATGTTAAAGAAACTAGACAGAGTCACAAGCAATTAAAAAAGGTTAATGCTACGCTCACTCAAAATTTTGAAGAATGCAAAGCTGCTCTTATCAAATCATGTGAGACAATTGAAAGCTATAGAGATGAGCTCCTTCAGAAAACCAAAGAGCTTGAGGGGTATAAGGGTAGTGCGTTAAAAAGTCAAAAGGACGATTTTGAAAACAAATATAATACAACTCTCGAGTTATTAGCCATAGAGAAGTGTCAATATAATGTTTTCTTAATGGATGCATGTCAAAAACGTACCTTGCCAATACCAAAGTTAATGAACTTGAACAAAAGCTTTCTAGGACCACTAACGATTCTGCTAAAATTCTTGAGGTTAAGAAACAAGAGGTAGATGCGTTAAAACAAGACTTCAAATGTAGATATGATAAAGAAACCGAAAAAGTAACGAAACTAGAAGAACAAGTCGAATTTTTTGAAGAAAGTTGTTTATAAAACGCATGATTCTATTCAAACCGTAAGAATGATCGCACCTCCGTCGATGTTTAAGGGTCAAGCTAGCTTTGCAACTCCTGAGTACCTTGCCAAAGCTCAAGCTGCGAACCCGTGCCTTTATCTTGATGAGTCTGAAAGGACCGATCTTGATTGCATGCCTGTTAGTGCCGATAGTGAAGAGACTGCCCTTTGGGATGATGATAGTCGACCTCTTATGAGAATTGTCTTTATGGTCTTTTCAACGAACAAACTCAGAAAACTCGTGAGGAAGTGTTTTTAGAATGCAAACAAAAGAGAATTCAATGGAAGAAAGCATTTGCCCTAAGAAATCTAATGTTTACAAATATATGAACTACCTTCCTCTAGATGAGTCCAAAAGCAAGAGTAGGAAAACATTAGGTATTCTTAAACACCACATAGATAATGTTAAATCTATTGTTGAAAGATATTGGGCAAAACGTGAAAATGCTGAGTGGCAACACCCGATTCCTCAAGATATTACCTTGCTTGTGAAAGAACTCTTAATTCCAAATACGGAAATGTTCTTCAATTTGAGGAGTACATTCGGATTGAAATGTTTGATGATTTAAAATATGTTGAGTCTATTGAGAAAAACATTGATGATCTTCAAATGGAGAAGTCTGATTTTTCAGATGAATATTGTTAATCCCATTCAATCCATAACACAAGATTTAGAGAGAGAAAGAGAAGAAAAGTAGAGAGAGAGTAGAGAGAGAAGTGGAAGGTTTACACTAAAACTAGGTGTTTTATGAAATGAACCAACACCCTCTTCCACATGTGGAAGAGGGTTATATATGCCACGGCTCTAAGGCCTTTGTGGGCTTCATCTTGGGCCGGGCTTGGCATTCACTTGGGCATATAGCCCCTAACAAAGACAATATTAGCTTAAAGTCCAATCCCGCTTTTCCCGACTAACCTGTTACTATACAAGATCAATAACGACTAAGATGACCTATTACATTCTTGTTCTACTATATAAAATATAGGGCTAACAATCTCCCCCAATGTATCGGTCATCTTCAAAAGCTTAAAAAGCATAAGATGGTTGAGTGAATACATTCTTGTAGAGGAGATCTTCCTGCTTTGGTCTTGTATCTTGGTCTTGATCTTGTTTGTAACAGCTTTGTTCCTTCATGCTTTCGTGATCTTTATCTTGAGCCTTTGTCATTTGACTTTGAGTGCTTGAGATCTTCATCTGTACTCCTTGTGACTAAGATGACCTATTACATTCTTACATTCTTAGGTATCTTGATTATCGCCATCTTGTGCTCTTGTGACTTCTGAATCAACATTGGTTACACAGCTACGCCACCTTCTTGATATGCAGTAACATATACAGACACGGATGAAATGGCTTTGAACATTTCACCCTAACTCGGTAGCGTTTTACCTTCGGTCGGTGAAGACCGTTAAACGGTATTAAATAACGTACCTGTGATCAGGTAGATTCGATTAAGAACCTCTTTGACAGGGTTTCCCAGCGGTAGTAGCCAGTTCTCTTTACTCGACCATCTCAAAGCAGACTGCGAACGTAAAGAGTGAATCATAAGGATAAATTATCCGTCTGATTAGAGTCGTCAATTCAGATTTCCTGGAACAAGTTTGATTCTAAAAAAATCGCACCATTGTTGCTTTCCAGTTTGTCACAAGCTTGATTCATAGAGAATCTTGCGAGTTACCTACCGCAGTGCTGTTTGATGTTGACACTGGAAGGATTTCCATTCGTCACTGTGAACACTAAAGAGTGTCACTCTGAATGTTCTGGCAAGATCACACGGATTTTGCGAAGAAACCTGGAATCAAGTTTGAATCAATTAAGAATCCAAACTTAGTTGCTTTCCAGTTATCACAAGTTTGATTCGTGTAGAATCGCACATGTTACCTACCATGAGCTTGTTTGATGCTGGCTCAAGCAGGATTTCCATCTTCATTGTGAATCGTATCACTCAGACGTTCTGGCAATATCACAAGGATAATGCGTAGGAATCGATTGTGTCCTAACGAGATGATAGATAGATCTCGTTTGGCTCTAGACTCAATAAGTGCATTTTGGTAATCGGAGGCTGGAGCAGACTGCCACCTTTTCAATATTAACTAACTCGGAGTGAGAAAGTCAATAGATACGTGTTGATCTCCGTGACAATGAGACAAGTTTCTTTTGAGAGAAACTCGAATGGCTGGGGAAGGGTTGTGCATCGCATCACTGGGTCCATGACACTTGTCTTAAAAAGATGTGTTAACCCGGTTTCTGCCTAAGTTGCATAGAATATTCAACTCCTTCAATGCTTACCAATACGTCATCACTAGCACCTTGTTGTGATTGTTCCAGTGCTAACTTAAGTAATTGGTCCGCATTCAGCTTCATTCAACTCCATCTTTCCTAAGGACAACTATTTCTAGCTATGGAATGTCCTTGGGTAGATCCCTCCGGTTCTGGTTGGATCATAGGACTTAGTTTCCTATCCTAAACCACCTTTTGACTCCATCGTTCCGTCATGGATAGTAGGTTGTTTTGGGTAAAGATCGTAACCATAAAACCATTAAAAACCATTCAAAGTGCTTGATAAAAATCAAAACTTTTAACACTTTGAAAGTTTTATCTTTTCGAAAATCTCCCCCTACACACATGCATCGATATACGAAATAGTTTGGCATGTGAAGGAAAGAGTTGCACTTGAGTCTTTAAGATCACATGTTGCGATATATTACATTTTAATCACATTTTCTCCCCCTATCTCTAATATAAAAATATAATGTTAGAGATACCAATTGATTAAAATTTGACATTTTCCGAAAAATCGACGAGAGAGAAACATGTGTGCACGCATGAATCATGGAACATTTTTAGTCGGGTCGCTCCCCCTCAACAATATATGTTTGTCTTGAGATAAAATTTGACAGAATTTTGGAAAAACGACACCACAAAATATGTTGAGGTACGGAGATGAGATGCCTTTTCCGATATAATATATTACATTTGATAATTTCATACCATTTTCGGAATGTGTTGGATACATAAAATATGACAATTTTAGAGATGTACCCAACAACATTAAAAGGCTTGATTTTAAAACGCTCCCCCTCAAAAATTGATCGAAATAACATATGACAATTTTGAGATATAAAAACCACTTATGAGGAAGGGAGTGTTGAACACACAATTTTGAAAGATTTAGAAAAACCTTTTGAGAAATTCTTGAAAAATTGTGTTCAACGGTTTTAAAATAATCAGGATAGAAGACTTCTCTTCTATTGATTAGGGAAAGCGCACTGAAACGTACACTCCCCTTTCGGGTCCATTTTTCAT
The DNA here is from genome assembly GCA_025667525.1 of Glebionis coronaria. Taxonomy (NCBI): domain Eukaryota; kingdom Viridiplantae; phylum Streptophyta; class Magnoliopsida; order Asterales; family Asteraceae; genus Glebionis; species Glebionis coronaria. The sequence goes on from CM046876.1 coordinate 345,387,539, forward strand.
GAGCTCAAAACTTTGATTATTTTGTGACTAGCTCATGACCGAGAAAAATAAATTTCCCGTTGTGAAGGATAAGTTATCATCCGTGATAAACTTTCCTTAAGTTGAAGTTCGAGTTCTAAGATGAAATTTACTTAGAAATCGTTTTTCATGAACTTAAAAACTTTGAATGTTTTTATGAGAAGCTCATGACCGAGAAATATGAATTTCTCGTTGAGAAGGATAAGTTATCGTCCGAGATAAACTTTCCTTAGTTGAGGTCCGAGTTCTAAGCTGTGATGCGCCTAGAAGTCATTATGAGAGAAAAATCAAGCAGCTTCATTTGCCAAAACCTCCAAGTCTTCGGGAGTCATATACTTCATACCAAGACGGCCAACGAGATACGCAAACCTATCTTTCGATAGAGATTTTGTAAACAAGTTTGCCAGCTGGTACTCAGTTCTGACAAAGTATAATTCCACGATGTCACGTTCCACTTGTTCCTTGATGAAGTGATATCTGACATCGATGTGCTTGGTGCGGGAGTGCTGAACCGGATTGCAAGATATGGCTATGGCCGACTTTGAGTCACAATACATAGGTATTTCATCAACATAAACTTGCACCAGCATTATGTCATCCCCATATTTATTAGTAAAGAGAGTAGGATCAATAGAACCTTTGGAGAATCCTTTGGACACCAAGAAGTTTGAAAGTTCTTCGTACCATGCCCTTGGAGCTTGTTTAAGTCCATATACAGCCTTCTTGAGACGATAGACTTTGTCAGGATGATGAGAATCGATGAATCCTTCCGGCTGATTCACATACACTTCTTCCTTCAAATGACCGTTGAGAAAAGCAGTTTTAACGTCCATCTGAAAAACCGTGAAGCCCTTATGTGCAGCATAAGCAAGGAATATCCTGACTTCTTCCAAACGAGCGACTAGAGCGAATGATTCATCATAATCTATGCCTTCTTGTTGACGGTATCCCTTAACCACAAGATGAGATTTGTTTTTGATGATGGTTTGTTCTTCATCCAGTTTGTTTTTCCAGATCCATTTGAAATCTAAAATTGACATTCCATAGGGTCGTCAACAAGTTCCCAGACATTTAGACGCACAAACTGATGAATTTCGTCTTGCATTGATTCAATCCACGCATGATCAGTCATGGCTTGTTTGATGTTTGTAGGTATAGTTGAACTCACGGTGAGTGCATACATACACACATCGCCATCGATTTCGAGTTGTCTGCGTGTTCGAACCGGTTGTGAATGATTTCCAATGACTTGTTCCAATGGATGATCACGTGTCCAATGGTGAGTGGATGGATACGGTTGGTAGAATGTATGCATGTTGAACGGATCAACATGTAGAGTAGAAGACTCTCCGACTTCGTGTACCGGTGTACCGAACGTATTGATAAATTCTTCTTCGTCAGGTTGTGCATCGACTGCTTGATTGTTGTTTCCTCCTTCAGCATTGACGGTTGGTGATGTTGGTTGTATGATGGTTTCTAGAGTTTGTTGAGTATCCACTGGAATTGTCTCTTGAGCAACGGTTGCTGAAGTAGATGCAGTTGTGTCTTGTTGACTTTGTGCGGGTGCATCAGCAGTATTGACAGCGGAAGGCTTTGACACAACTTGATTGTTTCCATAGTAATATTCATCAAACATTGGATCATATAAATCAACCAACTCATTCATTTGTGTCGTATCCGTCGAGTCTGATGTAGGAGTATTTTCTTGACATTCTTGCACGAGACGTACACTGTTGTGTGTAGGTGCCATCGCTGGACATTGAGGTGCGGGACTTGAGCTGTTGTGATCAAGTACCATTTGTGGCAATTCGTCAAAGTTTACATGAATTGTTTCGACAATAATCTTTGTTCTCTTGTTATAGACCCGATATCCTTTCGACAATGTCGCATACCCCACAAAAATACATGCATCACCTTTTTCTTTCATCTTGTCGAGATTCTCACCGTCTTTAAGAATGTAGCATAAAGATCCAAATACGTGAAAGAATTTGACAGTAGGTTTCCTGCCATCGATGATGTGGTAAGGTGTCTTTTCATGTCTAGGGATAACGAGAGAACGATTCTGAGTATAACAGGCAGTTGCAATTGCTTCAGCCCAGAAGAATAGCGGTAATTTTGAAGCAGAAAGCATTATTCGAGCAGCCTCAACCAAAGTACGGTTCCGCCTTTCGACAACGCCGTTTTGTTCAGGAGTTCGAGCAATAGACGTTTGATGTTCGATGCCTTCTTCTTGAAAGTAAGATTGCAAGTTCTTGTTCAAAAATTCAGTACCCCTATCCGTTCTTACAGTTAAGACTTGAGCTTGAAGATTGCGTTGTATCATCTTGAGAAAGTTTTTGAGAACCTCTGGTGTTTCATCTTTAGACCTTAAGAAAAAAGTCCATGTGTAACTAGAGTAATCATCAACAATCACGAGAATATACTTTTTCCCGTTAATACTCTCTACACGCATAGGACCACATAAATCCATGTGTAGAAGTTCCAATCGTCCTTTTGAGCTTGGGGTAGTCTTTGATTTGAAAGACTTCCGTTTTGCTTTCCCCAACTCACAAGAAGAACAAAGATGGTCTTTGACGAATTTCAACTTAGGAAGACCGGTCACAATATCATTCTTCGAAAGCAAGTTGATGGTGTCAAAGTTGAGATGTGACAATCGTTGATGCAATAACCATGCTTGAGATGATGAAGCTTTAGCCATTAAGCAAATTGGATTTGTTTAAGATGTGTCTTGAAGAGTTACTGTGTAGAGATAAGAACCACGAGAACCTATAATAAGGTCATTCCCATCGTAGTCTCTAACATAGCAAGTAGATTTCCGAAAAGCCACTTCCAAATCCGCATCACAAAATTGATCAACCGAGAATAAATTGTGATTCAGTCCCTCGACGTAATAAACCCGTTTGATAGTGAGATTTCCTTGAACCAAGTCTCCATATCCGAGTATCGGTGCAAATTGATCATTTCCAAACCGTACCGTACCCAGAAACTTCTCCACGAAGTTAATGAGAAGCTTGAGATTGCCCGTCATGTGCTTTGTGCACCCGGAGTCCATTATGAATAGGATGATTTCGACGAGCTGCAGAAGAATTAGAAGACAATGTAGCATTTGACAAATGGGAGCCCTTGATAGAAATAGGTTCCAAAATAGTAGTGGAACTATATTCTAAAGGCAAGCTAACATTCATAGACCCAATTAGAATAGTGGTTGTCTTAGGTACCCATTTGTATCCGGGTGGTGTAAATCTTTAATACCCCCGTGTACATGTCCTAATCATGTTCTCATAAAGCTTCTTTAACCTGCTTTGTTTACGGAGAGTAGTGGATTCTAACGCACTTAGTTTCTTAAGAGGTTGATCAGTGGATTGGTTCAAAGTTCTTGTGGGTTCACTAGTACTAGTGGGCACACGAATAGGCTTCCTAGTTCTAGTATTCACGCCATTATGATTAAGAGCACAAGCATCATGATTGAAAGTACGGACACATTTTCCACATTCAACACAAACAAATTCAACATTCGAGGTCTTAGCATTTAAACTGTCATTACATGCAGTTACAGACGTTTTATTCTTAGAAAACTTAAAATTCCTACGGTGGTCTTCTACTTCCAACTTCTTTCCTTGACTATTGTTAGGCATGACCTTATCTTGCATTCTATTGCTCTTAAGCTGTGGTCCTCTAACGCTAGTAGTGGGGATTACTCCTTAGAAGAAGACACATGTTGATTAGTTTTCTTAATATTCCGAGGTAACCGCGATGTTCCAGTTTGAGTGGGCTTAGTGTCCATCTTATACATTCCAGGTGCTATCACATTGGTACTCTTATCATTTCCTATCTTAGGCAAAGTCTGTGGGGGTTGTCCCAAAATAGATGATTTAGGGCATTTAACCGCATTCGGTTGACGAACGGCGGATGGTTTACCCAAAACAGACTTTCCTTTCATTTTCTCAATGAGTTTCTGTAACTCACTTATGGCTATGTCCCTTTCTTTTAGCAGAGCTTTCAAATCATTTATTTCGAAATCTTTTTCATTTAGTAGATGAAATGAAGAAGCTGACATTTCTTGACACTTTTTATGATTATGAGATTTTCACCTTTTTGTAAAGCAAGTTCAAGAGAAATGGAATGTTTCTCAAGTTGAGAAAAACTTTTCGAAAGTTTGTTATATGACTGAATTTGTTTCGAAAGCTCTACTTCAAGATTGCGACATTTCTCGTCCGATTCTGACACTAGACATGCTACATGACAATATTGATCAAGATCGGTATACACACCAAGTATAACATTCATATGGTCAGCATAAAAATATTCCTTAGAAAGTTGATCAATTTCGTTAGAAAGTTGGTGTTCTTGTGTCTTTAATTTAATTTGAAGAAAATCAACTTCATCTTCAAGAGATTTGACATATCTTAAATCAGTTAACATTTCCTCGGTGAGAGCATTATAAAACATTTCCACATTTTTTGAAAGATCATCAATGGTTGGAACAATGCATTGTTGAATGACGACTTCTACTTGTGGGTTAGGTTTAATATTCCAAATGGTATCCCTAGAAACTTTTTCATAGTCGACGACACCTTTGTACAAATTTAAAACCCCTTGTTTTATAAACTCAAACTGCTGAACACTTTTGCTTTTCTCATCCCATTTACGTTTTTCATCCGAAATTTCTTTTTCTAACAAAATTGATTGCTTTTTGAAACTCCTTTTTAAAGAAACTTTCTTTTAGGGTTCATCACTTGGTGGTGGAACACTATTGTACATCTTTTGTTATTTGGAAAGTTCTTTTTGAGGAACAAACTTAATATAATTAGCAGAATCAGAAAGGTTTATTAAATCACTTAAGTTTGATCGACTTTCTTCTTGTTGACGAATGATCTCGTCGCAGTCAGGGGAAAGCATAAGAGCAAGATTATCAACATAGCAACCGATATTATAAAGAGCATGCTTGGTACTTTGAACTTTCTTGAGATATTCAGGCTTGACAAAACTCGTTTTCATATTTCTATTGAGCATATTCATAGTTTGAATAGACTGACCCGTTTTGTAAACAATGTTGTTTAACGTTTTGACTCTCTTTTCCAAAGCAAGAATTTTTTCAATATCCTTTTCTTCACGAGTTTTATAAAGCTCAGTTTGTTCTCTGTTAACCGACTCTAATTCAGTAATTTGGAGTTTATGTAGCAGCAGTTGTTCTTCAAGTTCCGATATCTTCTGTTTTGACATATGAATTTCGTGTGTTACTTCAGAACAATATTGTTCGTTGAGCACCTTACGTTCATATACCAAACCATTAGCTATTACAACCCGTCGATCAACTTCTTTTACATAATCACACTCTTTAAGCCTGTCTATCTCCTACGCTAAGGATGTGTTTGCTTACTTCAAACGTTTATTAGCCTCTTTGTTTTCCTCAATTTCATGTTTTAAAGAATCAATAATAGACGCAAGCAAATCACGGTCCTCATCCGAGTCAGTATCCTGAACAGCTTTTCCGTCATCATTACACATATGCTGTGAATCCGTAGAGATATTGCTATCCTCCGTGTCCATTACATACGTGTCATTGATGCTTTCGGGTTGCTCAGGATGACGTCGTTCATTAGCAAACACATTATAGTTATCATGTGATGGTACCTTTTCAAGTGGCTCAGAATCATAGATGGGTCCAGAAGTATCATCAGTCTCTGGGATCACTTCTTGAATCTTCGCCATGTACACATAATGTGCCTCTAACTCTTGATCATCGACTTCATCATCAGTGTCATCACGCCAGTCAACTTCATCTGCTGTGAGTGGAATTCCTGCTTCTTCTTTCTTACACAGCAACATCTTTTCCTTGTGATACCCTGAGTCCTTAACCCGTTTTGGCTTCTTGCATTCCCTAGCCATGTGCCCAAATCCCTTGCAGTTGAAGCATTGAATCCCAGTCTTCTGCACAACCGGAGTGCCTACAGTATCTCTAGCCCCAAGTTGATTCAACATCCTCTGATTATCGTACCTAGCATCACGATCATACCTAGGTGCATGATCAACTTCCTTATATCTAGCATTGGATGATGATCTGAGGTTGTTGTTGGTAGGTTTCTACATCTTCTTATAAGTTGTGGTGAGTAAAGACATGAGTTCTTCAATCTTCTTGTCCCTTGAAGTTTGTTCATCATCACTGTCTCCATCTGACTCGATGTCATACTTTGGAGGTGGAGTGGGGACAATTGCTTTTGCTTTGTGTTTAGCAGCAGCTAGAGGTTTGGTGGATGAGCTTGATGACTTCGAGGAATGATTAGGTGGTTGTTGACGAGGAACGAGTTTTGTTGATGTAGCAGCCACAAAAGCAATAGAATTTGCAGACCGTTCTGCCTTTTCAGCCCTTAGTTCATTCACTTCATTATGATCTACTCTTGCAAGAATGCGTTTCTAAAGATGTTATGTGTGCTTATTTTACATCTTGTGCTGATATTGATGAATATTCTGATGTTGCATGCAAATATCTTGATAAAATGAAAGAATGTGAGCGTCTTGAAATTGAGCTTTCGAAAAGTAAAGAAAATGTTGATAAAAAGGATTTTGAGTTACTTCAACATAAAATTGATTTCCTTCAAAAAAATTATCATTCTCTTGAACTTGCTTTGCAAAAAAGACGTTGATAATAACTTGCAAGAAAAACTTTCCAAAACGTTTCGAGAAATGAATGAACAGAATTTGGAAATTAAAGGGTTGAAAGCTCAGTTACAAGACAGGGAAAGAGCGATAGAAGAGTTGCAGAAACTCGTTGCTAAGATGGGTGCCAAAGTTGTGGAACCTAGCATTAAGAAACCTGTTGTTAGACAACCCAATGCTTCTAAGGTGAATAACTCCTCTATCTTGGGAAAACCATATGCTTTATCAAATTCCTCATTTGCAAAACCTGTGTTTGCCCCCAAGATGGATGGAAAGGAAAGGTTACCACATAATCAACCCATAAGGAATGTCATAGCACAAAGCATTAAGCACAATAATGTGATTAAACCAGGGATGTATAGAATGACCACTAAGCCCACAAACAAAGTTACTCACTCGCCTTATACTTCTAGAAACAATAGTCTTCGTGTGTCTTCTACTACAGGAATAGTCTCCACTACTAGTGTTAGCCAGCCTCAGCTTAAGCGCACGCAAGTGAATGATAAGGTCTAGAAACACAAGAGTCAAGAGAAGATGAAGGAAGTAGAAGAACACCCTAGGAATTTGAATGTTTTTAAGAATAAAAACTCTGTAATCGCGTGTAATGACGATTTGAATGTTTTAAATGATTTGAATACTATGAATGTCAAATTCCTTTGTGTCAAATGTGGAAAAAGTGCTAATGCTAATCATTCAATGTGTGCTATGAAAACTGTGAAAGACGTAGATACTAGAACTAAGAAGCAAATTGTGATGCCTATTAGTGCTAGTAAACCCAAACGCAAAATGAACCATTCTGGTGCAACCCCCACTAAGAAAAGTAATGCATCAGACTCCACCACTAAGAACCCTAGAAGAAGAATTAAGGAATTATATGATTCTGCTAGCAAGTATTGGAAATGGTGGTTTGCTAATGAATGTCCTCCAGGATATAAATGGATGCCTAAAGTTAGGACAGAAAATGTGACAACGAGTGTTAGTATGCCTTCAAATGTTGCTAAGGACACTAATGAATCTGAAATCACAACTAATGTGGTATCCAATTTAGCAAATGCTCCATCGTGTTCTAACTCTTCTGCAGGTGATACAAATAATTCTCTTCATACTGGACTTCGGATGCACGAAGCACATGATGGGGAATCTCAAGCTTCTAATTAACTTCGTGGAGAAGTTCCTGGGTACGGTCCGATTCAGAAATGATCAATTTGCACCGATCCTAGGATATGGAGATTTGGTTCAGGGGAATATCACGATAAAAAGGGTATAATACGTCGAAGGGCTCAATCACAATCTTTTCTCGGTTGGTCAATTCTGTGATGTGGATTTGGAGGTTGCTTTCAGAAAGAAGACATGTTTTGTTCGTGATTATGATGGGAATGACTTACTTACCGGTACACGGGGTACTGATCTCTACACAATTTCACTACAAGACACAACTTCATCAACTCCAATTTGCTTCATGGCTAAAGCTTCATCGACTCAGGCATGGTTATGGCATCAACGTTTATCTCATCTTAATTTTTATACCATCAACTTGCTTTCCAAGAAAGATATTGTGAGAGGCCTTCCAAGCTTGAAATTCATCAAAGATCATCTTTGTTCTTCTTGTGAGCTTTGTAAAGCTAAACGAAGTAGCTTCAAAACAAAGACTACACCAAGCTCTAAAGGACGGTTAGATCTTCTTCATATAGATTTGTGTGGTCCTATGCGTGTTCATAGTATCAATGGGAAGAAATACGTTATGGTAATTGTCGATGACTACTCAAGGTACACATGGACTCACTTCTTGAGGTCCAAGGATGAAACACCCGATGTTCTCATCAGCTTCCTTAAAGTGATACAACGTGGTATTCAAGCTCAAGTTAAAGTGGTTCGTACTGACAGAGGTACAAAATTTTTGAATTCAAAACTGAGAAACTATTTTGAAGCCGAAGGAATTGAACATGAAACATCTATTCCTCGAACACCCGAACAAAACGGCGTTGTTGAAAGACGAAACCGTACTTTAGTTGAGGCTGCTCGAACATTATTATCCGCTTCAAAACTTCCACTATACTTTTGGGCCGAAGCCGTGTCAACCGCATGCTACACACAAAACTGCTCCTTAATTATCCCAAGACTCGAAATACACCATATCACATAATTCATGATCGAAAACCTTCACTCAAACACCTTCATGTTTTTGGATGTACATGTTACATTATTCGCGATGGTGAAAATCTGGACAAGATGAAAGAGAAAGGTGATGCATGTATTCTAGTGGGATATGCAACTCAGTCTAAGGGATATAGAGTGTACAACAAGAGAACAACATTGATAGTCGAGACCATTCACATCCGATTTGATGAATTACAAGAAATGACATTTGAACAAAACAGTTTAAGTCCCGATCCACAACGACAAACGACTTCCGTTCACAACTGCACGGAACTCGGAACTCAAGACCACAGCAATAAACCGTCAAGTTCAACGCTGGTTCAAGGAAAATGTTCCAAGAGCGGATATGATAGTCAACACGACAATTGAAGAGTTGGAAATTTTATATGGACCAATGTATGATGAATTTTTCACAGGGGAGAAACAAGTTGTATAGAAGTCTTCCGTTGTCACTCATGATAAGAATGATGATACCGATCATCGTCGACAACCGGATACTACTTCATCTACTTCAACACGGGTTGCTGCATATTTACCTCCTCAGAATATCACATCAACAATCGCTCCTACAACATCAACAACTACTGTCATTGCTCCAGAGAACACGAATCAAGCAGACGATGCATTATCTGACGAAGACGAATTTATCAACCCATTCGGTACACCAGTACACGAAACTGGAGAGTCTTCTACTCGCCATGTTGATCCGTCAAATATGCATACATTTTATCAGCGACATCCTTCAACACATCATTGGACCCAAGATCATCCTTTGGTTCATGTAATTGGAAACGATTCACAACCCGTTCGTACAAGACGACAATTAGAAACCGATGGCGATGTTTGTATGTTCGCACTCGCCGTGAGTTCAGCTGAACCAAAAAACATCAAAGAAGCCATGGCTGATCATGCTTGGATTGAATCGATGACGGATGAACTTCAACAATTTGAAAGACTTAAAGTCTGGGACCTTGTTGACAGACCATATGATGTAATACCCTTAAATCTTCGATGGATCTGGAAAAACAAGATGGATGAAAACATGATCATCAAGAATAAATCTAGGCTAGTGGCTAAAGGGTATGACAGAAAGAGGGTATTGATTTTGAACAATCATTTGCACCAGTAGCTCGAATGGAAGTGGTAGGGATTTTTCTTGCTTATGCTGCACATAAGGGATTCATCATTTATCAAATGGATGTAAAGACAGCATTTCTTAACGGTCCTTTGAAGGAAGAAGTCTATGTCACGCAGCCAGAAGGATTCATCAATCCTGATTATCCTAACAAGGTGTATCGTCTCCACAAAGCACTTTATGGACTCAAGCAAGCTCCAAGGGCGTGGTACGACGAGCTCTCGAAATTTCTGGTCTCCAAAGGTTTCTCAAAAGGTTCCATTTATCTAATTTTGTTCACTTATAACTATGGGGATGACATTTTGCTTGTGCAGATTTATGTTGATGATATTATTTTCGGGTCTACAAAACCCAAAACTTTCAAAATGGTGTGAAAAACTAATGCACAACAAATTTGAAATTTCTATGATGGGCGAACTAAAATTCTTTCTAGGAATTCAAGTTCACCAATCCCCAAGTGGTATCTTTATCAACCAAGCTAAGTATTGTCAAGAGATAATCAAAAAGTATGGTATGACCTCATGTGACCCAGTTAGGACACCATTATCCACAAAATCTCTAGATGCTGACTTGGATGGATTACCAATAGATCAAACGAGATATCGTTCCATGATCGGGTCCCTCGTGTACTTGACAACAAGCAGACCTGATATTCATCATGCTACATGCTATTGTGCACGATATCAAGCACGACCCACTGAAAATCACCTCAAGGAGGTTAAACGGATCTTTCGGTAACTTAAGAATACCATTCACATGGGACTCTGGTATCCGAGGGAAACCGGTTTCTTTCTAACGGCCTATTCAGATTCTGATCAATCAGGGTGTCTTGATACACGAAAAAGTACTTCTGGTGGTGCACAATTTCTAGGTCAAGATAAGCTTGTGGTATGGTCTTCCAAGAAGCAGGATTGCACGTCACTTTCATCAGCCGAAGCGGAGTATGTGTCTCTATCTACGTGTTGTGCTCAAGTTCTTTGGATGAGAACACAACTCACAGATTATGGCTTCCACTTTGATAAAGTACCTATGTACTGTGACTCAAAGTCGGCCATAGCCATCTCCTGCAATCCGGTACAGTATTCCCGCACGAAGCACATTGACGTCAGATATCACTTCATCAAGGAACAAGTTGAACGCGGAATCGTTGAATTATACTTTGTCGGAACGGATTATCAGTTAGCCGACTTGTTCACGAAAGCTCTGTCGCAAGATAGGTTTGAGTACCTTGTTAGGCAAATTGGTATGAGATGTTTGACTCCAGCAGACCTGGAGATTCTGGCAAAGGTACCTGCTTGATTCATATTTCAAACATCTACTTGTATATATCTATGGAAAAACAAAATACAAAAATATAAAACATATAAAAGCAAAACACAAAATTAAAAATCTTTCAAAATACCAAAAAGATTCTTCTCGACATGTCTTTCAGTATCGATAATATGGACGTACCTAGAAATGTCGCACAATAACGACACGGGTATGTACATAAAGCTCGAATGAAATTTGTAAATATTTTTCAAAACATGCCATTTCTATCTTTTTAAAGGAAATTGTCTCTTTTGGACAATATTTCCAACAACGGGTAGAGAAATCTATCTCGGGTTGAGCTTGTCACAAAACATTCAACGTTTTGAGCTCAACACAATGGCTTGTAATCACTTTCAGATTACAACCCGGATATATATTCACGGGGGAGTGTACGATTTAGTGCCCTTACCCTCAGCAAAAGAAGTTAAATCTTCTTACACTTGAGTGGATTTGTCAAGACATTCAAAGTCTATGAACTCAAGTTTATGCTTTAGAAAAACCTTTTCGCCAAAAAGAATTGATTTTTCAATAAGCGTTGAACACAATTTTTTTAGGAATTTCTCAATGATATTCAAAATCTTTCAAAAATTGTGTGTTCAACAACTCCTATCCTCAAAAGTTTAATGTGGATCATATCCTCGTAATGACAATTCCATTGGATCAATTTTTTAGGGGGATCTTTCCAAATTTCATGCTAAGTTTGACACATTTTTCTCCCGAAAGTTTTCAAGACTATTTTTAACAATATATTTTAATCAAATTTGGTATCTCTAATATCAATCGATTTTATATATTAGAGATAGGGGGAGAAAATGTGATTAAAATGTGATCTAAAAACTCAAGCACTCATGGTTATGATCAAATACCCACAACATCTTTAATTCACGACGTTATTAGTGTCAAAAGGGTGGTTAGGTTTAAGTCCTATGATCCAACCAGAACCGGAGGGATCTTCCCAGGGACAATCCAATAGATTATTAGTAGTCCTTAGGAAAGATGGAGTAGAATGTGAACGAAGCTGAATGCCGACTAAGTACTGATGATGGCACTAGAACAATCACAACAAGGCATTAAAGGGGTTGAAGAATGAAAAAGAAATGTAAGGATAAAGGGTGTAAAGAAAGAAGCCCTCCATACAACTTTGGCAGAAACCGGGTACACACATCATGAAGACAACTCATCATGGACCCAGTGATGTGAAGCACAACCCTTTCCTAGCTACTCAGGCTTCTCTCAAAAGAAGTTTGTTTTATTGTCATGGAGATCAACACGACTTCTATTGACTTTCTCACTCCGAGATAGTTGATATTGAATAGGTGGCATCTGCTCCAGCCTCCGACCACTAAAAGTGCACAAATCGAGCTTAGAGCCAAGAGATCAATCAAATATCGTTAGGACACACGGATGAAGATAAATAGAGTCCTACGCTATATCCTTGCGATATTGCTAGAACACTCAGAGTGATACTACTTAGTATTCACAATGATGAGTGGAAATCCTTCCAGTGAACATCAAACAGCACTGCAGTAGGTCATATGCAAGATTCTTTATGAATTGAACATGTGTAAAACTGAAAAGCAACAGTGGGTTGATTTTGAATTGATTCAAACTCGTTTCAGGTGTCTACACAATATCTTTATGGTCTTGCCAGAACATTCAGAGTGATATTCATTAATATTCACAGTGACGAATGGAAATCCTTCTTGCGTCAACATCAAACAGCGCTACGGTAGGTGACGTGTGAGATTCTTATGAATCAAACTTGTGTCAACTGGAAAGCAACAATGGTAAGATTCTTAATGAATCAAACTTGTTCCAGGAATTTGAATTGACGACTTTAATCAAGCGGATATTTATCCAATTGATTCACTCTTTATGTTCGCAGTCTTCCTTTGATACGGTCGAGTAAAGGGAACGGCTAGTACAGCCGCGAAACCCTGTCAAGGAGATTCTTAATTGAATCTACCTAATCACAGGTACGGTATTTAATATCGTATAACGGTCTTCATCGACCGAAGGTAAAACGCTACCGATTTAGGACGAATGTCAAAGCCATTCAGCCCGTGTCTAAGTTTTGTCTCGAGAAGGTGGCGTCACGGTTTACTCACCAAAGTCAAAGATTCAAAAAACCACATATTCATGCCTAAAGATTTATTCAACAATTAATAGTGTGAGCATGTGGATAAAGACACAAGATCGCAAGATGGGAAAGATAAGTCAAGAATGATTTGAAGATCTCAAGAAAAAAGACTAAGTCGAAAGACAATGATAAAGGCTCAAAGATCACACCATGAAGGAACATGACTACTGTTACACGTTTAAGACTCATTTATGACGAGATTCGTAATCTCCATTGATCTCCAAATATCGAAGGGGAATGACCTCACATTGGGGGAGATTGTTAGCCTCAAAATATTGAGTCAAACAAGAATGCTCGGTCATAGTTTATTACTGTAACATTTATTAGAACGTTGTAATAGTTAGTCAAATAGTCGTGGTTCACGGGCTTGGATTTAAGCTACTTAAAGCCCAAAAGACAAGCCCGGTCCAAACAATATAGCCCATTATGGTTATAAGGCCTTTCCTAGCATGTTAGGAAGGATGGATTATCATTTGTAACTCTCATTATTCTAATCTAATCTCACCTAGTTCTCCATCTTCTCTCTACTTTCTCTCACTACTTTCTCTCTCTAGAATTCATCTACTTCATCTATTTTCTTTCTTTCTTCCTTGCTTAATCATCACAAATATATGGGACAACATGTTTTTTATTGTTTTTTAAAATCGGCTTTGCCGAATTTTTTATAAAAATAAAATAAAATTTGTAAACCCTAAAAATACATGGTAATTAGCTTTAGATGTATGCATGAATTAATTGTTATGTCATGTGTGGTTACGATCCGTAGTTTTTTAATTGTTAAGAGAATGTGGGAGATCCGTAATAAACATGCATGTTTTTTTACGGATCATATAATTTTGTGTGCTATTTGCTTTATTTGATTCAAAGTTTTACAATTAGGGAAGACTTTTTATGTTTATAAAAACCCTAGATTTGATGTTCTTTGAATAAATTGTTACGTATGTGGCTATTTGATTTAGTTTATTTTTTGTACTACTTGTTTTCATGCGTTTTTTATATTGTATGTTGTAAACAAGGGTAGTTTTTTTCCAAGAAAAATAATATTGACTAAATCTTATCAAAATTAATGAATTGTTTTGAGGTCTAAATTACATATGATTTGCGTTGATTAGAATTGCAATAACAACTTAACGGCCTACTCAATTTTGACGAACTATAAAGTGGGTATAACACACCGCTGGTCATGTACCCGGTTAAGGAAGGAGGTGTTATGCTTCAGCGCTGACCTAAATTCCCGGCTCGCCTGTGCGTCAAAATTTAAATTACCTACGGTTGTTATTTATATAATTCTTTAAGGTTGATTTAGCTACATTAATTCACATCCGAAACACAATGAATAATGTTATTGCTTTGTGCTTTAGCTGAGTTTTAGAAAAAGTACGGTGTGAATTTAGTTGTTTGTAAAATCTTCAATTGGTTTAACCAATACCTCAACTTGCAAATATATGATGAAATTTTAGCCTCACCAAAAAGTTTACTAAATGTTTTATTAAACTTATGTTATGGAGATGTATGCATGCTTCTCCATACATGATTTTGGCACCAAAATCTATACCCTAAAAATTTAATTCATATGCCATCTAATTGACGAACACTTGAAGTTACAATTGTATTCATATGAGATTTTGGACGATGTTATAATGGAGAGAAAACTTCATGACTGAATAAGATTGCACATGAAGGTTTTACGTTCTTTATATTAGTCGACTTAATTAAGTTACTCAGTAAGAACTGGAAACTTAAGGCGTAAAGTAGGGATGAAACATGTTTACAAGAACATAAGAAAAAGGCTGAGCTAGTTGCTGCAGCATCTTAAGGTAACTTATTTATGATAGAGTTATTTAATCTTACATACAAATCAAACTCCTGGGTATATGATACGGGATGTGGTATTAACATTTGTAATACCCTGCAGGGATTTGAGTTGAAGAGGAAGCTTACCTATGGGGAACAATTTTTGCAAGTGGGCAATGGCGCACAAGCAGCGGTTGAAACTATAGGAATGTTTAAACTAGTTTTACCTTCGGGTTTAGTACTGTTTTTAAATAATTGTCATTATGCACCTACAATTGTTAGGGGTGTTATTTCCTTTTCTTGTATGTCGGATCTTGGATTTAATCACACGACTGATAATAATAGAATTTTTGTTTTCAAAGATGGTTTATTCTATTTTGATGCAATTTCTGTGAATGGTGTTTTTGAAATTAACATGCATGATAATAATTCCAAGAGAAAAAATAATTATGTTTTTAGTCTGAATAAGAAGAGTAAGTTAGACAAGAACTCTTCTTATCTTTGGCATTGTAGGCTTGCCCATATTGGGAAGACTCGCATTCAAAAGCTTCGACGTGATGGTCTTTTGGAAAATATCAATGATGAATCATTTGATAAATGTGAGTCTTGTATCTCTGGAAGATATTGAAAGGGCTACTGAACTACTTGGTTTGATACATACTGATGTGTGTGGACCACTTAGACATGTGTCAAGGAAAGGTGCTAGCTACTTCCTAACGTTTACGGATGATTATAGCCGTTATGGTTATGCTTATTTACTTAAACATAAACATGAGGTTTTTGAAACATTCAAAATGTTTAAAGCAGAAGTAGAGTTACAACTAGGAAAGAAGATTAAAGCTCTTCGTTCTGATCGAGGTGGTGAATATTTAAGGCAAGAGTTTAAAGATTATTTAAGTGAGAATGGAATTGTTCAGAAACTTACTTCTCCATATACTCTACAACAAAATGGTGTATCTGAAAGGAGAAATCGTACATTATTGGATATGGTGTGATCTATGTTTAATCTTACAACTTTACCATTATCCTTTTGGGATTATGCTCTTGAATCTGTTGTTCGTATTCTGAATATGGTTCCCACAAAGAAGGTTGATAACACACCATATGAACTATGGCATGGCAAGAAGCCATATTTGTCTTATTTGAAAATTTGAGGTTGTGAGGCGTATGTGAAACGTGACTCTGGAGATAAACTCCAACAACGCTCAGTAAAATGTATCTTTGTAGGTTACCCTAAGGAAACTATGGGTTACTACTTTTATTATCCGGCTGAGAACAAAATAGTTGTGGCTCAGTATGGAGACTTACTTGAAAGTGATCTTGTAAATCAAGAATTCAGTGGGAGAAATTATGATCTTGAAGAAATTCAAGAAGATACATTGCCTTCTGAAAATACTAGCGAAGAAATTCCTGTAGAACCGGAAAGTCTGGGAGGTCCACCGGAATTAATTCCTCCACGTAGGTCTAAAAGAACCATACGTGCGCCAAGCAAACTATGTCTTTACATAGAGGATGATGAGGAGGAAGTAGGGGATCTTGGTGAACCTGCTAACTATCGATCTGCAATGCTTGATCCAGAAAAGTCAAAATGGATAATTGCGATGAATGAGGAAATGAAATCCATGGAAATCAATGATGTTTGGATTCTTGTGTACGCGCCTAAAAATGCTAAAGTAGTGAAAAATAGGTGGATCTACAAGAAGAAAAACGACATGGATGGTGAAATACAATCCTATAAAGCACGTTTAGTAGCTAAATGTTTTACTCAAACTTTTGGCATAGACTACGAGGAGACATTTTCTCCTGTAGCAGACTTACGAGCTATTAGGATTCTCATAGCTATATCAGTATACTATGACTATGAGATATGGCAAATGGATGTTAAAACTGCCTTCTTGAACGGTCGCTTGGATGAAGACATCTATATGCAACAACCGGAAGGGTACGTTGATCCTAAATATCCAAAGCGCGTGTGCAAACTTCAAAGATCTATTTATGGTTTGAAGCAAGCATCACGTCAATGGAATAAGCGATTTGATGAAGAAATAAAAAAGGTTCAGATTTATTCAAAATCGTGATGAGCCATGTGTATATCGCAAAGCTAGTGGGAGTAATGTAGTGTTCCTAATTTTATATGTCGATGACATGTTAATCATGGAAAGTAACATTCCAAGACTTAAGGAAGTTTAGGATTATCTTGGTAAATGTTTTTCTATAAAGGATTTGGGAGATGCTGCATATATTCTGGGAATTAAAATCTATCGAGATAGGAGTAGACGGTTAATTGGTCTTAGTCAAGATGCTTATATAGAAAAGATATTGAAGAAGTATAACATGCATAACTCTAAGAAAGGTTTTCAACCGATGGAGGTTAAGCATGAATTAAGTCATGAGAAAGATGCATCAACACCCGAAGAGGTGGCTTACATGCGAAAGGTGCCTTATGCTTCGGCTGTAGGATCTCTTATGTATGTTGTAAGATGCACAAGGCCTGACGTGGCGTTTGCTCAGAACTTGGTCACTAGATACCAACAGAATCCTAGAAAGTTCCACTGGACTGCTGTTAAGCATATTCTAAAGTATTTGAGGAGTACGAAAGATATGTTTTTGGTATTCTGGGGTAAACCAGACACAGAATTGAATGTAACAGGGTTCTGTGATGCGTCCTGGCAATGTGATAAAGACGATCCGAAGTCTCAGACGGGTTACGTGTTTGTCATCAATGGAGGAGCATTTGACTGGAAGAGCAATAAGTAGAAAACCATTGCTATGCATGCAACTCAATTTGAGTACATGGCCGCTTCAAAAGCTGCAATGGAAGCTGTTTGGATTAGGAAGTTTATTGGAGATCTTGGAGTGATGCCTTCAATTAAAGAACCTATTGATATATATTGCGACAATTGTG
This sequence comes from Glebionis coronaria, assembly GCA_025667525.1. NCBI lineage: Eukaryota > Viridiplantae > Streptophyta > Magnoliopsida > Asterales > Asteraceae > Glebionis > Glebionis coronaria. The sequence continues at coordinate 345,405,656 of CM046876.1, forward strand.
CTGCAATAATATTCGCCAATGACCCTAGAGTTATGAAAGGCGCCAGACACTTTAAACATAGATATCACTATGTTCGAGAACAAGTGGAAGCTCGAGAAATAAAATTAATAAAAGTTCACATAGATGATAACGTAGCTGATCCTTTTACTAAGGCTTTATCTAGGCCAAAGGTAGTTAAGCATGCCAAGGCAATTGGGCTGCAACTAGCTAGCGAATTCATGCAATAAATCTGTTGATTAGTATTTGGATAAAGGATGTAAGACATTATTGAATTGATGAAATAAAGATTGGATTTCGTTTATTTTTCTTTTATTTGATTTTGTATCCTATTTTACATGTTTTAATCCATGAGCATTATGATGTTTCTAAATGTCTGTTGTCGATTAATAATATGGGAGTATTATTAAACTAAGACAAATCAAAATAGTGACAGGGTATACTTGAAAGTATATTGGTTAATTTTGGATGATATTTGATGGATCAAATATTGGACTTATCCCAACTATATGATTTTGCTTTATGGATCTTTGTCATTAAGTAAATCATAAATAGTTATCCTTAGACCTGAGATACCAGAAAACTGCATTGAATGTAGTGCATTTCTGTAAGGTAACCTAACGCTAAACGTAACTGGTAGTTATAATGGTTATTTTCAAAAGTGTTGCAAAGTTCATGTGTTTTGCTTGTAGTCAAAATAGGATTTGTTTCCTTCAAATTATTTTGAAGTATAAATACAGCTGGGCCCCTCGGGGGAGTAGTAAGATGTTTGTGTGGCAACACCCAAATGTGTTTTGGTAATCTTGCTATATCCGTAAACGAGACACAGAATAGTTAATGAGATCCATATCCTTATTAACGTTGTATTTGAAATGAAAGGATAATAATAATGATAAAATCATTAAAAGGTTCTTATCCAGGAGACCTTACTCGAGTTGTACTAGTGACATTGCTAGTGTAACTAGACGCTAGTCAATGTGATCACGATATTCGAATTTTGTCCAAGTCGGAGCTGAAAGTTTATGGACTTAAAATCGATAGTCGTGTGATAGGATCGAACTCGAGATCACGGGATTGCACACATTATGTAAAGGGTTTATTTATTAAATATATTTATTATATTTATTAAATCAAACCAAAGCTTAACTAACGATCGTTAATAATTAAAAGTTAAGTATTAAACGACCGTTATGGAAATTAAATAGAAGCTAAAAGAAGGAGTCGGAAAAGTTCCGGAAACACCCCTTGTGGGCTTGTAAACCGCCGGACAAGAGAGACAAGAAGGGAAGGGAAAAAGATTTTGTTTACTAATTTTGTTTAAACTTGGAGGAAAAGTTTTTCCAAGAGCTATATAAACAAACCCAAGGCTTTCATAATTTTTACTCTATCCATCTTTCTCTTGCTCTTATACCGTCGGCCAAAACACCCCTAAATTAGGGTTTTGGTTTTCAACTTTTCTATTTAATAGATCTAGTCCTAGCCCCTCTCTAGGGTTGTTAAGTAGATACTCCATAAGCGTGGAAGCTCGGTTTGTTCATGCTAGACTCACGATTAACTAGCCGTATTACGCGTATACAAGATCGTGATATAGTCTTGCTTTAGACTATATCCTGGTGGTGTTCGTGATTAACCCTAGTTGCCGATTTTTTCGTTGTCTTGGGGATCTTGATAGGATAAAGGTATGTAACCCTAATCTTGGTTAATTATAATTGTGTTAATTATCATCTTGTTAATTTGCTTCCGCTATATGTGTGCTTTGATCCATATTAGGGTTTTTAATAATTTTTATGAACTATATAAACCATCGTCTTGGTTATTGATGCGTGATTTAAAAGGAAGCAGCAAACAAGTAAGTAACAATTGCTTCTTTCATTGTAATGTTGCTTTCTTGTTTATACTTACTTTTACACGGGGCCACAAAGCTGCTCGAAAGAATGATATCACGTGAAGTAAATGCAACGTCCTGTTACTTTCATATACTACAAGGGACTAAAGTTATTTTGGCCTTAGTGATAAGGTACTGTTGCTTTCAACGTGAGTATGTACTGTTTTCTTTGCTATGATCAACGATGCAAAAGGAGTATTGGAGTACTTCGTATAAAGTGACAATTACATTGTATTGCATGAACTGGTACATATCTTTTACTCTTATAGAGTATATTTGATTCTCTATTTTTGGACGTAAATTTGCATTGGAACAGTTCTACATATGGCATAATAACCAGTTGTGGTTTGGAAATGTGGTTATGCTATTACAACCTGTAAAACCTGTGGTTTTCATGTTTTAGTTATGACATTATTGTACACGTCATCTCATAAGTTATATATATATTTCCACCTTTACATGAAAACTTTATACTATCATATGCATCATTATGAGCATTAATACATTTGATCCCACAAAAACTATTTATATATTATAACATATCTGTGAGTATTCGAACATTTGGCCAACAGAACTTGAACAATACATTATTATTGTGAGTATTCAATCATAGGATCACAGGAAACAACATGTAAGACTACATTTTTATGAGCATACAGAACATACAATTAATCAATGGACTTTACGTATGACTACATCTCTATGAGCATACAAAACATGCAACATCATTTTTGGGACTATTAACTCACCTAAAACACATGAGCATATTTCATACATCATTTTAGGTTTATAAAAATATAAAACCATGATCATGATTAATAACGTTTATCTAGTACTACATTACTACAAAATATATATATTTTATATATTTTCTATACACTATAAGTATTATCACGAGTCAACAATTGCTATTTTTTGTATTTCAACTTCACGTTTATCAACTTTATAACATTTTAATTAGGTGACAAACGTTTTGATTTAATAAAACTATACGTTTATTAACTAATGACTATACTTTCACCAAAAACCATAGAACTTAACCAAATCAATCTAGATTCGAACCTACACACATTATATTACCTAGACTACTAGTAACTCTACCAATACACTAGGATCGAACACTAAACCCTCCTAAACACACAAATCTAGCCAAATACTACATAGACTACATTTAAATTAACTAGACTACATTTAAATTAACTAAAAATCTATAATCACCACACTTAGCCTCAACTTGAACTTGTACAACAATTATCATTAAGACAACACTATTCTAGACAAACAATTGTCCCCTTGACCTTGAGTAGGCGACGGATAAGACAAAACCAAAGAGCCAACTTGTACATTTTGTACATTTAAGGTAAGTGTGCTTCTAAATCTAAACCTAGGATTTATGTTGTACTAGTCTAAGTATCCTAAATCTTGTTAACCTCTCTCTTTGTGTGGCTATAGCCGATCCACACAAGCCCTCAACCTCACTTAGATATAAACACACTCAAACCCATTCCTATCTTACTTACAACCTCCTAACTTTCGGATAACAAGAACACACATATGAAACACACACTCAACTCACATTTACTACCCGAATCTTTGTCATAAGGTTCATTTAAGTGTGAGCATTTACTACTAAATGTTTCTTGGTAAACAAGCAAGCAAGGTCATCATAAGCTCGTCTAAAGTACTAGACGTGTAGATCTTGAGTATATTCAAAGGATTTCTAGCTATTACTCATTCATTGTCACCATCTTCTCTAACAAGTAAGTTAGCCACCTTTGTTTCCTTATTCATTTTCTTTTTACACATCATGAACATATGGATATACATACCTAGACTTGTAAATATATGGAAAACCTTGACTAGAAAAGCATGCACACGTAAAAACCATGCTAGACTCGAACCACATGAAAACCAAACACACGGCTTGAATTGTTTTCTTGGTTAACATGCTTAAAATGTAAATCTGGAGACACTATGGTAAGATCTTGTTTAAACCTAAGTCTTAGCCTAGAAAAACTAGAAAGGTAAGTTTCCTAAATCCCTAATAAGCTAGTTATCTTATAATTGATAAGCTAAGCATATAATCCCTTCACATAAGCTACAAATAATCCCGAATTAATAAGCTCATAACTCTCGGCTTAATAATAATCCGAGTATAAACTTAGCCCAATAGGCCCATTAGCTTAATCTAATTAATTAGGATTAATAAAGTGTTAGTGATAATTTTTAGAAACTTAAACAAGCCCAAAGTACTAACCCACTAGGCCAAAAACTAAACCGAGCCACTATTGGGCTTGACAAGCCCATTAAGCTTTCTAAATACTATTAATAGATTTTTTGTGACAAAATTGTTATTAGGTGAAAGTATGAATCTAAATTGGAAAGCTATAAAACTAATTATATACATTCGAGACTTTTATAAAGTCTAGGGGCTAAATTGTATTTTTCCAAAAGTTAAAGTGTACTTTTAATCTCCGCCAAAACTTAATTAAACCACAAGGGCCATTGTCGCCATTTTATAAACTTTAAACGAGCCCTAGAATACTATTTTGGTGTTTTATATAAATTTCGAAACCACAAGGACTTTTTATGCCAAGTTACAAACTTTAAACGAGCCCTAGGGACTCGTTCTGCCATTTTCTGAATGTTATAAACCCTAGGGACTAGTTGTGCCATTTTCTGAAACTTAAACGAGCCCTAGGGGCTGTTTTGAAATTAAATATAATGATTAGGGACTAACGATGCAAAACAAACTTAACGGAATAACACTAGGGGTATTTCTTTCCTAAAACCGAATGTGTTATAAACCCTAGGGGTTGTTTTGAAAACTATTATTTTTACAAGGACCATAGTACAATTTAACTTAAATAAAAATAATATTGTTTTGGATTAAAATAAATTAAGTTATTTTAATTACTTAATTAAATAAACTAAAAGGATATATCAGGAAACTTACGTAAATTGAATGACTAGAGTTTGGACATCTAAAACTCTAAGGACTTTTGAGAAATATTATAGTTTTATAACTCTTAATTAAATAAAAATGCATTTATTTAATTAATTACGCTGTTGACGTTCAAACAAGTTAAATACATTTTTAGAAACTAATAATGTACCTATATCGATAACTTACTATAAGTTTAACGTTTAAACAATAGCAATAACTTATTAAATTATGATCATGCATTTTCATCAGTTACATTTATCTGTGCATTTTATTATGCATTTACTAAGTCACATAAATTACTTAGGTATTTTTACTGCTTTGTGATCATACCATACCAGCATACCCAGTGACTTACTACTACTACTTTATCATTGAGGTGAGTTCATGGCCCCATGTTTTACTATTTTATAACTGGGATAGAAAACATACTTAATTATTGTATATGCAAACACTTACAGACAACAACTTGTTTACTGCCTATTGTTTTCCCCATTACCGTGGACTGTAATAGTTAATAATGTAGCGCGAAATGTTATAAATAGATCTATTTGGGTAGGGAGGTGATTTGCATACTCTACAAAATGATTGGCACGCTCAAAATGTGTGCGTATCGACATTTTTACCTTTAATACTAGTGTTAAAAATTTCCTACACTATTTAATGAAAGGGTACAAATGACAACACACACACATTTTGAGTGTGCCAATCATTTTGTGGAGTGTGCAAATCACCTTCCATTTGGGTATTGACAACACTCGGTCTGCGTGAGTCACTCTCACACCCGCTTAGGCCAAAGAAACGGGCTTATTACATTGTCGGACTGGTGGGATACATATCACGGATGATCCACATAGGCCTCTGAGATACATGTCTAGCTTCTATTACAGGGCAATAGGAACTACTATTGTATGTAGCTTGGTGCTCTACTATCTTCGTGGTGTTTGGCATATCAGTATTTCATTTATTAATTGAACCTGTGAATTCACCAACCTCGTGTTGACCCCCACATTTTACTTTATGTGTTTTCTCAAGAAAGTAAGCAGGATTATGTGCATTGGATTCCAGTATCATAGGAAGCATCATGTTTACCATTGGGTTGGGATATTTCTACAAATAATAATAAACAATGATTTCAAGACAGTTTACTTAATTTTCACAATTAAATTCATGTAATATGTTTTAATGACATTTGATGATCATTGCTCTATATACTGTGTGTTATCGATCCGCCAAAGTAACACCCCAATTACTATTCCGCTGCATTCGACCACTCTGGGGGTGTTACAGAAATGGTATCAGCGCGTATAGTTATAGAGAAGCAGATCAAAAAAAATTAAACAATAAAAAAAACTAAAACTGGACTATAACTACAATTTAAAGATCAGTTTAAAGAATTAATTTTTTGGGGAACCCTTATAGTTAGGCATACACCATATAGAGCATACATATTGTGTGAACTAACTGTGCATTGATATATAGCTTTTTGCTATATGATCACCTAAGTATCTACGTAATTTTGTTTACACTGCCATAGGCATATATAGCATCACATATGCATTTTTGAAATTTTTTTGAATTGTCTAAGCTAATACTTACTCAACTTTTAAATGTTATTATTTTCAGATTATCATGACATCACCAGCACATGTACCCACTCTCGACGCTCCCATGACTAGTACTGCTACCGCGGCATCACCGACCTCAGTGCTTCACCGACTATCATCGGAATCCGATTCTAGAGATCACCAGACTGATGGAATTATTGTACTATCAGATTCCCCCACATCTACACCACCAACTATACCCACGTCCCCAACCGGGGAAGGAGATTAGACAGTACCCACTTTACCACAGCTTTCACCACTCTCTAACTTACACTACTATCCCACCAAAGCCCTACCACCTCGCAAGAGGAGGTGTGGCTCTACTCCTGTCTCCACCTTTGAGATAGGAGAGGGATCGGGAGCAGGACGGGCATGACCCGAACCTGTTCAGGCATAGATTTAGCTGCCATCCATTCCCTACTACGAGCGGGCCATTACGGACGCTCAGTACTCCAGGAGAGACTAGACTCTCTCTACTAGGCAGTAGCGGCGGAGTCGCACGCTACTCAGGGGACTTGGGCGACTGTCCAGGACACCCTACAATGGTTTCTCGAGGACAACGTCATCTTCGACAGCATTTGTCCGCCCTCGAGAGCCAGCAGTACCACACACACACAGCTCTCATGACCCAGGAGGAGACTTTTCGCATCTTCTTCGATTTAGCAGAGATCCGCCATCAGGGGACGACTGCAGAGATTGACTACCTTCGGAGTGCGGATACAACATGATAGTTGCAGTTGCTAGAAGATCTTCGCCACACTAGAGACACTCGTGCTGTCGTGATTGCTTTACAGGATGCTACTCAAGCACCTGTAGTCCCAGTTGTACCAGCCTTTTCCAGTGATTCAGCTAGTCCTGTTTAGATTAGATCTCTTGTATATCATGACAAGTATTGGGTTGCATCCTAGCTCTCATGATCTAGGACTGATGTACTGTATCTTTTGTTCTTTCAGTTGTATTTTCATCTTTTAGTACCTAACCCTTGTAGGTAGGTTATCTTTTGTTGTACCAAAAACATTTGTACCACTATTTCAGACAGGCATGATGTATCCCTGTCTTAGATTGGTTATACCTGTATGATATTTTTGTTTACCCAAAATAACTTGTATTGATGTTACTTTATTACTCTCTTGTGCTTATATTATATTGTGAACTTTTGATAGGTTATCCAATTTGTTACAAACTTCATGCATATACATTTCATGTAACTGATATAAATGCAATATTAACCAAATAATAAATCTCATTCTTGTATATTTTAGAAATATGGTTGCAAGAAACACCCAATCAAACCCTTCAGGAGCTAATGCCACACCCACCATCTCAGAAGCCCAACTTAGGGTACTTATCGGGCAAGGCATAACTGACACCTTGGCTGCTAGGGAAGCTCACCCCTGTAGGAACCAAGATGATAGTCAGAACTCTAAATCCAGGAGGAAAGATAGGATTGCAAGAGGTTGTACATACCCCAACTTCTTGAAAGGAAAGCCTACTTACTTCAAGGGCAAATAAGGGGTTGTTGAACTAATGCAATGGTTTGAAAGGACCGAGACAGTATTTCGCATCAGTGACTGGACAAGGAGAACAAGGTGAAGTTTGCCACTTGTACTCTACTAGAACATGCTCTCACTTAAGAGATTTCTTTGGTTTCTACCCTTGGGCATGACAATACCTACGGGATGACTTGGATTATGTTGAAGGAAAGACATACCGAGAAGTATTGTCCTCGTGGTGAAATTAAGAAGCTACATATTGAACTATGGAAAATTAAATGCACAAACCACGACATTACCATTTACAATCAGAAATTCTAAGAGATAATCTTGATGTGCACCAGGATGTTTCCCGATGTGAAGGATAAGATCGAGAAGTATGTTAGTGGGCTTCCTGAACCCATTCACGACATTGTACTCGCATGCCGACCCACTACGGTCGAGAGTGCCATTGAGTTCGCCACTGAGCTGATGGATAAACGAGGCCGCGACCATGCGATAAGACAGCCAGCGAACAAGAGGAAAGCCGATGAAAATTTCCGTAGCCATCATCAGACCCAGCAACCGAAAAGATAGAACTAAAGTCAGGTTTGTAGTGCTACAAACTCAAGGCCGCCTCCATATATAGGTACCAAGCGCAAGTGCCCCAAGTGCAATTTTCACCACTACCGTGACACATCTTTCCGAAGGCCTGGACAAAACAATACCTACGTTTCGGCTGATAGAAACAACTCTAGCACCAACTTCAGGCCCAACAACGGATGTGGTCAGAACTTCCTTGAAATGTATAGCAGGGAAACCGCCATCCCGCAGGTGGAAATGATATGAGACAGAAAGAAGTTTGTTGCTATGGTTGTGGATAATCAGGACACATCAGACCTGAGTGCCCGAAGAAATCAAACAAGAACGGGAACGGTGGAGGAGCACCAGCCAGAGTTTATATGGTAGGAGACACCAGGACCGACTCCAATGTGGTTACCGGTACGTTTCTTTTGAACAATCGATATGCATCTATTTTGTTTGATACCGGAGTCGATAGGAGTTTCATATCTATCGAGTTTAGTAATTTACTAGACATCGCTCCTACCCAATTAGACAAGTTTTACAGAGTCGAATTAGCAGACGGTAAAATCATGAAACCAATACTATTCTAAGAGGCTGCACCTTAAACCTTCTGAACCATCCCTTTGATATTAACCTAATCCCAGTAAACCTTGGTAGTTTTGATGTTATCATCGGTATGGACTGGTTAGCAAAATATCACGCAACCATTGTGTGTGACGAAAAGCTATTCTGTATACCGTGGGGAAAAGAAAACTTAATTGTCCGAGGAGAAGGAAATTTAGATAGGACTGACACTAGACTGAGTGTTATCTCATGCACAAAATTCCAGAAATATCTACTGAGAGGATGCCCTATCTTCTTAGCACATATTTCTAAAACGAACGAAGAAGACAAGCCAGAATAGAAACAAATCAAGGACGTACCAATTGTCCATGATTATCCCGAAGTTTTCCCAGACGACTTACCTGGTTTACCACCAACTCGTCAAGTAGAATTCCAGATTAACTTGATACAGGAGCTGCACCTGTAGCTAAAGCACCTTACCGATTGGCACCAACCGAGATGAAAGAACTCGCAGAACAACTCCAAGAACTGTCAGACACAAGTTTTATTAGACCTAGTTCCTCACCTTCGGGAGCTCCAATGCTTTTTTTCAAAAAGAAGGAAGGTTCTTTCCGAATGTGCATTGATTACAGAGAACTAAATAAGTTAACTGTGAAAAATCGTTATCCACTTCCTCGAATCGATGACTTATTTGATCAACTCCAATGATCAAGTGTGTATTCCAAGATCGATTTAAGATCGGGATACCATCAGTTTAAGGTCAGAGAAGAATACATTCCAAAAACAACTTTCAGAACTCGTTACAGTCATTACGAATTTCAGGTTATGCCCTTTGGACTAACCAACGCACCAACAATATTCATGGATCTCATGAATCGAGTGTGTAGACCGTATTTGGATAAATTTGTGATTGTATTCATCGACGATATACTCATTTATTCCAAGAATGAACAAGAACACGTAGAACATCTTGCTCAAGTACTGAAATTGCTTAAGGAAGAAAAGTTGTACGCAAAATTCTCCAAATGTGATTTTTGGATTCCCAAGGTTCATTTCCTTGGCCACGTGATCGATAGCAACGGCATTCAAGTAGATCCCGCAAAAGTTTAATCCGTAAAGGATTGGGCACCGCCTACATCACTGAAGGAGATTCGCCAATTTCTAGGTCTCGCTAGATACTACTAGAGATTCATAGAAGGATTCTCTAAGATAGCCAAATCTATGACGAAGCTCACTCAGAAGGGCGTGAAATTTGAATGGGGAGAGAAAGAAGAACTAGCATTCCATACCATCAAACAAAAATTATGCAGTGCACCTATTTTAGCCTTGCAAGAGGGCAATGAGGATTTCATTGTCTACTGTGATGCCTCACAAAGGCTTAGGTGCTGTGCTGATGCAGAGGAAGAAAGTATTTGCTTACGCTTCAAGGAAACTAAAGAAGCACGAGCAAAATTACTCTACTCATGATAGATCTTGGATCTGTAGTTTTTGCTTTTGTTCATTCTTGGAATAAATGAGTATATCGTCGATGAATACAATCACAAATTTATCCAAATACGGTCTACACACTCGATTCATGAGATCCATGAATATTGTTGGTGCGTTGGTTAGTCCAGAGGGCATAACCTGAAATTCGTAATGGCCGTAACGAGTTCTGAAAGCTGTTTTTGGAATGTATTCATCTCTGACCTTAAACTGATGGTATCCCGATCTTAAATCGATCTTGGAATACACACTTGATCATTGGAGTTGATCAAATAAGTCATCGATTCGAGGAAGTGGATAACGATTTTTCACAGTTAACTTATTTAGTTCTCTGTAATCAATGCACATTCGGAAAGAACCGTCCTTCTTTTTGAAAAAAAGCATTGGAGCTCCCGAAGGTGAGGAACTAGGTCTAATAAAACTTGTGTCTGACAGTTCTTGGAGTTGTTCTGCGAGTTCTTTCATCTCGGTTGGTGCCAATCGGTAAGGTGCTTTAGCTACAGGTGCAGCTCCTGTATCAAGTCAATATGGAATTCTACTTGACGAGTTGGTGGTAAACCAGGTAAGTCGTATGGGAAAACTTCGGGATAATCATGGACAATTGGTACGTCCTTGATTTGTTTCTTTTCTGGCTTGTCTTCTTCGTTCGTTTTAGAAATATGTGCTAAGAAGATAGGGCATCCTCTCAGTAGATATTTCTAGAATTTTGTGCATGAGATAACACTCAGTCTAGTGTCAGTCCTATCTAAATTTCCTTATCCTCGGACAATTAAGTTTTCTTTTCCCCACGGTATACATAATAGCTTTTCGTCACACACAATGGTTGCGTGATATTTTGCTAACCAGTCCATATCGATGATAACATCAAAACTACCAATGTTTACTGGGATTAGGTTGATATCAAAGGGATGGTTCAGAAGGTTTAAGGTGCAGCCTCTTAGAATAGTATTGGTTTCATGATTTTACCGTCTGCTAATTCGACTCTGTAAAACTTGTCTAATTGGGTAGGAGCGATGTCTAGTAAATTACTAAACTCGGTAGATATGAAACTCCTATCGACTCTGATATCAAACAAAATAGATGCATATCGATTGTTCAAAAGAAACGTACCGGTAACCACATTGGAGTCGGTTCTGGTGTCTCCTACCACATAAACTCTGGCTGGTGCTCCTCCACCGTTCTCGTTCTTGTTTGCTTTCTTCGGGTACGCAGGTCTGATGTGTCCTGATTCTCCACAACCATAGCAACAAACTTCTTTCTGTCTCATATCATTTCCACCTGCGGGATGGCGGTTTCCTTGCTATCCATTTCAAGGAAGTTCTGGCCACATCCGTTGTTGGGCCTGAAGTTGGTGCTAGAGTTGTTTCTATCAGCCGAAACGTAGGTATTGTTTTGTCCAGGCCTTCGGAAAGATGTGTCACGGTAGTGGTGAAAATTGCACTTGGGGCACTTGCGCTTGGTACCTATATATGGAGGCGGCCCTGAGTTTGTAGCACTACAGACCTGACTTTAGTTCTATCTTTTCGGTTGCTGGGTCTGATGATGGCTACGGAAATTTTCATCAGCTTTCCTCTTGTTCTCTGGCTGTCTTATCGCATGGTCGCGGCCTCGTTTATCCATCAGCTCAGTGGCGAACTCAATGGCACTCTCGACCGTAGTGGGTCGGGATGCGAGTACAATGTCGTGAATGGGTTCAGGAAGCCCACTAACATACTTCTCGATCTTATCCTTCACATTGGGAAACATCCTGGTGCACATCAAGATTATCTCTTAGAATTTCTGATTGTAAACGGTAATGTCGTGGCTTGTGCATTTAATTTTCCATAGTTCAATATGTAGCTTCTTAATTTCACCACGAGGACAATACTTCTTGGTATGTCTTTCCTTCAACATAATCCAAGTCATCCCGTAGGCATTGTCATGCCCAAGGGTAGCAACCAAAGAAATCTCTTAAGTGAGAGCATGTTCTAGTAGAGTACAAGTGGCAAACTTCACCTTGTTCTCCTTATCCAGTCACTGATGCGAAATACTGTCTCGGTCCTTTCAACCCATTGCATTAGTTTAACAACCCCTTATTTGCCCTTGAAGTAAGTAGGCTTTCCTTTCAAGAAGTCGGGGTATGTACAACCTCTTGCAATCCTATCTTTCCTCCTGGATTTAGAGTTCTGACTATCATCTTGGTTCCTGCAGGGGTGAGCTTCCCTAGCAGCCAAGGCGTCAGCTATGCCTTGCCCGATAAGTACCCTAAGTTGGGCTTCTGAGATGGTGGGTGTGGCATTAGCTCCTGAAAGGTTTGATTGGGTGTTTCTTGCAGCCATATTTCTATAGTATACAAGAATGAGATTTACTATTTGGTTAATATTGCATTTATATCAGTTACATGAAACGTATATGCATGAAGTTTGTAACAAACTGGATAACCTATCAAAAGTTCACAATATAATATAAGCACAAGAGAGTAATAAAGTAACATCAGTACAAGTTATTTTGGGTAAACAACAATATCATACAGGTATAACCAATCTAAGACAGGGATACATCATGCATGTATGAAATAGTGGTACAAATGTTTTTGGTACAACAAAAGATAACCTACCTACAAGGGTTAGGTACTAAAAGATGAAAATACAACTGAAAGAACAAAAGATACAGTACATCAGTCCTAGATCATGAGAGCTAGGATGAAACCCAATACTTGTCATGATATACAAGATATCTAATCTAAACAGGACTAGCTAAATCACTAGAAAAGGCTGGTACAACTGGGACTACAGGTGCTTGAGTAGCATCCTATAAAGCAATCACGACAGCACGGGTGTCTCTAGTGTGGCGAAGATCCTCTAGCAACTTCAACTGTCATGTTGTATCCGCACTCCGAAGGTAGTCAATCTCTGCAGTCGTCCCCTGATGGCGGATCTCTGCCAAATCGAAGAAGATGCGAAAAGTCTCCTCCTGGGTCATGAGAGCTGTGTGTGTGTGGTACTGCTGGCTCTCGAGGGCGGACAAACGCTGTCGAAGATGAGCGTTGTCATCGAGCAACCATTGTAGGGTGTCCTGGACAGTCGCCCAAGTCCCCTTAGTAGCGTGCGACTCCGTCGCTACTGCCTAGTAGAGAGAGTCTAGTCTCTCCTGCAGTACTGAGCGTCCGTAATGGCCCGCTCGTAGTAGGGAATGGATGGCAGCTAAATCTATGTCTGAACAGGTTCGGGTCATGCCCGTCCTGCTCCTGATCCCTCTCCTATCTCAAAGGTGGAGACAGGAGTAGAGCCACACCTCCTCTTGCGAGGTGGTAGGGCTTTGGTGGGATAGTAGTGTAAATTAGAGAGTGGTGAAAGCGGTGGTAAAGTGGGTACTGTCTAATCTCCTTCCCCGGTTGGGGACGTGGGTATAGTTGGTGGTGTAGATGTGGGGGAATCTGATAGTACAATAATTCCATCAGTCTGGTGATCTCTAGAATCGGATTCCGATGATAGTCGGTGAAGCACTAAGGTCGGTGATGCCACGGTAGCAGTACTAGTCATGGGAGCGTCGAGAGTGGGTACATGTGTTGGTGATGTCATGATAATCTTAAAATAATAACATTTAAAAGTTGAGTAAGTATTAGCTTAGACAATTCAAAAAATTTTCAAAAATGCATATGTGATGCTATATATGCCTATGGCAGTGTAAACAAAATTACGTAGATACTTAGGTGATCATATAGCAAAAAGCTATATATCAATGCACAGTTAGTTCACACAATATATATGCTCTATATGGTGTATGCCTAACTATAAGGGTTCCCCAAAAAATTAATTCTTTAAACTGATCTTTAAATTGCAGTTATAGTCCAGTTTTAATTTTTTTTTTATTGTTTAATTTTTTTTGATCTGCTTCTTTATAACTATACGCGCTGATACCATTTCTGTAACACCCCCAGAGTGGTCGAATGCAGCGGAATAGTAATTGGGGTGTTACTTTGGCGGATCGATAACACACAGTATATAGAGCAATGATCATCAAATGTCATTAAAACATATTACATGAATTTAATTGTGAAAATTAAGTAAATTGTCTTGAAATCATTCTTTATTATTATTTGTAGAAATATCCCAACCCAATGGTAAACATGATGCTTCCTATGATACTAGAATCCAATGCACATAATCCTGCTTACTTTCTTGAGAAAACATATAAAGTAAAATGTGGGGGTCAACACGAGGTTGGTGAATTCACAGGTTCAATTAATAAATGAAATACTGATATGCCAAACCACGAAGATAGTAGAGCACCAAGCTACATACTATCGTAGTTCCTATTGCCCTGTAATAGAAGCTAGACATGTGTCTCAGAGGCCTATGTGGATCATCCGTGATATGTATCCCACCAGTCCGACAATGTAATAAGCTCGTTGCTTTGGCCTAAGCGGGTGTGAGAGTGACTCACGCAGACCGGGTGTTGTCAATACCCAAATGGGAGGTGATTTGCACACTCCACAAAATGCTTGGCACACTCAAAATGTGTGTGTGTTTTCATTTGTACCCTTTCATTAAATAGTGTGGGAAATTTTTAACACTAGTATTAAAGGTAAAAATGTCGATACGCACATATTTTGAGCGTGGCAATCATTTGTGGAGTATGCAAATCACCTCCCTACCCAAATAGATCTATTTATAACATTTCGCGCTACACTATTAACTATTACAGTCAACGGTAATGGGGAAAACAATAGGCAGTAAATAAGTTGTTGTCTGTAAGTGTTTGCATATACAATAATTAAGTATGTTTTCTATCCCAGTTATAAAACAGTAAAACATGGGGCCATGAACTTACCTCAATGATAAAGTAGTAGTAGTAAGTCACTGGGTATGCTGGTATGGTATGATCACAAAGCAGTAAAAATACCTAAGTAATTTATGTGACTTAGTAAATGCACAATAAAATGCACAGATAAATGTAACTGATGAAAATGCATGATCACAATTTAATAAGTTATTGCTATTGTTTAAACGTTAAACTTATAGTAAGTTATCGATATAGGTACATTATTAGTTTCTAAAAATGTATTTAACTTGTTTGAACGTCAACAACGTAATTGATTAAATAAATGCATTTTTATTTAATTAAGAGTTATAAAACTATAATGTTTCTCAAAAGTCCTTAGAGTTTTAGATGTCCAAACTTTAGTCATTCAATTTACGTAAGTTTCCTGATATATCCTTTTAGTTTATTTAATTAAGTAATTAAAATAACTTAATTTATTTTAATCCAAAACAATATTATTTTTATTTAAGTTAAATTGTACTATGGTCCTTGTAAAAATAATAGTTTTCAAAACAACCCCTAGGGTTTATAACACATTCGGTTTTAGGAAAGAAATATCCCTAGTGTTATTCCGTTAAGTTTGTTTTGCATCGTTAGTCCCTAATCATTATATTTAATTTCAAAACAGCCCCTAGGGCTCGTTTAAGTTTCAGAAAATGGCACAACTAGTCCCTAGGGTTTATAACATTCAGAAAATGCCAGAACGAGTCCCTAGGGCTCGTTTAAAGTTTGTAACTTGGCATAAAAAGTCCTTGTGGTTTCGAAATTTATATAAAACACCAAAATAGTATTCTAGGGCTCGTTTAAAGTTTATAAAATGGCGACAATGGCCCTTGTGGTTTAATTAAGTTTCGGTGGAGATTAAAAGTACACTTTAACTTTTGGAAAAATACAATTTAGCCCCTAGACTTTATAAAAGTCTCGAATGTATATAATTAGTTTTATAGCTTTCCAATTTAGACTCATACTTTCACCTAATATCAATTTTGGCACAAATAAGTCTAATAATAGTATTTAGAAAGCTTAATGGGCTTGTCAAGCCCAATAGTGGCTCGGTTTAGTTTTTGGCCTAGTGGGTTAGTACTTTGGGCTTGTTTAAGTTTCTAAAAACTATCACTAACACTTTATTAATCCTAATTAATTAGATTAAGCTAATGGGCCTATTGGGCTAAGTTTATACTCGGATTATTATTAAGCCGAGAGTTATGGGCTTATTAATTCGGGATTATTTGTAGCTTATGTGAAGGGATTATATGCTTAGCTTATCAATTATAAGATAACTAGCTTATTAGGGATTTAGGAAACTTACCTTTCTAGTTTTTCTAGGCTAAGACTTAGGTTTAAACAAGATCTTACCATAGTGTCTCCAGATTTACATTTTAAGCATGTTAACCAAGAAAACAATTCAAGCCGTGTGTTTGGTTTTCATGTGGTTTGAGTCTAGCATGGTTTTTACGTGTGCATGCTTTTCTAGTCAAGGTTTTCCATATATTTACAAGTCTAGGTATGTATATCCATATGTTCATGATGTGTAAAAAGGAAATGAATAAGGAAACAAAGGTGGCTAACTTACTTGTTAGAGAAGATGGTGACAATGAATGAGTAATAGCTAGAAATTCCTTGAATATACTCAAGATCTACACATCTAGTACTTTAGACGAGCTTATGATGACCTTGCTTGCTTGTTTACCAAGAAACAAGTTTTAGTAGTAAATGCTCACACTTAAATGAACATTATGACAAAGATTGGGGTAGTAAATGTGAGTTGAGTGTGTGTTTCATATGTGTGTTCTTGTTAACCGAAAGTTAGGAGGTTGTAAGTGAGATAGGAATGTGTTTGAGTGTGTTTATATCTAAGTGAGGTTGAGGGCTTGTGTGGATCGGCTATAGCCACACAAAGAGAGAGGTTAACAAGATTTAGGATACTTAGACTAGTACAACATAAATCCTAGGTTTAGATTTAGAAGCACACTTACCTTAAATGTACAAAATGTACAAGTTGGCTCTTTGGTTTTGTCTTAGTCGTCGCCTACTCAAGGTCAAGGGGACAATTGTTTGTCTAGAATAGTGTTGTCTTAATGATAATTGTTGTACAAGTTCAAGTTGAGGCTAAGTGTGGTGATTATAGATTTTTAGTTAGTTTAAATGTAGTCTAAGTAGTATTTGGCTAGATTTGTGTGTTTAGGAGGGTTTAGTGTCCGATCCTAGTGTATTGGTAGAGTTACTAGTAGTCTAGGTAATATAATGTGTGTAGGTTCGAATCTAGATTGATTTGGTTAAGTTCTATGGTTTTTGGTGAAAGTATAGTCATTAGTTAATAAACGTATAATTTTATTAAATCAAAACGTTTGTCACTTAATTAAAATGTTATAAAGTTGATAAACGTGAAGTTGAAATACAAAAAATAGCAATTGTTGACTCGTGATAATACTTATAGTGTATAGAAAATATATAAAATATATATATTTTGTAGTAATGTAGTACTAGATAAACGTTATTAATCGTGATCATGGTTTTATATTTTTATAAACCTAAAATGATGTATGAAAAATGCTCATGTGTTTTAGGTGAGTTAATAGTCCCAAAAATGATGTTGCATGTTTTATATGCTCATAGAGATGTAGTCATACGTAAAGTCCATTGATTAATTGTATGTTATGTATGCTCATAAAAATGTAGTCTTACATGTTGTTTCCTGTGATCCTATGATTGAATACTCACGATAATAATGTATTGTTCAAGTTCTGTTGGCCAAATGTTCGAATACTCACAGATATGTTATAATATATAAATAGTTTTCGTGGGATCAAATGTATTAATGCTCATAATGATGCATATGATAGTATAAAGTTTTCATGTAAAGGTGGAAATATATATATAACTTATGAGATGACGTGTACAATAATGTCATAACTAAAACATGAAAACCACAGGTTTTACAGGTAGTAATAGCATAACCACATTTCCAAACTACAGCTGGTTATTATGCCATATGTAGAACTGTTCCAATGCAAATTTACGTCCAAAAATAGAGAATCAAATATACTCTATAAGAGTAAAAGATATGTACCAGTTCATGCAATACAATGTAATTGTCACTTTATACGAAGTACTCCAATACTCCTTTTGCATCGTTGATCATAGCAAAGAAAACAGTACATACTCACGTTGAAAGCAACAGTACCTTATCACTAAGGCAAAAATAACTTTAGTCCCTTGTAGTATACGAAAGTAACAGGACGTTGCATTTACTTCACGTAATATCATTCTTTCGAGCAGCTTTGTGGCCCCGTGTAAAAGTAAGTATAAACAAGAAAGCAACATTACAATGAAAGAAGCAATTGTTACTTACTTGTTTGCTGCTTCCCTTTAAATCACGCATCAATAACCAAGACGATGGTTTATATAGTTCATAACAATTATTAAAAACCCTAATATGGATCAAAGCACACATATAGCGGAATCAAATTAAGAAGATGATAATTAACACAATTATAATTAACCAAGATTAGGGTTACATACCTTTATCCTATCAAGATCCACAAGACAACGAAAAAATGGCAACTAGGGTTAATCACGAACACCACCATGATATAGTCTAAAGCAAGACTATATCACGATCTTGTACACGCGTAATACGGCTAGTTAATTGTGAGTCTAGCATGAACAAACCGAGCTTCCACGCTTATGGAGTATCTACCCAACAACCCTAGAGAGGGGCTAGGACTAGATCTATTAAATAGAAAAGTTGAAAACCAAAACCCTAATTTAGGGGTGTTTTGGCCGACGGTTTAAGAGCAAGAGAAAGATGGATACAGTAAAAATTATGAAAGCCTTGGGTTTGTTTATATAGCTCTTGGAAAAACTTTTCCTCCAAGTTTAAACAAAATTAGTAAACAAAATATTTTTCCCTTCCCTTCTTGTCTCTCTTGGCCGGCGGTTTACAAGCCCACAAGGGGTGTTTCCGGAACTTTTCCGACTCCTTCTTTTAGCTTCTATTTAATTTCCATAACGGTCGTTTAATACTTAACTTTTAATTATTAACGATCGTTAGTTAAGCTTTGGTTTGATTTAAAAAATATAATAAATATATTTAATAAATAAACCCTTTACGTAATGTGTGCAATCTCGTGATCTCGAGTTCGATCCTATCACACGACTATCGATTTTAAGTCCATAAACTTTCAGCTCCCACTTGGACAAAATTCGAATATCGTGATCACATTGACTAGCGTCTAGTTACACTAGCAATGTCACTAGTACAACTCGAGTAAGGTCTCCTGGACAAGAACCTTTTAATGATTTTATCATTATTATTATCCTTTCATTTCAAATACAACGTTAATAAGGATATGGATCTTAGTCATTCCTTTCATTAACTATTCTGTTTCTCGTTTACGGATATAGCAAGATTACCAAAACACATTTGGGTGTGGCCACACAAACATCTTACTACTCCCCCGAGGAGCCCAGCTGTATTTATACTTCAAAATAATTTGAAGGAAACAAATCCTATTTTGACTACAAGCAAAACACATGAACTTTGCAACACTTTTGAAAATAACCATTATAACTACCAGTTACGTTTAGCGTTAGGTTACCTTACAGAAATGCACTACATTCAATGCAGTTTTCTGGTATCTCAGGTCTAAGGATAACTATTTATGATTTACTTAATGACAAAGATCCATAAAGCAAAATCATATAGTTGGGATAAGTCCAATATTTGATCCATCAAATATCATCCAAAATTGACCAATATACTTTCAAGTATACCCTGTCACTATTTTGATATGTCTTAGTTTAATAATACTCCCATATTATTAATCGACAACAGACATTTAGAAACATCATAATGCTCAGGGATTAAAACATGTAAAATAGGATACAAAATCAAATAACAGAAAAATAAACGAAATCCAATCTTTATTTCATCAATTCAATAATGTCTTACATCCTTTATCCAAATACTAATCAACAGATTTATTGCATGAATTCGCTAGCTAGTTGCAGCCCAGTTGCCTTGGCATGCTTAACTACCTTAGGCCTAGATAAAGCCTTAGTAAAAGGATCGGCTACGTTATCATCTGTGTGAACTTTTATTAATTTTATTTCTCGAGCTTCCACTTGTTCTCGAACGTAGTGATATATATGTTTAAAGTGTCTGGCGCCTTTCATAACTCTAGGGTCATTGGCAAATATTATTGCAGTACAATTGTCGCAATATATATCAATAGGTTCTTTAATTGAAGGCATCACTCCAAGATCTCCAATAAACTTCCTAATCCAAACAGCTTCCATTGCAGCTTTTGAAGCGGCCATGTACTCAAATTGAGTTGCATGCATAGCAATGGTTTTCTACTTATTGCTCTTCCAGTCAACTGCTCCTCCATTGATGACAAACACGTAACCCGTCACAAAAGCTTGCAACACATTCTAGATCAAAAGGAGCTGAATATGAGACAACGCCGTTGGATTGAGCTGCTTAGTGACTATATATGCGACATCAGATACCACCCTGGTAAAGCCAATGTAGTTGTAGATGCACTAAGCCGCAAGGGAACTGATCCTCCCATGCGAGTTCGAGCCTTGGTTATGACCATTAACTTGGATCTACCCAAGCAGATATTAGAGGCTCAAGTACAAGCACGGAAACCGGAAAACATTGGAAGAGAAGACATCGGAGGAATGCTTAGGACAGATCTAAGCAAGGAGAAGCTAGAACCAAGAGCAGATGGAACGTTGTGTTTACATGGAAGAAGTTGGTTACCATGTTACGGAGACTTAAGAAGCGTGATCATGCACGAATCTCATAAATCTAAATATTCCATACATCCTGGATCTGAAAAGATGTATCAGGATATGAATAAGTTGTATTGGTGGCCAAACATGTAGGCAGACATTGCAACTTACGTGAATAAATGTCTGACATGTGCCAGAGTGAAAACCGAGCACCAGAGACCGTAAGGATTACTGGTCCAACCTGAAATCCCAAAATGGAAATGGGAAAACATCACCACGGATTTCATCACCAAACTTTCTACCTCATCTCATGGTTATGATACTATTTGGGTAATTGTCGACCGACTCACCAAGTATGCTCATTTTCTATCCATAACAGAAAATGACTCTCTGAACCACCTAACAAGAGTGTACCTAAAGAAAGTTGTGACAAGACACAAAATACCCGTCTCCATTATTTGTGATCAAATGGGAGATTTACGTCAAACTTTTGGAAATATTTTGAACGAGCTTTAGGCACAAATCTGGATATGAGTACCGCTTATCACTCTCAGACCGATGGTCAAAGTGAAAGAACGATCTAAACCTTGGAAGACATGCTAAGGGCATGTGTGATCGACTTTGGAAAGGGATGGGTCGAACATACACCGTTAGTTTAATTATCCTACGACAACAGCTACCATGCCAGCATCAAAGCTACACCATTTGAGGCTCTCTATGGCCGCAAGTGCATATCACCTGTGTGCTGGGCAGAAGTAGGGGAATTTCAGCTTACCGGACCCGAACTAATCCAAGAGACGATAGAGAAGATCACCTTCATCAAGCAAAGAATTCAAGTTGCTCAAGACAAACAAAAGAGCTATACAGATCGTAAATGGAAACCTATGCAATTTGAGCTAGGTGACTGTGTTATTCTCAAGGTATCACCTTGGAAGGTTGTCGTACGTTTTGGAAAACGTGGGAAGCTAGATCCACGATACGTAGGACCTTTCAAAGTGATTTCCAGAATTGGTGAAGTCGGCTATCGTCTAGAGTTTCCCCAAGAATTGAGTCGGGTACACTCTACATTCCATGTTTCGAACCTAAAGAAGTGGAAACAGAGGAGCCGTTAGACATGCCATTGGAGGGAGTCAAATTTGATGACAAACTCCAATTTACCGAAGAACCAGTGGAAGTCATGGAGAGGGTAGTCAAGAAGCTGAAACGCAGCCAAATTCCGTTAGTTAAAATACGTTGGAACTCCAGGAGAGGTCCTGAGTTCACTTGGGAAGGCGAAGACTCGTTTAGAGCTAAGTAACCACATTTGTTCACCTAAGCAGCAACATCATCTTAAGTTTTGAGGACAAAGCTAAAATAACGAGATAGTGCTGTAAAACCTGTGCTTTTCATGTTTTAGTTATGACATCATTGTACACGTCATCTCATGAGTTATATATATATTCCCACCTTTGCATAAAACTTTATACTATCATATGCATCATTCATGAGCATTCATACATTTGATCTCGAAACTATTTATATATTATAACATATCTGTGAGTATTAGAACATTTGGCCAACAGAACTTGAACAATACATTATGATTGTGAGTATTCAACCATAGGATCACAGGAAACAACATGTATGACTACATTTTTATGAGCATACAGAACATACAATTAATCAGTGGAATTTACGTATGACTACATCTCTATGAGCATACAAAACATGCAACATCATTTTTAGGGCTATTAAGTCACCTAAAACACATGAGCATATTTCATACATCATTTTAGGTTTATAAAAATCTAAAACTATGATCACAATTAATAACGTTTATCTAATACTACATTACTACAAAATATATATATATTATATTTTTTCTATACACTATAAGTATTACCACGAGTCAACAATAGCTACTTTTTGTATTTTTACTTCACGTTTATCAACTTTATAACATTTTAATTAAGTGACAAACGTTTTGATTTAATAAAACTATACGTTTATTAACTAATGACTATACTTTCACCAAAAACCATAGAACTTAGCCAAATCTATCTAGATTCGAACCTACACACACATTATATTACCTAGACTATTAGTAACTCTACCAATACACTAGGATCGAATACTAAACCCTCCTAAACAAACAAATCTAGCCGAATACTACTTAGACTACATTTAAACTAACTAAAATCTATAATCACCACACTTAGCCTCAACTTGAACTTGTACAACAATTATCATTAAGACAACACTTTTCTAGACAAACAATTGTCCCCTTGACCTTCAGTAGGCGACGACTAAGACAAAACCAAAGAGCCAAGTTGTACATTTTGTACATTTAAGGTAAGTGTACTTCTAAATCTAAACCTAGGATTTATGTTGTACTAGTCTAAGTATCCTAAATCTTGTTAACCTCTCTCTTTGCGTGCTATAGCCGATCCACACAAGCGCTCAACCTCACTTAGATATAAACACACTCAAACACAATCCTATCTCACTTACAACATCCTAACTTTCGGATAACAAGAACACACACACGAAACATACACTCAACTCACATTTACTTCCCAAATCTTTGTCATAAGGATCATTTAAGTGTGAGCATTTACTACTAAAACCCGTTTCTTGGTAAACAAGCAAGAAAGGTCATCATAGGCTCGTCTAAAGTACTAGACGTGTAGATCTTGAGTAGATTCAAGGGATTTCTAGCTATTACTCATTCATTTTCACCATCTTCTCTAACAAGTAAGTTAACCACCTTCATTTCCTTTTTACACATCATGAACATATGGATATACATACCAAGACTTGTAAATCTATGGAAAACCTTGACTGGGAAAGCATGCACACGTAAAAACCATGCTAGACTCGAACCACATGAAAACCAAACACACGGCTTGAATTGTTTTATTGTTTATCATGCTTAAAATGTAAATCTAGAGACACTATGCTAAGATCTTGTTTAAACCTAAGTCTTAGCCTAGAAAAACTAGAAAGATAAGTTTCCTAATCCTTAATAAGCTAGTTATCTTATAACTTGGTTAGCTAAGCATATAAGCCCTTAACATAAGCTACAAATAAGCCTGAATTAATAAGCCCATAACTCTCGGCTTAATAATAATCCGAGTATAAACTTAGCCCAATAGGCCCATTAGCTTAATCTAATTAATTAGGACTAATAAAGTGTTAGTGATAATTTTAGAAACTTAAACAAGCCCAAAGTACTAACCCACTAGGCCCAAAACCAAACTGAGCCACTATTGGGCTTAACAAGCCCATTAAGCTTTCTAAGTACTATTATTAGACTTTTTGTACCGAAATTGTCATTAGGTGAAAGTATGAGTCTAAATTGGAAAGCTATAAAACTAATTATATACATTTCGAGACTTTTATAAAGTCTAGGGGCTAAATTGTATTTTTCCAAAAGTTAAAGGGTACTTTTAATCTACACCGAAACTTAATTAAACCACAAGGGCCATTGTTGCCATTTTACAAACTTTAAACGAGCCCTAGAATACTATTTTGGTGTTTTATATAAATTTTAAAACCACAAGGACTTTTTATGCCAAGTTACAAACTTTAAACGAGCCCTAGGGACTCGTTCTGACATTTTCCGAATGTTATAAACCCTAGGGACTACTTGTGCCATTTTTCGAAACTTAAACGAGCCCTAGGGGCTGTTTTGAAATTAAATATAACGATTAGGGACTAACGATGCAAAACAAACTAAACGGACAAACTCTAGGGGTATTTCTTGCCTAAAACTGAATGTGTTATAAACCCTAGGGGTTGTTTTGAAAACTATTATTTTTACAAGGACCGTAGTACAATTTAACTTAAATAATAATAATATTGTTTTGGATTAAATTAAATTAAGTCATTTTAATTACTTAATTAAATAAACTAAAAGGGATATATTAGAAAACTTACGTAAATTGAAGGACTAAAATTTGTACATCTAAAACGCTAAGGACTTTTGAGAAACATTATATTTTTACAACTCTTAATTAAATAAAAATGCATTTATTTAATTAATTACGTTGTTGATGTTCAAACAAGTTAAACACATTTTTAGAAACTAAAAATGTACATATATCGACAACTTACTATAAGTTTAACATTTAAACAATAGCAATAACTTATTAAATTGTGATCATGCATTTTCCTCAGTTACATTTATCTGTGCATTTTATTGTGCATTTACTGACTCACATAAATTACTTAGGTAATTTTACTGCTTCGTGATCAAACCATACCAGCATACCCAATGACTTACTAGCTACTGCTTTATCATTGAGGTGAGTTCATGGCCCCATCTTTTACTGTTTTATAACTGGGAAAGAAAACATACTTAATTATTGTATATGCAAACACTTACAGACAACAACTTATTTACTGCCTATTGTTTTCCCCATTCTCGTGGACTGTAATAGTTAATAGTGTAGCGCGAAATGTTAAAAATAGATATATTTGGGTATTAACAACACCCGGTCTGCGTGAGTCACTCTCACACCCGCTTAGTCCAAAGCAACAGGCTTATTACATTGTCGGACTGGAGGGATACATATCAGGGATGATGCACATAGGCCTCTGAGACACATGTCTAGCTTCTATTACAAGGCAATAGGAACTACTATAGTATGTAGCTTGGTGCACTACTATCTTCGTGGTGTTTTTCATATCAGTATTTCCATTATTAATTAAACCTATGAATTCACCAACCTCGTGTTGAACCCCACATTTTACTTTATATGTTTTCTCAAGAAAGTAAGCAGGATTATGTGCATTGGATTCCAGCATCATAGGAAGCATCATGTTTACCATTGGGCTGGGATATTTCTACAAATAATAATAAATGATGATTTCAAGACAATTTACTTAATTTGCACAATTAAATTCATGTAATATGTTTCAATGACATTTGATGATCATTGCTCTATATACTGTGTGCTATCGATCCACCAAAGTAACACCCCAATTACTATTCCACTGCATTCAACCACTTTGGGGGTGTTACAGTACGAGGATTTGATATCTTCAATTTCGGATATTATGGGAAACAATTATTTGATTATTATACGAATATATTGTTTCCTCTTTTAACGTACTTTATAGCTCATATCCAAAGTCAAAGACGTGTGATATTGCTATCCCTAATTTCTTGGAGTATAAATGTGGGTTATAATTATTGCGTAATTTTTGGGAGTCTACATTTTGGATATCCTTATTTCTTGGAGGTATGATATTCTCTCTATGTACTAAACGTGTTTGACAAGGTTATCTCATTTGTATCATGGGCTTATGAGATAAAAGTAAGTCGGGCGTAAAGAAATAATAAAAAAGCCCTAAGCACCATTCATACACACTAAGAGTACTATATCTTTTTTAGTACACCCAGGCTGCAACAACAAAAGCAATAGAAATACTAACAGTGCATGTGTCACAAATTATTTTGGAGGGAGACTATTTTTTGTTTTAGCAGCAGTTCAGTGACAAAGAAAGTATCGTTGTTCATTTATGTACAAATTACCTATTGACGAACTATTTGTTTCTCCTGGTTGATTCCTCCTGGAAAGATATTTCTTATTCCTGGTCGGTTCCTCCTAGTCGACTCCTATTGTTCGGTTCCTCCTGGTCGGTTCCTCCTGGTCGTTTCCTCCTGGTCGCTCCTACTGGTGATCTTGAACAATGAAGAGGTCTATGGTTCATTTCAAAAGTTTAGTTTATACTATAATTCTTGACTGGAACAGTTACACGCTCTTTAACAAACATTTGGGGGCATATGATACCAAATAGTTCATGATATGATCATCCCAAAATTAGAATGGTTATAAGCATTGAGTGGTTTCTGGTTGATCCGTCAGAGATTACTGAGACTATCGGCCATTGCATGTGATCGCCATGCATATATTGATTACAAGAATTATCCAAAGACATTTTATTACATGTTATTGTAATAAGAATGTCTTTTTCTCACTGAAAGGAGAGATGATCTATACTACTGAGTTCAAGCTTCAAGAGAGGGTTAGCCTATGGTTCCTACTGCCGAGTTATGGTTCCTTCTGGTAGGTTTTTCAGTTATCGCTGCTTGTTTTATTCTTTATAGGACACACACACATAATGGATATCGGGACACTAATCATGCTTATGGCGTGGCTATTTTTCAAAGCTCTGGTTTGTTGGTTACAGGTGGTGTATTAAATAACATGATAATCTCGATTTTGTTCCGGGACCAAACCACATTATTATTTCAACAATATTATCATTTTTGTGGTTTGATCTGGGATCAATGGATGTTTATGGTGAGGTAGGTCTGGGACCAACGGGGATCCATAACTGAGGTATAATATACATGTCTTGTACATACCAAAACAGTACTATCTCTAGCCAATTAACGTCCGAGATTCATCGACATGCACTTCTTAAGCAGAAGACGATCCCTATTTGAGTTGATAAGACAAAAAGGGAAAGAATGCATGGATCGAGGGGAAGTCTTCATCTATATTAGCTTCAGGGGAATCTTGTGCTTAATGGTTTTGTCAAATAAACTAGGTAAAGATTGTTGGGAATTATAGTCTTTGAGTTGATATGACAAAACAGATGAAGGACCTAAATGTAATTTATTTATGTTGTAACCCTAGTTTCTCTAGTATATAAAGAGAGATAGGGTCCTGGTTAATCCACTCATTCCAATCCAATATAAACCAGAGGTGTGTGTGTCATCTAGGCGTCAAGTCTTGTAAGACGCCTAGGATAGTAGTTAGCTTATTAGTATTTTATGAATAAGAAAGCCTTGTTCATAACTTTGATTGTGTTATTTATATTCTGTTGTGCTTATCAATCATTGTTATTATATCCTAGATGATTCTAGATCCAAGGATTCAACAATATTGATACTTACTTTTTGAAAACAAAGTTTTGAAAACGCAGTTTTAGTAAATACTAATGATGTCTTTTTTGTCATTTCACTAGTTAAATTATTATAAAACCGAATTTGTCAAAAAAAATTGATATCTGATTATTTTGTTATCAAACAATGTAATCAAACTCAAACACTATATTTCAAACAAAGTTTCGTAACAACTTATTATCCAATTATTAATTTTCAAGACGAAAAATGTATTTTGAATAACCAATCTTTTTTTTGGGTAAAAGGGAACAAGGTTCCGTGGTAAAATATATTAATCACCCAAATCATTAAATACACTAGAATACGACTGAAGTACCATATTAACCTCAAAGCTATGCTTGAACTACAAGATTATATGACAGGCCATATAATCACAGCTACAAAAACAAGAAAACCAATAGGAAAGAACCACCTAAAGGTACACAAGCACACCAAAGAGTTCATCATCTTCTTATGAGTAACGAATCGACCAGCTTCCATCTTTGAAACAGCTGAAGCACGTTGGTAGATTGCTTCCAGCGACACGACATAAGTTTTAGGCGAACAGTAGACTTGATAAAATCAGCCACTTGACCAGCCAATCTCTTTTCCTTCCGAAAAATGCGATAGTTCCGTTCTTGCCAAATGGAATACACAGACGCCACAACCATCAACTTTGCTACCACGCTCCTCGAAGATTTCAGATTAGAAAATGGAAGAATATCAAGTAAAATAGCATCAATAGATGGTAACGAACCAGGAAGCCCAGCAAGGTCTTTCACTTCATTCCAAACCTGTTTAGAAAAACCACATTAGAAAAACAAATGTTCATGACTTTCCGGTTGCAACTCACAAAGAGGACATTTCACTGCCACGTCCACATGGTCCCAAGTTCGAAGCCTATCTTGAGTCTTCAATCGACGTCTAATAATTAGCCAAAATAAGAACGCATGACTGAGGATACAACCTGGGAACCAAACAGCAAAATACCACGGGACATGAGGGTTCCTAGGGCGCAGCACATCCCAAACAGCATGAGTAGAAAATGGCTTAATATTGCCATCAAGATCACGCCATTCCAATGTATCCCTTCTGTTAGACAGAGTAGGAGTTGGAATAGTATTCAAAATAGGATATTTAGACCTTCATACATCTGGCCAGTTAACAATATCATCTCGCAGTAAGTCACGAACCTTGGCATCCTTATCAAAATCAGCACGAAAGATGTCCCTAGTAGTTATTATAGTAGACAGTGGACTCAGGGAACACCATTTATCATACCATGCCAACGTAGACCTACCATCACTAATATTATGCCAGATAAATTCCTGTAAGAAAGGACGTAGAAGAAGAATCTTACGCCAACCCCACGTGATATTTCCTCTAACTGGTATATCTCAAAAACTCCTCCCACCGAGTTTATAAGCATGTATCCAGTGGACCCAAAGCGACTCTTTATTCGTGAGCAGCTTCCAAACATGCGAAATCATAAGGGCTTGATTAAAAGGTTCAAGCCGTCGAATGCCTAAACCACCTTCCTTCTTGGGGAGACAGACATCCTCCCATGCCACCTTGGACTTCCCCCGACTAGACCCTCCTTGACACCATAGAAAACATCCCTCAAATGTTTAAAAAAAGCAGAACATAACAGCAAATCATGATTTGAGAAAACATGTTTCTCTTTCCAATAGCAGTACAAATAGACGGTACGAACTCAGGTGTTTTATCTATCTTGTTCTTGTTTACAAAGGGTACGAGTAAAGGGAACGGGGGCTGGTGACTGGGCTGTTAGGGCTTTGGCGCCAGTCCTACGTTGGCACACCACTCCTCGGCTAACGCCAAAGTGGCTCGCGCCAAACTCACCAACCAGCGCCAAGCCTTTTTTTTTGAAAATTTGAAAAAACTAGCCGTTGGGGGGGGGGGGGGGGACTTTAGGGCTTTTTTTAAAAAAACCAAATATAGCCGTTGGCTTTAAAAAAATAGTCGTTGTAATTTTTTTTCATCGTTTTAAAAAAATTCCCAAATCACTCTATAAATTAAACCTCTTTTCATCCAATTTTTTATACTCATTTTCTTACACTTTTTATCTCATTTTTCTATAATCTCTTTCAATTTTACTCACAAAAAATGGATCCCAATTGGACAAACAACATGCTTAACGGTCCTTCTAACCAATTCTCAAACTACAATTCCGGTTCTTCTTCGAATCCAGGATCTTCTTCTCAACCCCAATTTAACTTAATGCCTTTTTTTTCCGAATCAAAATGAAGCATATTTAAAAATTCAACAAGATCGAATTTTGAAATTTCAACAACAACAATTCAACAAGCCCAAATCGGTTCACAACCACAACCTACACCACAATCCGACTAACAATCCCATCACCTACTAGACGAAGACGAAGATGAAGAAAATGTTTCAACACCAACGTTAAAGAAAGTTCGTCGTAAGAAGGGAAAGGCTAAGACGGATGAAGAACCGGAAGAAGGTACGGGTTCTCAGCATTAGTGGACCGATCATGTTAGGACTTATGTAATAGATGTTTTGTAATAGGTTGACTATGAGGTATGTAGTTCATCCTGGTCATAGTAGTAGCAAGAGTAATATGTTGATCCTGGTATAATAGAAAGTCAAATAATGTTATTCGTAGTAATCTGTTAGGATATGCATGAGATATCTTAGGAAAGGATATGCATATCATATGTTACACGTTTTGTGTTAATGAGATTTTAGGGTTTCCTTGTAGTATAAAAGGAACCCACCAGTAGAAGGGTTAGACACACCTTTCACCATTTCATTTCATATCAGTAATATTAGAAATCCTTAGAAAGGATCATGTTATTAATTTAGTTAACTGTTTATTCTTGTTCTTAGTGTTTGTATTCTGCACAAATACTTTGTTTTCATTAGAGTCTCTCTGTGAATAAACTTGTCATTACAGAAGTTGTTCACCATCCTTAACAGGCTAAAAGATCTTTATCTAAAGGACCCAACAAGTGGTATCAGAGCCTGGGAGAGTCTCTATACAAGAAGAACAATGTTTTTTGTTTCTAATAACATCCTTGAATCATGTCTGCTTCAAGTTCTAATGAATCTGGACCACAAACCACCACTCGAACACAACAAACATAGCAAATCATTGCTACTGTCTCTAACGCAAATGGAAAATTCCCACACCTAAAGAAAGAAGAGTATGAAAGCTGGGCTATGAAAATGGAGTGCTGGATCACCAACACTGATCTAGCATTATGGAAGATTGTTCAAAATGGTAACAGCAAGAAGAGTACTGGTAGAGATAAGAATGGTGCTATTACCATTTTTGACCCCAAAACACATGAAGAAATCACAGCAGTACAAAAGGAAATCAAAGCAAAACCATTTTGCTTCAGCCTCTTCTTGATGATCATATGGGTGATTTCTATCACTTGGATGATGCAAGGGAGATATGGAATGCTATCAGAGAAAGGTTTGGAGGGAATGAAGAATCCAAGAAGATGAGAAGATCAATGCTGAGAGATGAATTTTCAGAATTTAAGATCTCTAAATCAGAAGGTCTTGATCAAGGGTATGACAGGTGTATAACCGACATTAAATCACCATGAACAATACACATGAACAATACATACACGAAAATACGATAAGATTAAAACTTTCCATTTATAATATAATTCACGAATCACGATATTTAATAACATGTACTTACGTATATATTATAAATGTATTACGACCACGACATATAAAATGAACGATAATTAAATATGAACGATCACGTACATAATTTAACTCGAGAAAAGCTACGGGTTTCCCCGTAGGCTCCCTTTAGGTCGCGGCTAAGACAAGAGAAAGGAGAAATATGGGCTTGGCCCATGAACCAACTTAAACCTATGTTAAACAAAACTCCAGGAAAGTTTCATCATAATTTTAGGTTACAAGTTCACCCTTGCCTCCCTTTGTCCTCTCTTGCTGCCGGCCATAGATCACCAACAAGGACGATCCAGACGATTTTTGCTTATTGATTTTTGTGTGTACATGATCGTGATCTTAACCTTTTCTTCCACGTGTTCGGTATAACCAATCAATCCTTTTCTTTTTTTTATTCTTTTATGAATTCATGATTATTATTTAATTAATCTTAAAAACAAATCAAGAAACATGTGGGATTAATTAAAAACCTGGAAAAAGGGGTGTTTGGTTTGGGTTTTGGTTCGACCGAGACCCACCGAGATCCAAGGGGCTCTCGGCTTGTTGTCATCACCACCAGCGAGACCACAAGGGGTCTCAGCTTGGTTGGTTTGTGCTCGGACAGAGGAAAAGGACCCCGACTTGAGGTTGGCGTATGGTTTTGGGCTTCGATCGAGTGCCAACCGAGACCAATAGGGTCTCGGTGGGGCTTTTGTGCTAACAGTGGGAACCGAGCAACAAAACAGGGGGAACCAGTCACGAACCGGTGTGAACCAGTGTGAATCGGGCTCGACAGTGGCTGTCGTGGCTCGGCATTGGGAACCGAGAGCCACCAGTGGCAACCGGCTAGCCAGTCTAGCCACTGGTAGGGCTGTTTTGGCTCGGCTTATATGTGACCACGGGTTTTGGGCTTGGGTTAATTTTTAAAGCACGGGTTCGGGATTCGGGAAAATATTAAAATCAGAAAATATATTTAATTAAATTATTTCTAGATTATTTAATTTAATTAAATGCAGGACTGAAAGTATTGATTTTACAAGTTAAAAGTTCGTTGTTCTCGGTGTCTAATCGAATTGATCTCCGGTTAAATGTGTGACTCAGACGTCTTTGGTGGATAAAAGAAAAGGTGTCGTTGTCTAAAACTAATTAAAGATAAAATAAAGCTTTAAAAGGAAATGACAAAAATATAAAAGAAATGAACTAAAAATTAAAATGATTAACAAATAATAAAGAAACGATATTAAAAACAAATATGAAAACGAAACAATTAATAAAAATAAAACTAAAAGAAGAAATTAACGTTCGACTTGAAAATAAAGTTTACCTAATGAAAAAGGAGAAAATAAAACTATGATGGTACTTTAAAACTGAACGAGGCAAAAGCTAAAGCGGGTACTATATAAAAGTTAAAACTTAAACTTTTTGTAAAAATACTAATACTAAAAGTTGACTAAAAATACAACTAAAAATACGTGAGTTTCAGAATAAAAATCGGAACAACTTTCAGATATAACTAAACGATTATGGAACAATACTAAATAATAAATAAGCTAGCAAGCATACACCTCAAACAACTAGGCAAGCTGCTGAAAAAAGGCGGGAAAGAATAGCAAGCTAATAGGCTAGTAGGTCAATTCTATATATAGTTCGGAATGTTGGTTCTGTGTTTAGTTCGGAATCTGAGGTTATAAAGGCGGGAAAGAATAGCAAGCTAGTAGGCTAGTAGGTTAATTCTATATATAGTTCGGAATGTTGGTTATGTGTTTAGTTCGGAATCTGAGGTTCGGAACATAGTTCGGAATGCACTTTTGACCTAGTTAAGAATGAAGCTTCGACACCTAATTCGGGAAACCAGTCATGCACGTAATTCGGGAAAGGTGATACACACTTAATT
The DNA here is from genome assembly GCA_025667525.1 of Glebionis coronaria. Lineage (NCBI taxonomy): Eukaryota > Viridiplantae > Streptophyta > Magnoliopsida > Asterales > Asteraceae > Glebionis > Glebionis coronaria. The sequence goes on from CM046876.1 coordinate 345,439,192, forward strand.
CGGAATTTTGTGTTTATACTCAATTCGGGAAAATGGTGCAAGACTCAGTACGGGAAAAAATGGTTTAGGCAATATTCCGGATTAGATCAAAAATAAGCAAAACTAAAAATAAGCTAAAACCAAATAAGTACTTATCTAAAAGTTTAACCAAAACAAGTTTAAGAAAAAGCAAATAAGCCAAAATTTAAAAACTTTTAAAAACACTAAATAATCAAAATATTTAAAATCAACTTTTTATAAAATAACTTTTAAAAACACTTAATTAAAAATAAGAAAAGCAATAAAAAGCTATAAGAACAATAAGCTAAGACAATCAAACACATAAAAAAATAAGGAACAATCAAATAAGCATGACAATAAGCAAATAAGCATAAAGATTAAGCAAAACAAGAAAGGTAGAATGAGAATGATTAATTGAAAAAGCTTGAAATTAAGATGATTAAAGATTAAAATTATAAGATTAATGAAAAAGCTTAAAACATTTAAGAAAAGCTAGAGAGAGAAAGTAAATTACACTACTCCTACTCCTAAAACTAATCTATCTACTCTAAAATGAATAACACCTCCTAATGACATATTAGGAGGATTTATATAGGAGGAGAGGAGGAGTGTTGATGCTTTCTTCTTTATTTCTTCTTGTCTCGACTCGATTTAAATTCTTTGTCTTTCTCGACGTCGTCTCGGGATTTATCGATATAAATTGAACTCGTCTTATAATTTTCTTCGTTAATTAGACTTGGTTCTTCGACTTCATTAAACTTCCGTTTTTAGACTTTTTCTTCTATAAATCTTCAGAATAGGCCTTGGACTTCCGTTCTTTTTGCACTCTTGATCTTTTTACTTCGTCTTTTCTCGTTTTCTTCGATAAAAGCCCGTGAAAGCCCGTGTTTTCTTCCTTTTTCATCTTTTGGTCCTAAAACACCTTTAAAACACAAACCACGCATAATTCCGACTTTTACGACATAAAATACACGTTTTGGATTGGTTATTATAATAATTAAGTGGTAAAAGGATGGGTGTTTTCACACCTATCAAATCCCCTAAACTTGACCATCGCAATGCCCTCACGCAATGCATTAATTACAAAGCAAGTTTTTTATTTTCCATCATAATCAATCCACCTTGGCCTTTATTAAACACAAGACATAGAAAATTATAAAATATTCAAAGGAAGAAAACAATTAAAGAGATAAAAGACTTACATTAGGGTTTTGGATAGTCATGAATGTTTATCACCCTCAAGTTTCACGTTCCCCATACCAAGCTTAAAAACGAGGTCACTATTATTATAATTTAGCAAACTATCACAAATTCATGTGGCCCAATTATTCACTTAGACTCCCTTATTCCTAGGTGTATCTCTTATATTTTATTATTGTCTTGATTGATCACGAGGATGCATTGTTGACTTATTTTGATAGTTATTTAGGCTAAAACTAAAGTAGGACGATTTAATCAATAGTTAGCTAAAGGACAAACTCTTTTAAAACTGCTTCTCGGGACCTCATAAAGTTCATATCTTGGCATAACTCGCATCACGATTGGAGACCTTTCTCGGATCGATATTTGGCATTGACTTTATACTTCAAATCTTGAGAGACGTTCATGAAATAACGGTCTTCTCTTCATAATAGGAATTTCTTCACTTGATGTTTTGAGAGATTCTTCATACTTGGACCACGACTTCTTCATTTTTCTCCAATATTTATTTGGGATTTTCATATACAACGATTCGCCTCCTTTTAGGACTTGGATCTATTTATCCTCATACCTTGTTAGGGTCTTTTCGGATAGACTTCTCCATGATCTTTTGGGGATTATTTGCTTTTCGTCGTGTGTCTCGATCCTTCATATTGATTTTTGATAAATGATTCTTCACATCACTTGGGATCTTTAGCAACAAAATGTAGCCCTCAGGACTTGTTAGGGCCTTTTCGGACTCGCCAATCTTTACATCCCGCTTCAATAAGTTATGCCTTGGCTATGAACTCTAATTAATACCGAGCAACTTTTAAACGATCTTGTGCTAAAAGCTAAGTAACTTTTCAAATCGTACAACCTTATTTATTGCAATTAAATTTATTAACAAGCGATGGAAGAAAAAGCTTATAATCAACTCACATAAGTTCATGAAATAATACCAAACTTATAATTGACTCTATCATCTCTCGTTCTCCACAATTTAAAATCTCAAGGAATGAGACTCGTGGATGCTTAGCCTATTAAATCAAAGTTTCAGGTTTTCAAGTCATCTATAGGATCTTGCAACTTCTTAGACTCTTTCAAGTTTAGAATTTGCATTCTAATGTTCCCTTGATAAACGACTTTCTAGGATCAATTATAGGAAATTGCGCAAAGTTCTTGTTCTTAACCCGTAAAAGTTAAGACTTTCGCGTTTTAAAGTTCCCTATATAAAATCCTAGCAAAACTTGACTTAAACACGTTAAGGATACTAGCTAGAGTAAACATGGATAAGTAAACTCGGGTTGAGTCAAAAGATTCACAACGTTCAAAAATTAAAACCACTTTATTAAAATTTATTCTAACAAAAGAAAGAAGATAACTATACAAAGGTAACTACAACTAGGCCAAAATAGATCGAAAATTTTGAAAAATGTCGAAAAATCAATTTTTCGGTTAAAATGAGGACAAATACAAGGAAAAACCCACTTTACTTCAATAGAAGTCCCCCTAGAATTAATATAAACATTGTCCTCAATGTTTAAGCATGTGGGAGTAAACTCCCCTACACTTAGGACATTGTGCACGTTGTTTAAATCTTGCTAAGGAAAGGACAACTAGAGTGATTCCTATTTTAATATTGAAGAAAATAAAATAGTGAATCAAAAGAGTTTAGGATAGAACCGGGAAGACGGGAACACGGAAACACGGGTCGTCAAAAGTCATCAAGAATGGATCTTTAAAAGCTCGAATCACTGCACATGATAAGAAAGAAAACAACAAACACATACTAGGGTCTCCCCCTACACTTATTATAAAAATGGATAAAAAGGATAGATAGATAATCGGGTTGCCTCTTAAAAAGCGCTTGTTTTTTATTAACCGAGTCGCGAGCCTAACTCGTCCCCAAATTAAATGGTCCATGGGGAAGCCTCGAATGTAATATCGGGATCAAAGACCTTGTCCTCGTTCCCGGAGGAAAATACAACAGGAGAAGCCGGAGGATAAGTCTTGAACGACAGAAAAGTCCTCTCAACATACGAAAAGTATGTGAAATCATGATCCACGGGAGGTGGGGTGGGTAAAGGAATCAAAATTCAACCCCCAAAGATATATGATTATTACTGAGCGGCAAAGCCGTAAAGGTGTCAATCATGGAATGTTCAATGTCACCTCCCGGGTCAAAGCACTCATCCTCGGTAATGGTTTCTAAAGGTTGGGATAAAAGGTGCTCCGGAGGGGGACTTGGGACAATATCTTCGTGCAGCAAATTATCAAAAAGAATATCCCCCTCTGTGTCATCATCATCAATACCCGTAGGTATTGAGAGATTGTCAATTTCTTCCATAAATGGGTCATTATTCTCAACGGGTGTAAAAGACGGAGATAAAGATCCATTGATAGGAGTAGAATTCAACGCTTCAATTTCAGCAATAAGAAGATGAACTTTCAATAATTTGTTGCGAAGAATAACGTCGTCCACCTCATCTACAAGACCAAGTTCAGTGGTTAATTACCTTTGTTATAGTTCCTTTGATTTCCTTGGTAATTTCCACCTTGGTTGTTGTTGTTGCGATAATTATTAGCATTTTGATTGGGTGGAGCTTGATTTGAACGTGAACCTTGACCTATTTGGTTATAAGTTCCCGTGGCTACAAAAGCATTCGAAGTGTTACCATCCGCGGTAATGCACTCGGATAAATCATGAGCTCCCCCACACGACAAACAACTTTTAGAAACCGCTTTAACCGAAGCGGTGTTGGAAGCTTCTTGAGCCTTCCAATGGGACATAAGGTTTGCAAATCTATCGAAAAATCGGTTTTCTTCATTTGCTTCATCGTGTAATGCATTGATACTTTGAGACGATGATGAGCCCCTTTTGGCAACACTCGGTGTGTGACGAGGGCTATAAACCTTAGACCTATTCTCGATTATGACCAAAGCTTCTTCAACCGTTTTACACAAAAAATTACCACCCGCGGCGGCATTTAAATAATCTCTTTCATGATCGTTAAGTCCATTGTAAAACGTGTCGATTTGGTGCAAATCGGAAAAACCATGATGAGGACATTCGTGTAACATCTCCTTAAACCTATTCCAAGCCGTAGAAAAACTTTCATTTGATTCTTGTGAAAATTTAGAAATCTCGTTCTTCAAATGCGTAGTCTTAGAGGGCGGAAAAAATTGGTTCACAAATTTGGACACGAGATCGGTCCACGTCAATATAGAATTGGGTGGCTCTTTCTCTAACCAAATTTTAGCGGGCCCCGCTAAGGAATACGGAAATAACATCATCTTAATCGAGTCATTCGAGACATCCTTGAATTTGCACGTGGCGGTAAGACGATTAAATTGGCGGATATGGTTGTGGGGATTGTCCTTCTCATCACCACGGAATTTGTTGTTTTGGATCATCGACAACAAACCCGTTTTCACCTCAAAATTCTCCGCAAGGATTGCGGGAATCACAATAGCTTCTCCATAACCCTCGGTGGGTGCTTGAAGTAACTCCATCATAGTTCGATTTGCCATGGTTGGTTCTTCTCGTACAATGGGTTCGTCAATAGGAGACTCCTCACTAGAAAGAGTGAGTGATTTGTTTCTTCGTTTACGAGCACGTCTAGCTTTAGAGCGAGTTTGCATAAACGTCACGTACAACGAGAAGGCGAGCAAAGAAGATTCTTTTTGGTTTTTTGTGTTTTTTCAATTTTTTTTGTGGTTTTTGATTGTATTAACCTTTTTGGAATTTGGTGAATGTATTAAGTAGACAACAAGTCCACAAATCTCCTCACTAATCAAATCTCTTGATTAAAAAGGCCTCAAGGAATGAAAACGATCACGTGGAGTGAACGCCTTCGATGACTTTAGAACGATGGTGGAACACCAAATCGTTCAAGAGGGTTTAATCAAATGAAACCAAGAAAATATATATGATATGTAGTAATACTTTGGGCGGCAAAACCCTCGATTCACTCTCAAAATCAAATACGCACAAGCAAGCGGAGGAAACGAGGCGGCGCGAAGCACTTAAGAGCCTTTTTCCTTTAGGTTGTGAAATACAACCGCCTTATACCCACCTTATAGTTTGTATTATCAAGATTAAGCTTCCCGAAAGTATTTATCTATTTTTGCCTTTTTCTTTGGTTTGAGATTCGAATACAATGATCGAGTGATGAAATCCCGAATCAAGGTTGTGATTGCTCACGTATTTGGAGTACTTGTGTATTTATTGTTCTACGTATACAATATAGTAATAATATTCACACAAAAAACCGAAAAACGATAATACGTATTAATAGAGTGCTATTAATACAATTATATTTATGGCTAATATAGAAAAACAACAATTGTCAATCAAAACATAACACGCCTCCCCGGCAGCGGCGCCAAAAATGATATTGTATTTTTGTATACCCTTTTAGGAAAAAGAGGCAACAAAGTGGTAAGCGTTAAGCGTCGGTTTAGGAAAACCAAGCACCTATGACCCTTAATGAGGTGAGTTCGTTCTCGAGGAGGCTAGTGCGTTGTGTAATGAATGATTGATTATGTTTTTGATTTTTAATGAGAAGAAAAGAAAATGACGAAGACGAAAAAATTAGAAAAATAAGGCAAAACACTACTAGAAAGTTACGACGAAGAACGTGAAAAACACAAAATTTAAAATTTTAATCTAAAAATTCCTAAAAATTACTAAAAACTCCCAAATAATATTCTAAGGGTTTACAAAAAATTCAAACTTGCCAAAACCTTTTAATTAATTTAATAATGACTTTTTAATGCTAATTAAAGCCCTAAAAATCACTTTTAAATATTAAAAAGCCCTAAACAAGATTTAATAGTTTGTAAACCTCAAAAATGACTTAATTAAACTAAAAACTATTTTTAAAAATTTTAAAACCAAATTAAACTATTTTTTAACTCCTAAAAACTATTAAAAACTATTAAATCTTAAATTAATTCTAAAAATTAATTGAAAAGCCTAAAAATTATTCTAAAAATGGGAAAAGTCCTAATTAATGATCTAGAACCTAGGAAAAATGAAAAAGAAATTAAAATAAAACTTTTTATTTTAATGAATAAAATAATAATAAAATAATCAAAAAAATTAAAAGTTCCTAAATAAATTCTAAAAAATTCTCAAAAATCCTAAATATTCTAACTAGAAAGAAAATGTAAACAAAAGTTTCTAAAACCTCTTAATGAATTTTATATTAATTTTCAAAGTTGCTAAAAAACCCTAAAATTAAATAAAATCAAAAATTAAAGTTTTTGAAAACTTTTTCACATGTAAACCTCAAAAATACCAATTAAAACCTAAAAACTATTTTTCCCTAATTTAAATCTACTTTTAACTATTTTTTAATGACTTTTTAATATACGGCTATTAATTAAATCCTAGTAAATAATTAATTAAATGGAAAAATAAGAAAATAAGCTAGAAAAATCCCTAATGCTATTACTAATCCAGGAAAAATGAAAAGAAGCCAAGAGGCTTAATAAATAAGCCAGAATAAGCTAAAAAGCTCACGGCTTATTTATAAAAGCTTAAATCAAATAGACCTTAAGTATAATTTAGAATCAAAACTATCAATCAAAGTCCCCAGGGCGCAATGGTAAGAGTGTATGTGTGTGAGAGGAGTGGCGCAGGTTCGAGTCCTGGCCACGTCCTTTTTGGAATTTATTTATTTTTTTTTTTTTTAAAGTTTAAAAACTTAACCAGTGACTTAATTGAACACAAAAACACAAACCAAATCAAAAATAACCAAGGATTAAGCTGTTTATGAGCAAAATTATGGCCAGGTCTGCTTCACTTTCTGATGAACAAGTGTGTTTTCACACTTGTGCTTAAAAACCAAGAGGACTTGGTTTAAGCTTTGTTTTGTGATGATTTGTTGGAACAAAGGGCACCCTTGTGCTCTTTCTGAGCACAAGGAGTCAAGATAATAGAAAACAAGCACTTAGCATCCACAAAATCTCAAAACCAATGCACAAAAAGCCTAAACAGATGCACACCAAGGCCTATTAAGTTTCTGTGAATGAAGGACTAGGTCTGGTGGTCTTTAAGCAGATTACAAGCACTCAAGTGAACTTTAGACTCCAAGATTGAGCAAACACAAACTCCAAATAGCACTAAAACAGATTCAAAACTTAAATAACACCTATACTACACAAGATTCACAAAATCAAGTTCCAAAAATTATGAAAAATAAGCAGAATATGGACTTCCAGATCTAGCTATATGTTTATCACTTTTAAGCACACATACCTCTTTGAATCTTTCTAAACTTACTTACTAACTAATACCCTAGCTAAATCAACCTTTTTCAATTACTTTAACATCTTTTAATCTTGCCAATTAAAAACTTTGCCCTGCTAATCCTCTTAGCCAAACACCCTATTAAATTTCTAAAAACCAACTTTTATAAATCACAACCTATCAAAACTTATTAAAACTGGTTCCAAGCTATCTTAATATGCATAAATCAAATTAAGAGCAACAATCAAAGCAGATTTAACACACTAATCCAACAATCAAGCAAAATCACATTAACCTCCTATTTTTCTGAAATTCAAAAGGGAAACAAGATTTTACCTTAGGACCTTAACATCCAAGGTCCTTGTGGATGTATAATCCACCTCCAATCCAACACGGGTTGGAGCTGAACAAAATATCAACACCTTTCAACCTGAAAAAGAAAAAAGAAAAACACAATATATATATCCAATATTTCTGTTTTCACTTTTTTTTTCTTTCTTAAAAACCTTACAAAACCTTTTAATCTTAACAAACACGTTTTAAAACACTTTTCAAACTCATAAACACTCTCCCTTTTCCACTTTCACTTCCAAGGAAGATTTATGAAATTTAAAAAGAATTTTTAAAACCTTTAAAAAAAACTTAAGGAAATCACACACAAACTTTCACAACTTGAAAATGGAACTCAGCCTTGCATAATACTTCACACAAACTTTTATCAGAATTAAAAAGGAATTACAATTGCACCCCACAAATACCAAACTTTTAATTTTTATAAAAAGGAATTACAAGTTTATGCAAAAACTGGAACAACGAAAATGAGGAACAGGCTCCTCATTTTATACACTCATTGGAACATTCTAGTGCTAAGAATAAAAAAATATAATTGCCTAAACCCTAATGTATGGAATCTCCAAAATGCCCTTCTTCTTGTTGACGAATCTTGGTCAAAACTGGCTTGGCATGTGATATGACAGCTGGAAATGTAATCTTGTACGTTGGATGAACCTTTGGGACCAAGGAGTAGCATTGGAATCGTAGATTTTCTGCTTGATTCGTTTTTTACCAAATTTGGAGCAGCAGGGGACAATGGGGGAAGGACCACAGGGACACGTGGCGACTATTAGTGAGGTGGGTTTAGGTGAGGGGCACGTGAATCAATGATCTGGAAGATTTGGGCTTAAAACCCTTTGGATTGAAGTTAATCAGAACTGGGGATTAACTAGGGTTCGTTGGGATTAAGGGGTGTTTAGATTCGTTATGGGGTTTAAACACATTTAAAAATGTGTTATGGAGGGAATGGGTGGGTTTGACTGGGGGTGTTGACCAAGTTAAATAAATAACCCGGGTTGGTGCGATTGGGTAGGGTCGGTTTAATGGGTTTGGGTAAATAAAGTGGGTAGGGCTGACGTGTCGTGTTTTGGGTGGTTGTGGGAGTTGGTGGTTTTGACAGGATTGGTCCCTAGGTTTTCCTCATTCTTCCACTTTGCTTTAAATACCCAACAGCGTTTGTTTTAGCTTTGACAACTTTTGAGAAGTTGTCAAATCTGGCACAAGACTTTCCAAAAACTTTTCCAAGGGTTTAAACTTGTATAAACTTGATTCCCAAGGGCTGGACTTGTAATATCTTCAAACATTAAGGATGATACTTGTACATTTGATAATTTGAGGGTCAAATGTGACAAGTTCTTCAAAGATGAGGGGCCATTTTTGCCAATCTTCAATTCTTCAAGGGTCATTTTGCAAATTTCCAAACTTGGGCCCGGTTCATTGTGCGACTTCATTTCCCGTGTTCGTTTTTGATTGATTCTTGTGTTCTTTTGCCAATTCCACAATATCCGTACCTAAAAATACACAAGTAACAAACACGAGCATATATTTGGCATGTTTTATGATATTTTATGCAATTTAAGGCCGTTTTGGACGATGAGACCATGTATAAAAGCAGTCTCATCACTCCCCCATACTAAACCATTGCCGTGCCCTCACGCAATGCTAAGAATAAAGTATCAAAGCATCTCCAAAATTTAATTTTATAACTTTATTGAAATGATAAACTAGCTACATTACACTATTGCTACTTGCGTTTTAGACATAATGTATGATTTTCATCGCAAAATGGGACGTTTAGGTTCATAGAACAAGAACACGTGAATGCTTCGTTAGAAATAATTTCGTCGTCCTCGATTTTCACCTTAATTCCATGCCAAGCGTGCAACGAGATCATTGTCATTATAAGTTAGTAATGCTAACACTACTCATATGCCCTAATCACGTACTTATTCTCCCATTATTCCTAGGTTGTATCTCTTATATTTTATTTTGTCTTAATGATCACGAGGATACATCATTGACTTATGCGATAATAGAGATTTAGGTCTAAAAATAGAGTCCTAACGGTGTAACTAAGACCATCAAATCAATAACCCCTCCTAATAGACAACGATGTTAAAAAATTAAGTTGACAAGAAGAATCGATAAACACGGTTTTATAACGGTTTTGAACATGAGACTTATTACCAAGACTTTTATACGCCCCCTAACGGAAGGACCTTATTATCTTTGGTTTACCTCCATCTTTTATTCAACTTCGCCATGAAGCTTTTATTATGACTTCGGTCTTGCCTTGCCTTTTATTATCCGCCTCATCGGTGGTTTTATTAGCCAAAGACGTATATCCTCACGCTAAAGCGAATTTTGGATCTTTAAAGCTTCGAAGATTAAGGCTTGATTCACTTTCAATTTTGCATAGATTTTAGGCCTTGTGGGGCTTCAAATTGTTTGCTAGATTTAGGTGAGCACTTGAAATCTTATTATTGGGTGAAGCTTTCGATTATTCGGGTTGCCAATACTTCAAAACCGTGACGCTGGCGATACCTTAATGTCTTCCCAATTTAATTACACGGAAGCTACTAGAAAAGACTAGAAACCCAACAATCAAAACTAAACCGCTAAATCAATATTTATTAAGCAAAAAATATTTACATGCGAAGGGAGAATAAGCAAACAACGAGAACACATGAGTTTTTGAAAGAATACGAGTACTCTACGTTTAGCATAGTAACTTATAATTAACTCTATCATTTCTCGTCCTCATTTAAGAGACTTAGCCTAATGTGTAGTTAAGGAATCAAAGCTAAGTGCTCAACACGCACGGTCGAGTCAAAAATTACTCTTATTCTCGCCATCGGAAAATCTACATTCGTGTCTTCAAACACTTATGAAATATGAGAAAAATTTTAAAATTTGGCCATTTTTAGCCTTATTTTGCAAGAAAACGATAAACAAAACGATAAACTTTGGAAAGCGTGAAGGTTTGGTAAGGCAAGTATCTATTCACCCCCCCATACTAAAGTTAAACATTGTCCTCAATGTTTCGAGTCTAGGGGTGCAAACACCCCCATACTAGAGACGTAGTCGAATGCCTAATCTAGCATGGAAAGGGTGTAACCAATAAGTTTAAAAGCCGTTTATGAAGTGTGCTATAAAACCTAAGGTTAGAACATAAAAGGATATATCATATGTGGATATTGGGAAAGGCCTTCAAAGCAAACGATCGAGTGCTCCCATGAAACGAACACGAGAGGCTCCAATCGTGAAGATGATGATCTAAAAGACACAATTCACAAACAACCACGGAACAAAGGTTGGAAGGGCACAAATCCCCTCACATTAAACTAATTAGAAAGCAATAATATGTACATGGATAAGCATGGGTCTCCCCCACGAGGCACCTTGTTTTTGATAACCGAGTCAAAAGCTCGACTCGAATCCCCATAAATGTGATCATTTAGGGATAATCATGGTTTGGTCAATTTTTGGTGGGGCTTACATGATAAACAAGGCCCAAAAGTACGTGGAGTACTTTAAAAATCCGATAAACGTATACCGGGGTCAAAGATAGCGTCCTCGTTTTCGGATGAAAGACAAGACAACACAACTCCAACATAAATCCCAATGGGATAGAAGAAAATAGGAGAGAAGAAATAGAAGGGTGGGACAATGGGTAAGGCAAAACATTGAGCTACTCGAGGTAGACTCGCACCAATCAAATGAAAAGATTTTCCATTTATTGCATCGGTGGAAGACCGAGATTTTCCTATATAAGCAATTCCAGGATCAAATATCTCGTCCTCGGTGGAGAAAGGGGAGGGAACATAAGGGGCTTCCCCCACACTAGGTCCACACAAAGCATCGTCAAAAGGGGAAGACGAGCTTGTAGTACTCAAGACACGCGGTGATGACGGAGTTAGGATTGTAGAAAAATCTTTTAAATTAAATTCAAAATCTTTTCCTTTTTCATCTTTTAAACTCTCCTTGTGAAAACCCGATTTAATTATGTCAAAAATATTTGGTGTATCTAAAACAATGTTAGTCACACTAAAAATTCTCACATTTTGAAAGCGTTTTGGTTTAGGTGGTGGCAAGTTTTCAAATCTTTTGTCAACAAAGAAAACCTCCCCATCGGGATCAACGTATTCATCATCCGAAGAATCACTCGAGATTGGAATTATCGGCTTAACACTCTTAACCTCCATCGGCGGAGGAGACGGAACTTCATTTTTATCAACTCCTAAAACTCTATTTGAAATCTTTTGACACATGTTTTTGATAGGATTGACATTGTACGAAGATGTGATCGAATAAACATGAGAAAGAGTGGAGTTTTGGGTTGCATTAATGACTAGTTCTTCCTCATTGAAACGAAGAGTGATTTTTCTCGCATGCACATCGATAAGTGCTCTCGAGGTATCCAAAAAAGATCGACCTAAAATTAACGGAACTTTAGGATCGATGGGAATATCAACAACTATGAAGTCCACGTGATAATAGAATTTCCCAACTTTCACGAAGACGTCCTCGGCAACTCCACAAGCTAGAATCGTAGAATGATCGGCCATTTCGATTGACATTCTTGAAGGAGTGAGATTTGGAAGATTGAGCGACTTAAAAATCTCGAGAGGCATCAAATTAATACTAGCACCAAGATCGGCCAAGGCGTAGCATTCTTCCATGTCTTGGATAGCACATGGGATTAAAAACTTTCCAGGATCACCGACTTTTTGAGGTATGCGGCTTAGAAAAACCGAAGAACAACTAGATGATTTTTGCAATTTTTCTTTGTTATTCAACATACTTTTGAAGTTCGCGGCAAATCGAGGCATCATGACTAAGGCGTCGGCAAAACTTATGTTGAAATGCAAGTCACGAAACATTTTCATAAAAAGTTCAAATTGATAATTATTTCGTTCTTGTGCCTTTTCCTTGTTTCGTCTTGATGGGTAGGGTAAAGGTGGTGTGGGTTGGGGCAAATTAAGCATAGGCAACGGCCTTGGAATCTCGGGTTCCATTATGGGTGTTGGTTCAACCGTAGGTGTGGTTTGAGCGGTACTTCGTGGGCTTGTAATGTGCTCCTTTTCAACCACGACCTCGGGTTCTTTCTCTTTTTCCTTCTCCATAGAAGTACTAGGACGAGAAATGGGTTCTTTGAAAGTTTTACCACTACGAGTGGCAATAACCTTCAATTCTCCTTTCGGGTTCACGATGGTATCACTAGGAAGACCACCCGAAGAAGAGGGCTTACACATGATAGCTTCAAACATTTTAGCCATTCGATCTTCAAACTTAGATTGCCTAGCATCCGCTTTCAACAACTCTTGCTTAATCTCATGTTGTCCCTGCTCCATTTTTTGTTGATTTTGTTGGAGTCGTGTGACATTTCCTTCCATTTTATTAGCATGAGTTTTAAGTTCATTAGCAAGTTCGGTTTTAAGCTCATTTTTCAATTCGGATCTTAAGCTAACCATTTCACGTTGCATGTTGTCAAACTTAGCATCATTAGCCTTAGCATAATTCAAAAATTCTCCTTGAAGATTTTTGGTGTGATCGTTTTGAAAACCTTGGGCATTAGTTTGAAAATCACGGTTTTGGTTTTGGTTAGAAATTTGCCCATTTCCACTTTGGTAATTACCTTTGTTATAGTTCCTTTGATTTCCTTGGTAATTTCCACCTTGGTTGTTGTTGTTGCGATAATTATTAGCATTTTGATTGGGTGGAGCTTGATTTGAACGTGAACCTTGACCTATTTGGTTATAAGTTCCCGTGGCTACAAAAGCATTCGAAGTGTTACCATCCGCGGTAATGCACTCGGATAAATCATGAGCTCCCCCACATGACAAACAACTTTTAGAAACCGCTTTAACCGAAGCGGTGTTGGAAGCTTCTTGAGCCTTCCAATGGGAAATAAGGTTTGCAAATCTATCGAAAAATCGGTTTTCTTCATTTGCTTCATCGTGTAATGCATTGATACTTTGAGACGATGATGAGCCCCTTTTGGCAACACTCGGTGTGTGACGAGGGCTATAAACCTTAGACCTATTCTCGATTATGACCAAAGCTTCTTCAACCGTTTTACACAAAAAATTACCACCCGCGGCGGCATTTAAATAATCTCTTTCATGATCGTTAAGTCCATTGTAAAACGTGTCGATTTGGTGCAAATCGGAAAAACCATGATGAGGACATTCGTGTAACATCTCCTTAAACCTATTCCAAGCCGTAGAAAAACTTTCATTTGATTCTTGTGAAAATTTAGAAATCTCGTTCTTCAAATGCGTAGTCTTAGAGGGCGGAAAAAATTGGTTCACAAATTTGGACACGAGATCGGTCCACGTCAATATAGAATTGGGTGGCTCTTTCTCTAACCAAATTTTAGCGGGCCCCGCTAAGGAATACGGAAATAACATCATCTTAATCGAGTCATTCGAGACATCCTTGAATTTGCACGTGGCGGTAAGACGATTAAATTGGCGGATATGGTTGTGGGGATTGTCCTTCTCATCACCACGGAATTTGTTGTTTTGGATCATCGACAACAAACCCGTTTTCACCTCAAAATTCTCCGCAAGGATTGCGGGAATCACAATAGCTTCTCCATAACCCTCGGTGGGTGCTTGAAGTAACTCCATCATAGTTCGATTTGCCATGGTTGGTTCTTCTCGTACAATGGGTTCGTCAATAGGAGACTCCTCACTAGAAAGAGTGAGTGATTTGTTTCTTCGTTTACGAGCACGTCTAGCTTTAGAGCGAGTTTGCATAAACGTCACGTACAACGAGAAGGCGAGCAAAGAAGATTCTTTTTGGTTTTTTGTGTTTTTTCAATTTTTTTTGTGGTTTTTGATTGTATTAACCTTTTTGGAATTTGGTGAATGTATTAAGTAGACAACAAGTCCACAAATCTCCTCACTAATCAAATCTCTTGATTAAAAAGGCCTCAAGGAATGAAAACGATCACGTGGAGTGAACGCCTTCGATGACTTTAGAACGATGGTGGAACACCAAATCGTTCAAGAGGGTTTAATCAAATGAAACCAAGAAAATATATATGATATGTAGTAATACTTTGGGCGGCAAAACCCTCGATTCACTCTCAAAATCAAATACGCACAAGCAAGCGGAGGAAACGAGGCGGCGCGAAGCACTTAAGAGCCTTTTTCCTTTAGGTTGTGAAATACAACCGCCTTATACCCACCTTATAGTTTGTATTATCAAGATTAAGCTTCCCGAAAGTATTTATCTATTTTTGCCTTTTTCTTTGGTTTGAGATTCGAATACAATGATCGAGTGATGAAATCCCGAATCAAGGTTGTGATTGCTCACGTATTTGGAGTACTTGTGTATTTATTGTTCTACGTATACAATATAGTAATAATATTCACACAAAAAACCGAAAAACGATAATACGTATTAATAGAGTGCTATTAATACAATTATATTTATGGCTAATATAGAAAAACAACAATTGTCAATCAAAACATAACACGCCTCCCCGGCAGCGGCGCCAAAAATGATATTGTATTTTTGTATACCCTTTTAGGAAAAAGAGGCAACAAAGTGGTAAGCGTTAAGCGTCGGTTTAGGAAAACCAAGCACCTATGACCCTTAATGAGGTGAGTTCGTTCTCGAGGAGGCTAGTGCGTTGTGTAATGAATGATTGATTATGTTTTTGATTTTTAATGAGAAGAAAAGAAAATGACGAAGACGAAAAAATTAGAAAAATAAGGCAAAACACTACTAGAAAGTTACGACGAAGAACGTGAAAAACACAAAATTTAAAATTTTAATCTAAAAATTCCTAAAAATTACTAAAAACTCCCAAATAATATTCTAAGGGTTTACAAAAAATTCAAACTTGCCAAAACCTTTTAATTAATTTAATAATGACTTTTTAATGCTAATTAAAGCCCTAAAATTCACTTTTAAATATTAAAAAGCCCTAAACAAGATTTAATAGTTTGTAAACCTCAAAAATGACTTAATTAAACTAAAAACTATTTTTAAAAATTTTAAAACCAAATTAAACTATTTTTTAACTCCTAAAAACTATTAAAAACTATTAAATCTTAAATTAATTCTAAAAATTAATTGAAAAGCCTAAAAATTATTCTAAAAATGGGAAAAGTCCTAATTAATGATCTAGAACCTAGGAAAAATGAAAAAGAAATTAAAATAAAACTTTTTATTTTAATGAATAAAATAATAATAAAATAATCAAAAAAATTAAAAGTTCCTAAATAAATTCTAAAAAATTCTCAAAAATCCTAAATATTCTAACTAGAAAGAAAATGTAAACAAAAGTTTCTAAAAACTCTTAATGAATTTTATATTAATTTTCAAAGTTGCTAAAAAACCCTAAAATTAAATAAAATCAAAAATTAAAGTTTTTGAAAACTTTTTCACATGTAAACCTCAAAAATACCAATTAAAACCTAAAAACTATTTTTCCCTAATTTAAATCTACTTTTAACTATTTTTTAATGACTTTTTAATATACGGCTATTAATTAAATCCTAGTAAATAATTAATTAAATGGAAAAATAAGAAAATAAGCTAGAAAAATCCCTAATGCTATTACTAATCCAGGAAAAATGAAAAGAAGCCAAGAGGCTTAATAAATAAGCCAGAATAAGCTAAAAAGCTCACGGCTTATTTATAAAAGCTTAAATCAAATAGACCTTAAGTATAATTTAGAATCAAAACTATCAATCAAAGTCCCCAGGGCGCAATGGTAAGAGTGTATGTGTGTGAGAGGAGTGGCGCAGGTTCGAGTCCTGGCCACGTCCTTTTTGGAATTTATTTTTTTTTTTTTTTTTTTAAAGTTTAAAAACTTAACCAGTGACTTAATTGAACACAAAAACACAAACCAAATCAAAAATAACCAAGGATTAAGCTGTTTATGAGCAAAATTATGGCCAGGTCTGCTTCACTTTCTGATGAACAAGTGTGTTTTCACACTTGTGCTTAAAAACCAAGAGGACTTGGTTTAAGCTTTGTTTTGTGATGATTTGTTGGAACAAAGGGCACCCTTGTGCTCTTTCTGAGCACAAGGAGTCAAGATAATAGAAAACAAGCACTTAGCATCCACAAAATCTCAAAACCAATGCACAAAAAGCCTAAACAGATGCACACCAAGGCCTATTAAGTTTCTGTGAATGAAGGACTAGGTCTGGTGGTCTTTAAGCAGATTACAAGCACTCAAGTGAACTTTAGACTCCAAGATTGAGCAAACACAAACTCCAAATAGCACTAAAACAGATTCAAAACTTAAATAACACCTATACTACACAAGATTCACAAAATCAAGTTCCAAAAATTATGAAAAATAAGCAGAATATGGACTTGCAGATCTAGCTATATGTTTATCACTTTTAAGCACACATACCTCTTTGAATCTTTCTAAACTTACTTACTAACTAATCCCCTAGCTAAATCAACCTTTTTCAATTACTTTAACATCTTTTAATCTTGCCAATTAAAAACTTTGCCCTGCTAATCCTCTTAGCCAAACACCCTATTAAATTTCTAAAAACCAACTTTTATAAATCACAACCTATCAAAACTTATTAAAACTGGTTCCAAGCTATCTTAATATGCATAAATCAAATTAAGAGCAACAATCAAAGCAGATTTAACACACTAATCCAACAATCAAGCAAAATCACATTAACCTCCTATTTTTCTGAAATTCAAAAGGGAAACAAGATTTTACCTTAGGACCTTAACATCCAAGGTCCTTGTGGATGTATAATCCACCTCCAATCCAACACGGGTTGGAGCTGAACAAAATATCAACACCTTTCAACCTGAAAAAGAAAAAAGAAAAACACAATATATATATCCAATATTTCTGTTTTCACTTTTTTTTTCTTTCTTAAAAACCTTACAAAACCTTTTAATCTTAACAAACACGTTTTAAAACACTTTTCAAACTCATAAACACTCTCCCTTTTCCACTTTCACTTCCAAGGAAGATTTATGAAATTTAAAAAGAATTTTTAAAACCTTTAAAAAAAACTTAAGGAAATCACACACAAACTTTCACAACTTGAAAATGGAACTCAGCCTTGCATAATACTTCACACAAACTTTTATCAGAATTAAAAAGGAATTACAATTGCACCCCACAAATACCAAACTTTTAATTTTTATAAAAAGGAATTACAAGTTTATGCAAAAACTGGAACAACGAAAATGAGGAACAGGCTCCTCATTTTATACACTCATTGGAACATTCTAGTGCTAAGAATAAAAAAATATAATTGCCTAAACCCTAATGTATGGAATCTCCAAAATGCCCTTCTTCTTGTTGACGAATCTTGGTCAAAACTGGCTTGGCATGTGATATGACAGCTGGAAATGTAATCTTGTACGTTGGATGAACCTTTGGGACCAAGGAGTAGCATTGGAATCGTAGATTTTCTGCTTGATTCGTTTTTTACCAAATTTGGAGCAGCAGGGGACAATGGGGGAAGGACCGCAGGGACACGTGGCGACTATTGGTGAGGTGGGTTTAGGTGAGGGGCACGTGAATCAATGATCTGGAAGATTTGGGCTTAAAACCCTTTGGATTGAAGTTAATCAGAACTGGGGATTAACTAGGGTTCGTTGGGATTAAGGGGTGTTTAGATTCGTTATGGGGTTTAAACACATTTAAAAATGTGTTATGGAGGGAATGGGTGGGTTTGACTGGGGGTGTTGACCAAGTTAAATAAATAACCCGGGTTGGTGGGATTGGGTAGGGTCGGTTTAATGGGTTTGGGTAAATAAAGTGGGTAGGGCTGACGTGTCGTGTTTTGGGTGGTTGTGGGAGTTGGTGGTTTTGACAGGATTGGTCCCTAGGTTTTCCTCATTCTTCCACTTTGCTTTAAATACCCAACAGCGTTTGTTTTAGCTTTGACAACTTTTGAGAAGTTGTCAAATCTGGCACAAGACATTCCAAAAACTTTTCCAAGGGTTTAAACTTGTATAAACTTGATTCCCAAGGGCTGGACTTGTAATATCTTCAAACATTAAGGATGATACTTGTACATTTGATAATTTGAGGGTCAAATGTGACAAGTTCTTCAAAGATGAGGGGCCATTTTTGCCAATCTTCAATTCTTCAAGGGTCATTTTGCAAATTTCCAAACTTGGGCCCGGTTCATTGTGCGACTTCATTTCCCGTGTTCGTTTTTGATTGATTCTTGTGTTCTTTTGCCAATTCCACAATATCCGTACCTAAAAATACACAAGTAACAAACACGAGCATATATTTGGCATGTTTTATGATATTTTATGCAATTTAAGGCCGTTTTGGACGATGAGACCATGTATAAAAGCAGTCTCATCAGTGAACTTCTCGTAGGTCGGAGAATAAATAAACATCGCCTTCATCTCCCGGAGTATATTGAGAAATTTCAAAAGTGAAATTCTCATAGCATGGAGAAAAATCATCATTAAGAGCGACCTCGTCCATAGGCTCCACAAAATTCGGTGCATCACAAACCTCATCAAATAATTTATCAAGACCAAAATCACTAATCTCACTCGATGTATCACTATCCTTAGACCTATTAGGGATATCAAGAGTAGGAGTAGTAATCTCAGATGATGGGTTGAGATCATAGATATCATCATCGTCATCATCATAATAGTAATATGGACGCACAAGAGGAGGAGTATAATCACTAAGATTAGATACTTGCTCTTGTTGCTGTCGCTTTTCCTCCTCCCATGCTTCTTTTAGTTGAACTACGGCTTCTTGAAGTTTCAAAAGAAGGGCTTGTCTTTCGTCATTCGGATTCAAAGAAGGTTGATGATCGAAGGTGTATTGTGGGGGCTCAAAATATGGAAAACCGGAATAATAGCACGGATGTGGCTCATCATAAATCATCGGTTGAAAAGAATTAAAACACGGATTTGGCAGATAATAATTCATCGGTTGACAAGAAAAGGTATCGTGAAGGCCCCCACAATTGTTGCAACACGGGTATTGAGAAAACCCTGGTGCATTTTGTGGATATGGATCGTCATATATGGGAGAGGGTGAAATAGTGTCATTAGAAGGGAAGGATGAATTGAAGTATGAATTGATCAAATTGCACCATAGACAACGGCCAAATTCGTAATTAGGGATATTAATACAAGGTTTTTCACCAAATACCAAATAAATTCGTTCCAAGTCTTTTCGAATTGATTACCGTTAATTAGTGCGACTCAATCATTCTTGGTGGAAAATAAAAAGGTTTGTTTGATTATCTATTTTAAAGTAATAGCAAATATGAAAATGTCGTTGAGTAAAATAAAAGCTTTAAAAATTAAACTAAAAGCAAAAGCGTGCATTTTTTGGAAATTAAAACGTAAATGATTAAAACTTGACAACTTGTTTAAAATAAAATAAGTAAAAGGTGGTGGGAAAAGTTAAATTTGAAAACTAAGGAAATCAAAACAAAAGCCTGAGTCAGATCGCAATGCGATCGCACTCAAATCGTACTCCCGATCGTAATCCAGATCGCACTCAATGCGATCGCAACCTAGGAATCAGATCGCACTCAATGCGATCGAAACCTAGGAATCAGATCGCACTCAATGCGATGGACAAGAGTGATCGCACTCAAACTCAATCGCAACCACCAATCGTACTCACGATCACAACAAGTGGATCGTAGTTTGATAGTGGTCTGATCGTAACAACAATGATCACAATCAATGCGATCGTAACAAGGAAATGTGACACGATCGCACCCACAGATCGCAATATGTGATCGTGGTGTGGATCATAGCCAGGGAAAGAAGAATGGGATCACAATCAATGCGATCGAAGCCAAGGATCACAACAAGGAAAACCCTCCTAAGATCGTAAAGAAACACAAAGAGCAACTTAAGCAGAAATGAATAAGCAGTTAATACAATAAGCACTTACCAACTTAGACAAGAGTAATTAAGCACAAATTTGACAAATTTTGGAATGCTAAAACATGGTAACTCAATAAAACGAACTTTAAAACGTTAAGGCTTTTAGACAAGCTTAAAATTTAACAAGCTAAACATACAAATAAGCCAATAAGACAAAGAGCTTATAGCTTAGACGTATATGAGCTTATGAAGGAATAAAAAGATTATCTTTTTAATCATGAAAACATCAAAATCAATCACGGATCAAATGTATTTCGGGTCAAAGGTAAAACAAAATCAAGAAATGTAGAAAGAGATTAATGAACAAAAAGCTTAACTTGAACTTGTGATTAATGAAATCCAAATATAAGAATGATTAAAAGCTTAAGCTTGAAAGATAAAAATGAAGAAAGATGAAAACTTAGTGAGAGAAAACTTAAAACTTTCTCTCTCTAAAAACTAGAAAGGAAAAATAAAATATAAAACTAGCTCACCCCCCTCCTAGTGTGTTTAGGAGGGTATTTATAGGGAAATGGGGAGGTGCATGTGTTGCCTCCTCATTCTTTCTTCTCGGCTCTTCGTCTTTTAAGTTCTTCGACTTTTCTCGACGTCGTCTCGGGATTAATTAAACTCGTCTTATAAATTCTTCACTTATTTAGACTTGAGTTCTTCGACTTCATTAAACTTCCGTCTTTAGACTTTTTCTTCGATAAATCTTCATAATAGGCCTTGGACTTCCGTTCTTTTTGCACTCTTGATCTTTTGACTTCGTATTTTCTCGTTTTCTTCGATAAAAGCCCGTGAAAGCCCGTGTTTTCTTCCTTTTTCATCTTTTGGTCCTAAAACACAATAAAAACACATACCACGCATAATTCCAACTTTTACGACATAAAATACACGTTTTGGTCTAGTTATTATTGGAAATAAGTGGTAAAAGGATAAGTGTTTTCACACTTATTACATCCCATACACTTGACCATTGCAATGCCCTCATGCAATGCATTAATTTTAAAGCACGGTTTACATTTTCCATCATAAATAACCCACCTTGGCCTTTATTAAATACTAAACATTAAGGAAAATAAAAAGATAGAAACAAGTAATGAAATCAAATACTTACATTAGGGTTTTGGCTGCCATGAACATTTATCATCCTCAAGTTTCACGTTCCCCATACCAAGCTTAAAAACGAGATCATTGTTATTATAAGTTAGCAAACTACCACGAATACATGTGGGCCAATTATTTACTTAGACTCCCTTATTCCTAGGTGTATCTCTTATATTTTATTATTGTCTTGAATGATCACGAGGATGCATTGTTGACTTATTTCGATAGTTATTTAGGTTGAAAATAAAGTGGGACGATTTAATCAATAGTTAGCTAAAGGACAAAATCTTTTAAAACTGCTTCTCGGGACCTCTTAAAGTTCATATCTTGGCATAACTCGTTTCACGATTTGAGACCTTTCTCGGACCGATATTTGGCAGCGACTTCATACTTCAAATCTTTGAGAGACGTTCTTGAAATTATGGTCTTCTCTTCATAATAGGAATTTCTTCTCTTTGACTTTTTGAGAGATTCTTCATATTTGGACCACGACTTCTTCATTTTTCTCCAATCTTTATTTTGGACTTTGATATACAGCGATCCGCCTCCTTTTAGGACTTGGATCTATTTATCCTCATACCTTGTTAGGGCCTTTTTGGATAGACTTATCCATGATCTTTTGGGGAGTATTTGCTTTTCGTCGTGTGTCTCGACCTTCATATTGATTCGATAAATGATTCTTCACATCACTTTGGATCTTTAGCAACAAAATGTAGCCCTCATGCCTTGTTAGGGCCTTTTCGGACTCGCCAATCTTCGCATCCCGATTCAATAAGTTATGCCTTGGCTATGAACTCTAATTAATATCGAGCAACTTTTAAACGATCTTGTGCTAGAAGCTAAGTAACTTTTCAAATCGTACAACCTTATTTATTGCATATATATTTATTAACAAGCGATGGGAGAATAGGCTCATAATTAACTCACATAAATTCACGAAAGAATACCAAACTTATAGTTGACTCTATCATCTTTCGTTCTCCACAATTTAAAATCTCAAGGAATGAGACTCGTGGATGCTTAGCCTATTAAATCAAAGTTTTGGGTTTTTGAGTCGTCTATAGAATCTTGCATCTTCTTAGACTCTTTCAAGTTTAGAATTTGTGTTTTAAAGTTCCCTTGATAAATGACTCTCTAGGATCAATTATAGGAACTTGCGAAAAGTTCTGGTTCTTAACCCGTGAGAGTTAAGACTTTCGTGTTTTAAAGCTCCCTATATAAAAGCCTAGCAAAACTTAAATTAAACACGTTAAAGATACTAGCTAGAGTAAACTTAGATAAGTAAACTCGGGTTGAGTCAAAATATTCACGACTTTGAAAATTTTAAAACCACTTTATTGAAAATTTATTCTAGCAAAGAAAGTAAATAACGATAGCAAATGAAAATTACAAGGCCAAATTAGATTAAAAATTTTGAAAAATGTCAAAAAAACAAATTTTCTGGTTAAAATGAGGGCAAATTCATGGAAAAGACCACTTACTTTGATAGAAGTCCCCCTTACACTTAATATGAACATTGTCCGCAATGTTTAAGCATGTGGGAGTAAACTCCCCTACACTTATGATATTGTGCACTTTGTTTAAATCTTGCTAAGGAAAGGACAACTATAGTGATTTCAATATGAATATATAAGATATGAAATATTGAATCACGACAGTTTAGGGTAGAACCGAGAAGACGGTTACACGGGATCGTGGTTCGTCAAAAGTCATCGGGAATGGATCTTTGAAGCTTTAATCCTTGCACAGAAGAAACAAGACAACAAACACATACGGGGCTTCCCCTACACTTATTATGAAAACAGTAAAGGATAGATAATCGGGTTGCCTCCCGAGAAGCGCTTGTTTTTGTTCACCGAGTCACGAGCCTGACTCGACCCAGAACTTAATTCAAGGGAAACGTGGTGAGGGATGGAATCATCTCATGAGAGATGTCCTCACCAAAGTACAACTTAACGTGCTGGCCATTCACCTTAAAATTGGGCCCATTTGGCTGAGAAAGCTCAATGGTGCCATATGGAAAGACTTTGGCGACGGTGAATGGACCAGACCAGTGGCTCTTTAGTTTTCCCGAGAAGATCTTCAACCGAGAGTTAAAGAGTAAGACTTGATCACCAACGTGGAACTCTCGGTTCTTAATCCTTGCATCATGGATGATCTTGGTCTTCTCCTTGTAGATCAACGAATTCACATAAGATTGATTCCTTAGTTCGTTGAGCTTGTTGAGTTGAATCTTCCGAAGATCGCCGGCTTTGTTGATATCGAAGTTAACCCACTTCAAGGCCCAGTATGCCTTATGTTCCAACTCGATAGGGAGGTGGAATGCTTTTCCATACACAAGACGATAAGGTGTACAACCAATCGGGGTCTTATAAGCAGTAAGGAAAGCCCACAAAGCATCATCTAACTTATCGGCCCACGAGGCACGATGCTCTCCTACAGTACGCTTCAGAATTCGCTTCAATCCACGGTTAGATATCTCGGCTTGACCATTGGTTTGAGGATGATAGGCGGTGGAATGACGGTGATTGACAACATACTTAGCCATGACTCTTGCAAATTGATCATTGCAGAAATGAGTCCCGCGGTCACTGATAATAGCACGAGGAACACCGAATCGAGCAAATAGTTGCTTCAGAAAGTTCACAACCACCCTCGCATCGTTCGTAGGGAGAGCCTTGGCTTTAACCCATTTAGAAACGTAGTCAACGGCTACGAGGATGTACTTGTTCCCTTTGGAGGATGGAAATGGCCCCATAAAGTCGATGCCCCATACATCAAAGATTTCACATTCTTGTATGAAACTTTGAGGCATCTCATCTTTATGTGTGATCTTGCCTTGGCGTTGGCAAGAATCACAATTTTTAACCATCTCGTGAGCGTCACGATAAATTGTGGGCCAATAAAATCCAGAGTCAAAAACTTTCTTCGCGGTGTAATTGGGACCAAAGTGACCATCGGTGGGTCCTTTATGGCAAGCTTCGAGAATGTCGAAAGCTGTAGGTCCATCAACACACCGACGAATAATCAGATCAGCACATTATTTGAAGAGATAAGGGTCATCCCAGAAGTAAGTCTTAACATCTTTAAAGAACTTCTTCTTTTGTTGGGATGTTAACCCTTCGATGAGAATACCACCCGCTAAGTAGTTTGCAATGTCTACAAACCACGGGGTGTCATCAAGATTGGAATTGATAGACATTAAGGTCTCAAGGGGAAAAGAGTCATTGATCTCTTGATTCGGATGATCCCCTTAATAAGGATCCTCAAGTTTACTTAGATGATCCGCGGCTAGGTTTTTGGCTCCCTTCTTGTCACGAATTTCAATTTTAAATTCTTGAAGGAGCAAAACCCAACGAAGAAGTCTTGGCTTAGAATCTTGCTTAGTTAACAAGTAATTCAACGCGGAATGATCGGTGTACACAATGGTGGTGGAAAGAACAAGATAGGGGCGAAACTTCTCAAAAGCATACACTACAGCGAAAAGCTCTTTTTCGGTAGTGGTATAATGTAATTGATCCCCCGTCATTGTCTTGCTAGCATAATGGATTGGTTGGAAGTGTTTCTTCACTCTCTGGCCCAAAACCGCTCCAATAGCAAAATCGCTAGCATCACATGTCAAATCAAAAGGTATCTCCCAATTAGGGGTAACCAAGACCGGTGCCTTAGTTAGCTTGTCCTTAAGAAGATTGAAGGATTCAAGACACTCTTTAGAAAAGATAAAGGGAGTATCTTTTTCCAAGAGGTGGGTCATAGGGCGAGCGATTTTAGAAAAATCTTGAATGAATCGACGGTAGAAGCCCGCATGACCTAGGAAACTTCTCACACCCTTCACGGTTGAAGGTGGAGGTAATTTGGCTATAACATCCACTTTAGCACGGTCCACTTCAAGACCGGCTTTTGAGATTTTATGTCCAAGCACGGTGCCTTCTTTCACCATGAAATGGCATTTTCCCAATTTAGAACAAGGCGAGTGTCTTCACACCGCTTAAGCATACGTTCCAAATTGGCAAGACATTGAGAGAAAGAATCACCATAAACCGAGAAATCATCCATGAAGACTTCCATAGATTCTTCAACCATGTCATGGAAAATAGCCATCATACACCTTTGGAAAGTCCCAGGAGCATTGCATAAGCCAAAAGGCATTCTTTTGTAAGCAAATGTTCCATACGGACATGTGAATGTGGTTTTCTCTTGGTCTTGGGGATCGATGGGTATTTGAAAATAACCCGAGAAACTGTCTAAGAAGCAGTAATAGTCATTACCCGCTAGACGTTCAAGCATTTGGTCCATGAAAGGAAGGGGAAAGTGATCCTTTCTCGTAGCATCATTGAGTTTGTGATAGTCTATACAAACTCTCCACCCTGTAACGAGACGAGTAGGAATCAACTCGTTGTTTTCATTGGGCATAACGGTGATTCCGCCTTTCTTAGGCACACAATGGACGGGACTAACCCATGGTGAATCCGAGATAGGGTAGATCATTCCCACATCAAGAAGTTTGATAACCTCTTTTTTGATAACGTCATGGATCTAGGGATTCACCCTTCTTTGGCTTTGAATAGTGGGTTTAAAGTCGTTCTCCATGAGAATTTAATGTGTGCAAAAGTGAGGATCAATTCCATGAATATCGGAGATTTTCCAAGCAATCGCTTTCTTGTGATTCTTTAGCACGGCGAGTCGAGAATTTTGTTCCTCTTTCAAGTCCTTTGCGATGATGACGGGTGACTTCTTGCTGTGTTCAAGGAAAACGTACTCGAGATGAGACGATAGGTCCTTAAGCTCTAAATCCGGAGGATTTTTGATGGAAGGTGTAGTCAAATTCGGTTCATCGATAGAGATATCCTTAGGAGATGGTGGAGAAATATGGTCCTCATTGAGAAGTTTATCAATGGTACGAATGTCTTCATTCCAATTGGAGGGAGAATCATCATATTGTAAGTTCACATCTCCCAAAGTTTCTTCAAATTCTTTCAAGATGAAATCACTTTCTCCAAATGGAGTTAGTGATGGAGCAATAGAGGCAACGGTCTCAACAATGTGTAGAGAAGAAGAAACACTTTTGCAAGCGTCTTTGAAATGTTCATCACAAGCCTCATCAAGAACGTCAATGAAATTAACGCTTTCTTTTTCATAAGGCTGCTTAGAAAGTTTACCCATGTTGAAGACGATTTTATCGTCACCAACTCTCATAATTAATTCACCCGCGGCTACATCAATGAGAGTGCGATCGGTCCTCAAGAATGGACATCCAACGATTAATGGAACACGGGGATCCATCTCGTAGTCGACAACAACAAAATTCGCCAGAAAGGTGAATTTGTCGACACCAACGAAGACATCTTCGGCTATCCCCACTAGATAAGCAACCGTACGGTTAGCTAATTCCAAAGTCATTCGGGTGGGGACTAGCTCGGGTAGAGATAATTGCTTCCAAACACTTAATGGCATTAAGTTTATACTAGCACCTAGATCGGCTAGGGCCACACAATTCTCTACCCCGGGGAAGTTGCAAGGAATGAGAAAACGATCTGGATCACCAAGTTTGGTTGGTAATTTCCTTAAGAGCACTATAGAGCAATTCTCATTAAGTTGGGTCTGAGCGATATCAAGAAGTCTCTCCTTATCACTGAGAAGATCTTTAAACATTTTAGCATATTTTGGCATGTGAGCGAGAGTCTCAGCAAAGGATATATTGAAATTCAGTTGTTTAAACATTTTAAAAAAGTTAGAAACCTGAATATCATCCTTGTTCTTCAATTTCTCTTTCCTCAACCTTGAGGGATAAGGTATATTGTGTTGAGATGAAGGCTTTGAAATAGAATTCTCACTCACATCCTTGGGTGGAGGAGGGGTGGAAGTAGAAGGTGGAGGAATTGGAGGAATAGAAGTAGGAGTAACCGGAGAAGGAGACTCGTTTTCCTTTGTCACAATCACCGGTGTAGGTGTAGGAAGATCGGGTTCCTTGAAACCTTTTCCACTGCGAGTGGTGATTGCTTTCATCTCCCCTCTTGGATTAGCAACGCTGTTACTCGGAAGAGAACCCGATCCAGAGGCTTGATTACTTGGGAAAAAAACTAGCCATCATGTTCCTTAAGTCATTCGTTTGACTTGCCAAAGTGTTTCGCATATCGGCTCGAAGATCATTTCCTTGTTTCACCATATCTGCTTTCATGTTGGCCATTTCCCGATGAAGACTTTGCACTATCGCATCATTAGTCCTCATGTAAGTTTCAACGTCTTGGTGTAATACGGTGGGTTGGTTGGGAGGATGAGCATGGTAGGCAGTTGGTTGATAAGCGGGTTGTTGGTAAACTTGGTTGTTTCTTTGAGGTGGATATGGGTTTCTTTGGGTTTGATATTTATTTGGAGTTCGAGGTTGGTTTTGATTGTTGCGATTGAGGTTGTTTGGGTTTTGTGGGGGAAAACCGGGTGGTGAAAGAAAGTTATTTGAGCGATTGCTGAGCAAATTGCGGTCACCTTGAGGACGTGCTTGATAGCCTCCCGTAGCAAAGTTACCGTTGGCGGCATACACAATTTCCGGATTGTCGTGAGTCGAAGGACAATCGATGTATGAGTGAGATCCCCCGCATATTTCACATGATTGACTCATATCATTAACTTGGGCATTGATAGCTTTGGTGTTATTAGAGGTTTGGAGAGCAAGTGATTCAACAAGCGAAGTAAGCTTATCAATTCTCTTGTCGCTCTCATTAGTGCTAGAACTAGCCACATTAGTCTGAACACTCTTGGTTTGCACTCTAGACTTGTTCTCAATAATATCCCAAGTGGCATTAGAAGACTTAACCAAAATATTACCCCCCCGAGGCACTATTTAGTGAATCTTGGTCATTCATACTTAACCCATTGTAAAAAGTATTTATTTGATGTAATTTTGTGAAACCATGTTGTGGACACTTTCTTAAAAGTTCCTTAAAACGGTCCAAGATTCACTAAATGTCTCACGGTACTTTTGTTCAAAGGTAATGATTTCATTCCGCAAAGCGGTAGTACGTGAGGGTGGGAAAAAAGAGTTGATGAATTTAGTCTCTAAATCCGTCCACGTAAGAATACTTTGTGGCGGTTCCTTATCAAGCCAATTTCGGGCTTGAACCTCTAAGGAGAAAGGAAAAAGTTGCAAGCGAATCACTTCTTGTGAAACCCCATTGTACTTAA
Source organism: Glebionis coronaria (assembly GCA_025667525.1). Classification (NCBI taxonomy): domain Eukaryota; kingdom Viridiplantae; phylum Streptophyta; class Magnoliopsida; order Asterales; family Asteraceae; genus Glebionis; species Glebionis coronaria. Next base: position 345,468,131 of record CM046876.1, read on the forward strand.
CCGTATTGGTGAGTTCAAGAAACCTATTTATATGGTCATGAGGATCATCAAGTGAACGCCCCAAGAAAGGTTGAGTAGAGACCATTTGAATGAAGCCGAATTTAAACTCAAAATTGTTGGCTCCAATATCAGGTATGACAATAGCATCGGTGTTGCCCTCTACGTGCGATTGCAAAAGCTCGATCATTGGTTGAATGTTCATGGTGACAATAGGTGGAGTAATGACTTCGGCTTGAGCTACTTTCTTCTTACGAGCACGAGTACGCATGCACACCTACAAAATAAAATAGAGATAGACAAGAAATATTTTTGGTTTTTATATGTTTTTCTATTTTTTTGGATTTTTGAAAAAAAATTAATTTTTTATTGATTTTTGAAAATTTATAAGCAAGAAAAATAACGTTCAAAAGTGAACGGATCCCAAAATCCAACGCGTCTCTCACTAAAAACCGTTAATATTAACGAAAAGAGCCGGCAGCGGCGCCATTTAATACAAGGGTTTTTCACCAAATACCAAATAAACTCGTTCCAAGTCTTTTCGAATTGATTACCGTTAATTAGTGCGACTCAATCGTTCTTGGTGGAAAATAAAAATGTTTGTTTGATTATCTATCTTAAAGTAATAGCAAATATGAAAATATCATTGAGTAAAATAAAAGCTTTAAAAATTAAACTAAAGCAAAAGCGTGCAATTTTTGGAAATTAAAACGTAAATGATTAAAAACTTGAAAACTTGTTTAAAATAAACTAAGTAAAAGGTGGTGGAAAAAGTTAAATTTGAAAACTAAGGAAATCAAAACAAAAGCCTGAGTCAGATCGCAATGCGATCGCACTCAAATCGTACTCCCGATCGTAATCCAGGTCGCACTCAATGCGATCGCAGCCTAGGAATCTGATCGCACTCAATGCGATGGACAAGAGTGATCGCACTCAAACTCGATCGCAACCACCAATCGTACTCACGATCGCAAAAAGTGGATCGTAGTTTGATAGTGGTCTGATCGTAACAACAATGATCGCAATCAATGCGATCGTAACAAGGAAATGTGACACGATCGCACCCACAGATCGCAATATGTGATCGTGGTGTGGATCGTAGCCAGGGAAACAATAATGGGATCGCAATCAATGCGCTCGAAGCCAATGATCGCAACAAGGAAAACCCTCCTAAGATCGTAAAGAAACACAAGGAGCTACTTAAGCAGAAATGAATAAGCAGTTAATACAATAAGCACTTACCAACTTAGACAAGAGTAATTAAGCACAAACTTGACAAATTTTGGAATACTAAAACATGGGAACTCAATAAAACGAACTTTAAAACGTTAAGGCTTTTACACAAGCTTAAAATTTAACAAGCTAAACATACAAATAAGCCAATAAGCACAAAGAGCTTATAGCTTAGACGTATAAGAGCATATGAAGGAATAAAAAGATTAACTTTTTAATCACGAAAACATCAAAATCAATCGCGGATCAAATGTATTTCGGGTGAAAGGTAAAACAAAATCAAGAAATATAGAAAGAGATTAATGAACAAAAACCTTAACTTGAACTTGTGATTAATGAAATCCAAATACAAGAATGATTAAAACCTTAAACTTGAAAGATAAAAATGAAGAAAAGATGAAAACTTAGTGAGAGAAAGCTTAAAACTTTCTCTCTCTAAAAACTAGAAAGGAAGAATGAAAAATAAAACTAGCTCACCCCCCTCCTAGTGTGTTTAGGAGGGTATTTATAGGGAAATGGGGAGTTGCATGTGTTGCCTCCTCATTCTTTCTTCTCGGCTCTTCGTCTTTTAAGTTCTTCGACTTTTCTCGACGTCGTCTCGGGATTAATTAAACTCGTCTTATAAATTCTTCACTTATTTAGACTTGAGTTCTACGACTTCATTAAACTTCTGTCTTTAGACTTTTTCTTCGATAAATCTTCAGAATAGGCCTTGGACTTCCGTTCTTTTTGCACTCTTGATCTTTTGACTTCGTCTTTTCTCGTTTTCTTCGATAAAAGCCCGTGAAAGCCCGTGTTTTCTTCCTTTTTCATCTTTTGGTCCTAAAACACAATAAAGACACAAACCACGCATAATTCCGACTTTTACGACATAAAATACACGTTTAGGTCTAGTTATTATTGGAAATAAGTGGTAAAAGGATAAGTGTTTTCACACTTATTAGATATCCATTCCACACCGTTCGCATGAACACCATTGGCAGGATTGACTACCAGAAGATGGTCTTCCACACCCTACACAATCAACAAACGAGTCTATAAAACACAATAGATAAGTAAGAGGAATATTTTTGGTGCAAAACTTTTTGAAAAGAAATGATTTTTAAGATTTTTTGTAAATGTTTTTGGATTTTTTGAAATTTTTAATTTTTATGGATTTTTGAAAATTTTTGAGTAAGAAAAATAACGTTCACGAGTGAACGGATCCCAAATTTCAACGCGTCTCTCACAAAAAACCGTTAATCTTTACGAAAAGAGCCGACAGCGGTGCCATTTGAAAGTATTGATTTTACTAGTTAAAAGTTCGTTGTTCTCGGTGTCTAATCGAATTGATCTCCGGTTAAATGTGTGACTCAGTCGTCTTTGGTGGATAAAAGAAAAGGTGTCGTTGTCTAAAACTAATTAAAGATAATCATAAAGCTTTAAAAGGAAATGACAAAAATATAAAAGAAATGAACTAAAAATTAAAATGATTGACAAATAATAAAGAAACGATATTAAAAACAAATATGAAAACGAAACAATTAATAAAAATAAAACTAAAAGAAGAAATTAACGTTCGACTTGAAAATAAAGTTTACCTAATGAAAAAGGAGAAAATAAAACTATGAGGGTACTTTAAAACTGAACGAGGCAAAAGCTAAAGCGGGTACTAAATAAAAGATAAAACTTAAACTTTTCGAAAAAAATACTAATACTAAAAATTGACGAAAAATACAACTAAAAATACGTGACTTTCAGAATAAAAATCGGAACAACTTTCAGATAAAACTAAACGATTACGGAACAATACTAAATAATAAACAAGCTAGCAAGCATACACCTCAAACAACTAGGCAAGCTGCTAAAAAAGGCGGGAAAGAATAGCAAGCTAGTAGGCTAGTAGGTCAATTCTATATATAGTTCAGAATGTTGGTTCTGTGTTTAGTTCAGAATCTGAGGTTAAAAAGGCGGGAAAGAATAGCAAGCTAGTAGGCTAGTAGGTCAATTCTATATATACTTCGGAATGTTGGTTATGTGTTTAGTTCGGAATCTGAGGTTCGGAACATAGTTCGGAATGCACTTTTGACCTGGTTTGGAATGAAGCTTCGACACATAATTCGGGAAACCAATCATGCACGTAATTCGAGAAAGGTGATACACACTAATTCGGAATTCTGTGTTTATACTCAATTCCAGAAAATGGTGCAAGACTCAGTTCGGGAAAAAAGGGTTTAGGCAATATTCCGGATTAGATCAAAAATAAGCAAAACTAAAAATAAGCTAAAACCAAATAAGCACTTATCTAAAAGTTTAACCAAATCAAGTTTAAGAAAAAGCAAATAAGCCAAAATTTAAAAACTTTTAAAAACACTAAATAATCAAAATATTTAAAATCAACTTTTTATAAAATAACTTTTAAAAACACTTAATTAAAATTAAGAAAAGCAATAAAAAGCTATAAGAACAATAAGCTAAGACAATCAAACACATAAAAAAAATAAAGAACAATCAAATAAGCATGACAATAAGCAAATAAGCATAAAGATTAAGCAAAACAAGAAAGGTAGAATGAGAATGATTAATTGAAAAATCTTGAAATTAAGATGATTAAAGATTCAAATTACAAGATTAATGAAAAAGCTTAAAACATTTAAGAAAAGCTAGAGAGAGAAAGTAAATTACACTACTCCTACTCCTAAAACTAATCTATCTACTCTAAAATGACTAACACCTCCTAATGACATATTAGGAGGGTTTATATAGGAGGAGAGGAGGAGTGTTGATGCTTTCTTCTTTCTTTCTTCTTGTCTCGACTCGATTTAAATTATTTGTCTTTCTCGGCGTCGTCTCGGGATTTGTCGATATAAATTGAACTCGTCTTATAATTTTCTTCTTTAATTAGACTTGGTTCTTCGACTTCATTAAACTTCCGTCTTTAGACTTTTTCTTCGATAAATCTTCAGAATAGGCCTTGGACTTCCGTTCTTTTTGCACTCTTGATCTTTTGACTTCGTCTTTTCTTGTTTTCTTTGATAAAAGCCCGTGAAAGCCCGTGTTTTCTTATTTTTTCATCTTTTGGTCCTAAAACACCATAAAAACACAAATCACGCATAATTCCGACTTTTAGGACATAAAATACACGTTTTGGCTTGGTTATTATTATAATTAAGTGGTAAAAGGATGGGTGTTTTCACACCTATCAAGGACTTAGGTTAAATATTAAAATTAATATTTCATATATAACCTAACGTATTTTACTTAGCTTAATTTAATTAAAACATGTATTTTAATTAAATTCTTATAATGTAAAGTTTAACTAGTTAACCAAGTTATTTAACTAATAAGCTATAATACTTAAAACCATGACGTGTATCATACTAAATAAACTTTACTTGATATTATAAGTCAGCTTATTTCTAATTATGGGAACTTACTATTTTTGGAAACTTTCTATTTTTAGAAACTTACTATTTATGGAAACCTGCTATTTTTAGAAAGATACTTAATATTATAATACAAGTATTATAATACACTATTACATGCATATTACACTACAGAACATCAGTATAACTACAGATAACACAGTAAAACACTACAACATGACGGAATAAGTATGACAAGCTAATAACACACAGAACCTGTAAAACACATGTAATTCAAGCCACTCATACACGTTCCCATTCTTATGTAGTATTATCCGTCAAGGCAGAGTAGGTTCTTCAGCGTTTCCGTTAGCTTCTACTAGACACAAGGTACGGATTTCTCGTCCTTCAGTAAGGACAGCCTCTTCCTTTATTAGGGTTTCCCGTATGCAGCCAACTGTTTTCCCCAGTAGTTACAGGTTAAATGCTTATGTTTTATTAGTTATATTAGCCATATACATGCATGCCCAATTTCACCTAGTTATGGAGGTACCATAACCATAACACTAGAGGCACTAGTGTTATGAATTCACCACGACGGAGTGATAGCTCGTGGCGTCCCTTTCAGTTATTTGGCCATTATTATATTATTATTATCATATGGGGCGTATGGGTGCATCCTAGGTTCAGTTATAGTCGGGATTTCATGGTGAATGTGGTGTGTGCCTTGCATCCTTCATAAGGAGTCGATCCCTAATACAAGAGATTTTCTCGTATGAAAAAAATTCGTTATTCCAAATCTTTTCGAATTGATTACTAGTTATTAGTGCGACTCAGTCGTTCTTGGTGGAAAATAAAATGGTTTGATTATCTATTTTAAACTAAAAGCAAATATGAAAATGTCGTTGAGTAAAATAAAAGCTAATATGAAAATGTCGTTGAGTAAAATAAAAGATTTAAAAATTAAACTAAAATTGCGAGTTAAAAATAAATGATTAAAAACTTAAAAACATAAAGGTGAATTTAAAACTTAAAACTTTGTAAAGGAGATGTTGAAATTCAGTTGTTTAAACATTTTAAGAAAGTTAGAAACCTGAATATCATCCTTGTTCTTCAACTTCTCTTTCCTCAACCTTGAGGGATAAGGTATATTAGGTTGAGATGAAGGCTTTGGAACGGAATTCTCACTCACATCCTTGGGTGGTGGAGGGGTGGAAGTAGAAGGTGGAGGAATTGGAGAAGGGGACTCGTTTCCCTTTGTCACAATCACCGGTGTAGGTGTAGGAATCTCGGGTTCCTTTAAACCTTTTCCACTTCTAGTGGTGATTGCTTTCATCTCCCCTCTTGGATTAGCAACGGTGTTTCTCGGAAGAGAACCCGAACCAGAGGCTTGATTACTTGGGAAGAAACTAGCCATCATATCCCTTAAGTCATTCATTTGACTGCTCAAAGAGTTTCGTATATCAGCTCAAAGATTATTCCCTTGTTTTGCCATATCTCATTTAAAGTTGATGATTTGTCGTTGAAGATTCTTCACCAGTGCATCATTAGTCCTCATGTAAGTTTCAACCTTGTGATTAAAGGCGGTGGGTTGGGTGGGAGGAAGAGCATGGTAAGCAGGTGGTTGATAAGCGGGTTGTTGGTAAACTTGATTATTTCCTTGAGGTGGATATGGGTTTCTTTTGGTTTGATATTGATTGGGAGCTCGATGTTGGTTTGGATTGTTGCGATTGAGGTTGTTTGGGTTTTGAGGGGGAAAACCGGGTGGTGAAAGGAAGTTGTTTGAACGGTAACTGAGCAAATTGTGGTCACCTTGAGGACGAGCTTGATAGCCTCCCGTAGAAAAGTTACCATTAGCGGCATACACATTTTCCGGATTGTCATGAGTCGAAGGATAATCGGTGTATGAATGAGAACCCCCGCATATTTCACATGACTGACTCAAAGCATTAACTTGCGCATTGATGTTTTTTACATTGTTAGCGGTTTGTATAGCAAGTGCTTCAACAATCAAAGTAATCTTATCAATTATCTTGTCGGCATCACTAGTACCAGCTCTAGCCACATTAGCCCGAACACTCTTAGTTTGTACTCTAGACTTGTTCTCAATAATATCCCACGTGGCATTAGAAGACTTAACCAAAATATTACCCCCCCGAGGCACTATTTAGTGAATCTTGGTCATTCATGCTTAAAACATTGTAAAAAGTACTAATTTGATGTACTTTTGTGAAACCATCTTGTGGACACTTTCTTAAAAGTTCCTTAAAACGGTCCCAAGATTCACTAAATGTGTCACCGTACTTTTGTTCAAAGTTAATGATTTCATTCCGCAAAGCGGTAGTACGTGAGGGTGGGAAAAAGTAGTTGATGAATTTGGTCTCTAAATCCGACTACGTAAGAATACTTTGTGGCGGTTCCTTATCAAGCCAATGGTGGGCTTGTCCCTCTAAGGAGAAAGGAAAAAGTTGCAAGCGAATCACTTCTTGTGAAACCCCATTATACTTGACCGTATTAGTGAGTTGAAGAAACCTTTTGATATGGTCGTGAGGATCATCAAGTGTACGCCCCAAGAAGGGTTGAGCAGAGACTATTTGAATGAAGCCGGATTTGAGCTCAAAGTTGTTGTCTCCAATCTCGGGTATGACAATAGCAACGGTGTTGCCCTCTACTTGCGATTGCAAAAGCTCGATCATTGGTCGATTGTCCATGGCGACAATAGGTGGAGTTTCGACTTCGGCTTGAATTGCTTTCTTCTTACGAGCACGGGTACGCATACACACCTACAAAAAGAAAAGAAAGATAGACAAGAAATATTTTTGGTTTTTTATGTTTTTGTATTTTTTTTTTATTTTTTTTTTGGATTGTTGAAAATTTTATATTTTTTAGGATTTTTGAAAATTTGACACGAAAAATAACGTTCAAAAGTGAACGGATCCCAAAATCCAACGCGTCTCTCACTAAAAACCGTTAATCTTAATGAAAAGAGCCGGCAGCTGCGCCATTTAATACAAGAGATTTTCTCGTATGAAAAAAATTCGTTATTCCAAATCTTTTCGAATTGATTACTAGTTATTAGTGCGACTCAGTCGTTCTTGGTGGAAAATAAAATGGTTTGATTATCTATTTTAAACTAAAAACAAATATGAAAATGTCGCTGAGTGTAATAAAAGCTTTAAAAATTTAACTAAAATTGCGAGTTAAAAATAAATGATTAAAAACTTAAAAACTTAAAGGTGAATTTAAAACATAAAACTTTGTAAAAATAAAAACTTAATTCCATCGGAATAACCCATCGGAATCTTGTGGAATGTTGATCGGAAAACACGTCGGAATGAGTAAAAAAAAAGCCTGTCGGAATAATCACAAAAGTATCGGAATAATGCACAAGAAACTCTATCGGAATCACTATATCGGAATACAAGTCTATCGGAATGCAAGAAAAACAAACTATCGGAATAATGGTAACCAAAAAGCTATCGGAATATCAAATAATCACCTCCATCAGAATCCCAATCGAAATAACCGTCGGAATCCAAAACCCTTTTCCGATGGCAGGGTCGGAATGAGCTATCAGAAAAGGGTTTACCCTTTTCCGATTGTATGTAAACTCAATAAGCAACAAATAAGCCCTCTTTTAATAAGCACAATCCGAAACTTCACCAAATTTATAATAATAAGAGCTGATAAGCATAAATAAGAACTTTCAAAACTTTAAATAAGCAAATCTTTTAAAAAACATACCTTAAAAAGATGAAACTTTTTAGAATATTCAAAAGTAAATAAGCTACATACAAAATAAGCCAATAAGCATGATAAGCTCAAAGCTCAATCGTATGAAAACTTAGATATGTATAAAAAGATAAAATTTTTAATCACATAAACATCAAGACGAAGCAAGATCAAGATTATCACGAATCAAAGATAAACAAAATCAAGAAAGGTAGAAAGAGATTAAAATGATGAAAAGCTTGAACTTGTAGAGTAATGATTCCAAAATACAAGATTAAATCAAAGCTTAAACATGAAAGAAATGAAAAGATGAAATTCTAGTGAGATAAAGTTAAGCACTTTCTCTCTCTGAAAATTAAAACTACAAAAGTGAAAAATGAATACTAAAAATAACTAACTAACACTAACTAACACCCTCCTAATGACACATTAGGAGGGTATATATAGGAGGTGGGGAGGTGCATGTGTTGCTTCCTTTTTCTTTCTTCTCGTCTCGACTCGATTTAAATTCTTTGTCTTTCTCGACGTCGTCTCGGGATTTGTCGATATAAATTGAACTCGTCTTATAATTTTGTTCTATAACTAGACTTGGTTCTTCGACTTCATTAAACTTTCGTCTTTAGACTTTTTCTTCGATAAATCTTCAGAATAGGCCTTGGACTTCCGTTCTTTTTGCACTCTTGATCTTTTGACTTCGTCTTTTCTCGTTTTCTTCGATAAAAGCCCGTGATAGCCCGTGTTTTCTTCCTTTTTCATATTTTTATCCTGAAACACAATAAAAACATAAACCACGCATAATTCCGACTTTTACGACATAAAATACACGTTTTGGTCTTGTTATTATTGGAAATAAGTGGTAAAAGGATAAGTGTTTTCACACTTATTAAATCCCATACATTTGACCATTGCAATGCCCTCATGCAGTGCATTAATTTCAAAGCACGGTTTACATTTCTCATCATAACTAACCCACCTTGGCCTTTATTAAGAAGATAGAAATATATACAAAACAAGTAAAGAAATCAAAGACTTACATTGGGGTTTTGGTTGTCATGATTGTTTATCATCCTCATGTTTCACGTTCCCCAAACCAAGCTTAAAAACGAGATCATTGTTATTATAAGTTAGCAAACTAACACAAACTCATGTGGCCCAATTATTTACTTAGACTCCCTTATTCCTTGGTGTATCTCTTATATTTTAAAATTGTCTTGAATGATCACGAGGATGCGTTGTTTGACTTATTTTGATAGTTTATTTAGGCCGAAAATAAAGTGGGACGATTTAATCAATAGTTAGCTAAAGGACAAAATCTTTTAAAACTGCTTCTCGGGACCTCATAAAGTTCATATCTTGGCATAACTCGCTTCACGATTTGAGACCTTTCTCGGACCGATATTTGGCAGCGACTTCATACTTTAAATCTTGAGAGACGTTCTTGAAATTATGGTCTTCTCTCCATAATAGGAATTTCTTCACTTGAAGTTTTTGAGAGACCTTCATATTCGGACCACGACTTCTTCATTTTTCTCCAATCTTTATTTTGAACTTTGATATACGACGATCCGCCTCCTTTTAAGATTTGGATTCATTTATCCGCATACCTTGCTAGGGTCTTTTCGGATAGACTTCTCCATGATCTTTTGGGGAGTATTTGCTTTTCGTCGTGTGTCTCGATCCTTCATATTGATTTTTGATAAATGATTCTTCACATCACTTGGGATTTTTAGCAAAAATATGTAGCCCTCATGCCTTGTTAGGGCCTTTTCGGACTCACCAATCTTCGCATCCCGCTTCAATAAGTTATTCCTTGGCTATGAACTCTAATTAATACAGAGAAACATTTAAACGATCTTGGGCTAGAAGCTAAGTAAATTTTCAAATTGTACAACCTTATTTATTGCAAATAAATTTATTAGCAAGCGATGGGAGAAAAAGCTTATAATCAACTCACATAAATTCATGGAAGAATACTAAACTTATACTTGACTCTATCATCTCTCGTTCTCCACAATATAAAATCTCAAGAAATAAGACTCGTGGATGCTTAGCCAATTAAACCAAAGTTTTGGGTTTTCAAGTCATCTATAGGATCTTGCAAATTCTTAGACTCTTTTAAGTTTAGAATTCGCATTTTAAAGTTCCCTTGATAAACGAATTTTTAGGATCAATATAGGAGCTTGCGAAAAGTTCTTGTTCTTAACCCGTGAGAGTTAAGACTTTCGCGTTTCAAAGTTCCCTATATAAAAGCCTATCAAAACTTGACTTAAACATGTTAAGGATACTAGCTAGTGTAAACTTAGATAAGTAAACTCGGGTTGAGTCAAAAGATTCATGACGTCGAAAAATTAAAACCACTTTATTGAAAATTTATTCTAGTAAAGAAAATAAATAATGATAACAAAGGAAAATACTACTATACTACTAGGCCAAAATAGATTAAAAATTTTGAAAAATGTCGAAAAATCAAATTTTCCGGTTAAAATGAGGACATATTCATGGAAAAGCCCACTTACTTCGATAGAAGTCCCCCCTACACTTGATATAAACATTGTCCTCAATGTTTAAGCATGTGGGAGTAATCTCCCCTACACTTAGGACATTGTGCACATTGTTTAAATCTTGCTAAGGAAAGGACAACTATAGTGATTTCAATGTGAACATATAAGATATGAAAAATTGAATCACGATAGTTTAGGATACGGGAAGACGGGTACACGGGATCACGTGTCGTCAAATGTCATCAGAAGTGCTCTTTGAAGCTTTAAACCCTGCACATCATAAGAAACAAGACAACAAACACCTACGGGGCTCCCCCTACACTTATTTTGAAAACGATAAAGGATGGAGCAACAGGTTGCCTCCCGAGAAGCGCTTGTTTTTTATAACCGAGTCACGAGCCTGAATCGACCCAGAACTAATTCAAGGGAAACGTGGTGAGGGATGGAATCATCTCATGAGAAATATCCTCACCAAAGTACAACTTCATACACTGGCTATTCATTTTAAAATTAGGCCCATTTGGTTGAGAAAGCTCAATGGTGCAATAAGGGATGATTTTGGCGACGGTGAATGGACCAGACCAACTGCTCTTCAGCTTGCCCAAGAAGATCTTCAACCGAGAGTTGAAGAGTAAAACTTGATCACCAACGTGAAACTCTCGGTTCTTAATACTCGCATCATGAATTATCTTGGTCTTCTCCTTGTAGATCAATGAATTCTCATAAGCTTCATTCCTCAGTTCATTTAGCTCGTTGAGTTGAATCTTCCGAAGATCACCGACTTTGTTGATGTCAAAATTGGCCCACTTCAAGGCCTAGTACGCCTTATGTTCCAGCTCAATAAGGAGGTGGCATGCCTTTCCGTACACAAGACGATATGGAGTGCAACCAATAGGTGTCTTATATGCGGTATGGAAAGCCCACAAAGCATCATCTAACTTATCGGCCCACGAGGAACGATGCTCTCCCACAGTTCGCTCTAAAATTCTCTTCAATCCACGGTTAGATATCTCGGATTGACCATTTGTTTGGGGATGATAAGCGGTGGAAAGACGGTGATTGACACCGTACTTAGCCATGACTCGAGCAAATTGATCATTACAAAAATGAGTCCCGCAGTCACTGATGATAGCACGAGGAACACCGAATCAAGCAAAAAGCTGCTTCAAAAAGTTCACAACCACCCTCGCATCGTTCGTAGGTAAAGCCATTGCTTCAACCCATTTGGAAACGTAGTCAACGACTACGAGGATGTACTTGTTCCCTTTGGATGATGGAAATGGCCCCATAAAGTCGATGCCCCATACGTCAAAGATTTCACATTCTTGGATGAAATTTTGAGGCATCTCATCTTTATGTCTGATCTTGCCTTGTCGTTGGCAAACATCACAATGCTTAACCATTTCGTGTGCGTCACGATAAATGGTGGGCCAATAAAATCCAGAGTCGAAAACTTTCTTCGCGGTGTAATTAGGACCAAAGTGACCACCGGTGGGTCCTTTATGGCAAGCTTCAAGGATTAATAAAGCTGCTGGCCCATCAACACACCGACGAATGACAAGATCCGCACATTCTTTGAAAAGGTAAGGGTCGTTCCAAAAATAGTGTTCAATGTCTTTAAAGAACTTTTTCTTTTGTTGAGACGTTAACCCTTCCTTGAGAATTCCACCCGCCAAATAGTTTGCAATGTCCGCAAACCATGGGGTTTCATCAAGATTGGAGTTAATAGACATCAAGGCAGGGTTAAAGAATCATTAATATCTTGATTTGGAAGCTCTCCTTGATAAGGATCCTCGAGTCTACTAAGATGATCCGCGGCTAGGTTTTCTGCTCCCTTTTTATCACGAATTTCTATTTTAAATTCTTGTAGGAGCAAAACCCAACGAAGAAGTATTGGCTTGGAATCTTGTTTTGTTAACAAGTACTTCAACGTGGAATGGTCGGTATAGACAATGGTGGTGGAAAGGACAAGATAGGGCGGAATTTTTCAAAAGCATACACTACAGCTAAAAGCTCTTTTTCGATAGTGGTATAATGCAATTGAGCCCCTGTCATTGTCTTGCTAGCATAAATGGATTGGTTGGAATTGTTTGTTCACTCTTTGTCCCAAAACCGCTCCAATAGCAAAGTCGCTAGCATCACACATCAATTAAAAAGGTAACTCCCAATTAGGGATAACCAAGACCGGTGCCTTAGTTAATTTATCCTTAAGAAGAATGAAAGATTCGAGACACTCTTTAGAAAAGATGAAAGGAGTATCCTTTTCCAAGAGGTGGGTAATCGGGCGAGCAATTTTAGAAAAATCTTGAATGAATCGACGATAGAAGCCCGCATGACCAAGGAAACTTCTCACACCCTTCACGGTTGAAGGTGGAGGTAATTTAGCAATAACATCAACTTTAGCACGGTCGACTTCAAGACCGGATTTGGAGATTTTATGTCCAAGAACAATGCCTTCTTTTACCATGAAATGGCATTTTTCTCAATTAAGAACGAGACGAGTGTCTTCACATCGTTTGAGCATACGTTCTAATTTGGCAAGGCAAGTAGAGAAAGAATCACCATAGACCGAGAAATCATCCATGAAGACTTCCATAGTTTCTTCAACCATGTCATGGAATATAGCCATCATACACTTTTAGAAAGTCCCAAGAGCATTGCATAAGCCGAAAGACATTCTTTTGTAAGCAAATGTTCCATAAGGACAAGTGAATGTGGTTTTCTCTTGGTCTTTAGGATCGATGGGAATTTGAAAATACCCGGAGAAACCGTCTAAGAAGATATACTAATCATTACCCACTAAACGCTCGAGCATTTGATCCATGAAAGGAAGAGGAAAATGATCCTTGCGAGTGGCATCATTAAGCTTGCGATAATTTATGCAAACTCGCCAACCCGTGATAAGTCGAGTGGGAGTCAACTCGTTGTTTTCATTGGGAACAACGGTTATTCCGCCTTTCTTAGGCACACAATGGACGGGACTAACCCATAGCGAATCCAAAATAGGGTAAATCATTCCGGCATCTAGAAGTTTGATAACTTCTTTCTTGATGACGTCATGAATTCTAGGATTAACCCTTAGAGGTTTCCTTAGGAGATTTCCTTAGGAGATGGTGGAGAAATATGGTCCTCATTGAGAAGTTTCTCAATGGTACGAATGTCTTCTTCCGAATCGGTGGGAGAATCGTCATATTGTAAGTCCACATCCCCCAAAGTTGCTTCAAATTCTTTCAAAAGGAAATCACTTTCTCCAAATGGAGTTAGTGAGGGAGCAATAGAGGCAACGATTTCAACAATGGGTAAAAAATAAGAACCACTTTTACAAGCGTCTTTGAAATGCTCTTCACAAGCCTCATCAAGTACGTCAATGAAAATAACGCTCTCATTTTCAGAAGGCTTCTTAGAAAGTTTACCCATGTTGAAGACGATTTTATCATCACCAACTCTCATGATTAATTCGCCCGCGGCTACATCAATGAGAGTGCGACCGGTCCTCAAGAATGGACGTCCAACGAATAATGGAACACGGGGATCCATCTCGTAGTCAACGACAACAAAATCCGACGGAAAGGTGAATTTGTCGACACCGACGAAGACATCTTCGGCTATGCCCACTGGATAAGCAACCGTACGGTTATCTAATTCCAAAGCCATTCGTGTGTGGACTAGCTCGCGTAGGGATAATTGTTTCCAAACACTTGATGGCATTAAGTTTATACTAGCACCTAGATCGGCTAGGGCCATACAATTCTCTACCCCGGGGAAGTTGCAAAAAATGAGAAAACGACCCGGATCACCAAGTTTGGTGGGTAATTTCCTTAAGAGCACTACGGAGCAATTCTCGTTAAGTTGGGTCTGAGCGATATCAAGAAATTTCTCCTTATCACTGAGGAGATCTTTAAACATTTTTGCATATTTCGGCATGTGAGCGAGAGCCTAGGCAAAAGAGATGTTGAAATTCAGTTGTTTAAACATTTTAAGAAAGTTAGAAACCTGAATATCATCCTTGTTCTTCAACTTCTCTTTCCTCAAACTTGAGGGATAAGGTATATTGGGTTGATATGAAGGCTTTGGAATGGAATTCTCACTCACATCCTTGGGTGGTGGAGGGGTGGAAGTAGAAGGTGGAGGAATTGGAGAAGGGGACTCGTTTCCCTTTGTCACAATCACCGGTGTAGGTGTAGGAATCTCGGGTTCCTTTAAACCTTTTCCACTTCGAGTGGTGATTGCTTTCATCTCCCCTCTTGGATTAGTAACGGTGTTACTCGGAAGAGAACCCGAACCAGAGGCTTGATTACTTGGGAAGAAACTAGACATCATATCCCTTAAGTCATTCATTTGACTGCTCAAAGAGTTTCGCATATCGGCTCGAAGATCATTCCCTTGTTTTGCCATATCTCATTTCAAGTTGATGATTTGTCGCTGAAGAATCTACACCAGTGCATCATTAGTCCTCATGTAAGTTTCAACCTTGTGATTAAAGGCGGTGGGTTGGGTGGGAGGAAGAGCATGGTAAGTAGGTGGTTGATAAGCGGGTTGTTGGTAAACTTGATTATTTCCTTGAGGTGGATATGGGTTTCTTTGAGTTTGATATTGATTGGGAGCTCGAGGTTGGTTTGGATTGTTGCGATTGAGGTTGTTTGGGTTTTGAGAGGGAAAACCGGGTGGTGAAAGGAATTTGTTTGAACGCTAACTTAGCAATTTGCGGTCACCTTGACTACGAGCTTGATAGCCTCCCGTAGAAAAGTTACCATTAGCGGCATACACATTTTCCGGATTGTCATGAGTCGAAGGACAATCGGTGTATGAATGAGTACCCCCGCATATTTCACATGACTGACTCAAAGCATTAACTTGCGCATTGATGTTTTTGGCATTGTTAGCGGTTTGTAGAGCAAGTGCTTCAACAATCTAAGTAAGCTTATCAATTCTCTTGTCGGCATCACTAGTACTAGCACTAGCCACATTAGCCCGAACACTCTTAGTTTGCACTCTAGACTTGTTCTCAATAATATCCCACGCGGCATTAGAAGACTTAACCAAAATATTACCTCCCGAGGCACTATTTAGTGAATCTTGGTCATTCATGCTTAAACCATTGTAAAAAGTATTAATTTGATGTACTTTTGTGAAACCATGTTGTGGACACTTTCTTAAAAGTTCCTTAAAACGGTCCCAAGATTCACTAAATGTGTCACCGTACTTTTGTTCAAAGTTAATGATTTCATTCCACAAAGCGGTAGTACGTGAGGGTGGGAAAAAGTAGTTGATGAATTTGGTCTCTAAATCCGACCATGTAAGAATACTTTGTGGCGGTTCCTTATCAAGCCAATGGCGGGCTTGTCCCTCTAAGGAGAAAGGAAAAAGTTGCAAGCGAATCACCTCTTGTGAAACCCCATTATACTTGACCGTGTTAGTGAGTTGAAGAAACCTTTTGATATGGTCGTGAGGATCATTAAGTGTACGCCCCAAGAATGGTTGAGCAGAGACCATTTGAATGAAGCCGGATTTGAGCTCAAAGTTGTTGGCTCCAATCTCGGGTATGACAATAGCATCAGTGTTGCCCTCTACTTGCGATTGCAAAAGCTCGATCATTGGAAGATTGTCCATGGAGACAATAAGTGGAGTTTCGACTTCGGCTTGAATTGCTTTCTTCTTACGAGCACGGGTACGCATACACACCTACAAAAAGAAAAGAAAGATAGACAAGAAATATTTTTGGTTTTTTATGTTTTTCTATTTTTTTAATTTTATTTTTGGATTGTTGAAAATTTTATATTTTTTAGGATTTTTGAAAATTTGACACGAAAAATAACGTTCAAAAGTGAACGGATCCCAAAATCCAACGCGTCTCTCACTAAAAACCGTTAATCTTAACGAAAAGAGCCGGCAGCGGCACCATTTAATACAAGAGATTTTCTCGTATGAAAAAAATTCGTTATTCCAAATCTTTTCGAATTGATTACTAGTTATTAGTGCGACTCAGTCGTTCTTGGTGGAAAATAAAATGGTTTGATTATCTATTTTAAACTAAAAGCAAATATGAAAATGTCGTTGAGTAAAATAAAAGATAATATGAAAATGTCGTTGAGTAAAATAAAAGCTTTAAAAATTTAACTAAATTTGCGAGTTAAAAATAAATGATTAAAAACTTAAAAACTTAATGGTGAATTTAAAACATAAAACTTTGTAAAAATAAAAACTTAATTCCATCGGAATAACCCATCAGGATCCTGTCGGAATGTTGATCGAAAAACACGTCGGAATGAGTCAAAAGAAAGCTTGTCAGAATAATCACAAAAGTATCGGAATAATGCACAAGAAACTCTATCGTAATAACTATATCGGAATACAAGTCTATCGGAATGCAAGAAAAAGAAACTATCGGAATAATGGTAACCAAAAGCTATCGGAATATCAAATAATCACCTCCATCGGAATCTCAATCGGTATAACCGTCGGAATCCAAAACCCTCTTCGGATGGCAGGGTCGGAATGAGCTATCGGAAAAGGGTTGACCCTTTTCCGATTGTATGTAAACTCAATAAGCAACAATTAAGCCCTCTTTTAATAAGCACAATCCGAAACTTCACCAAATTTATAATAAGAAGAGCTGATAAGCATAAATAAGAACTTTCAAAACTTTAAATAAGCAAATCTTTTAAAAAACATACCATAAAAAGATGAAACTTTTTAGAAAATTTAAAATTAAATAAGCTACATACAAAATAAGCCAATAAGCATGATAAGCTCAAAGCTCAATCGTATGAAAACTTAGATATACATAAAAAGATAAACTTTTTAATCACATAAACATCAAGATGAAGCAAGATCAAGATTATCACGAATCAAAGATAAACAAAATCAAGAAAGGTAGAAAGAGATTAAAATGATGAAAAGCTTAAACTTGAACTTGTAGATTAATGATTCCAAAATACAAGATTAAATCAAAGCTTAAACATGAAAGAAAAGAAAAGATGAAATTCTAGTGAGAGAAAGGTAAGCACTTTCTCTCTCTGAAAATTGAAACTAAAAAAGTGAAAAATGAATACTAAAAATAACTAACTAACACTAACTAACACCCTCCTAATGACACATTAGGAGGGTATATATAGGAGGTGGGGAGGTGCATGTGTTGCTTCCTTTTTCTTTCTTCTCGTCTCGACTCGATTTAAATTCTTTGTCTTTCTCGACGTCGTCTCGGGATTTGTCGATATAAATTGAACTCGTCTTATAATTTTCTTCTATAATTAGACTTGGTTCTTCGACTTTGTTAAACTTTCGTCTTTAGACTTTTTCTTCGATAAATCTTCAGAATAGGCCTTGGACTTCCGTTCTTTTTGCACTCTTGATCTTTTGACATCGTCTTTTCTCGTTTTCTTCAATAAAAGCCCGTGATAGCCCGTGTTTTCTTCCTTTTTCATATTTTTATCCTAATACACAATAAAAACACAAACCACGCATAATTCCGACTTTTACGACATAAAATTAACGTTTTGGTCTTGTTATTATTGGAAATAAGTGGTAAAAGGATAAGTGTTTTCACACTTATTAATCCCTCATACCATTTAGTTAGAGGCATCCCCTCTAATTCGCATGACGAGTTCACCCCTCCAAGTATTCATGCACGTTGTTGACCTCATGACCTATATTGGCTTTTGGTATATTAAACTAATATAGATTTTCATAAGTAACATAAGCTATGTTTTCAAAACTAAAACCAGTAAACATGACATACATTTAGCTTTCCCAGGACTTATTCTTTTTCGCTCCAATTCATGCATTACATGCTTTATATGCTTTCATTCCTTTACGTATTTATGTTATGTTATATATACGTGCATTAAGCATTATGCTTAGCCATTTTCCATTTCCATGTTCCCAAACGGTAGGTACCAAGGTCGCAAGTAGGATCTCCAGAGTACGTGCATTCGGATGGAAGCTAACCAGTCTCTTTTACCTTATGCATCTATTCCTACTTTTTCATACTTCACTTCATTTGGTCATTGTTTAGTCCTTTCATTTACAATACTTAATATTGCTTGTGTGTGAGTTACTTAGACTACCGATGTTTGATTCCGGTATTTCTATTTATGGTCATGAATGTTTAGACATTTACCTTGCATGCTTTGATGACACACCATATTTTACTATAGCATTCCATCTTAAAAAATAGGGTATTACGATTATGGTATCAGAGCCCAAGGTTTCGACATGTTTCTTTGTAAAACATGACCTGTGACTTATGGGTAGTCACCAGCGTCTTCCTAAAACCGACAGTTGGTTTTCATGCATTCATTCATTTTCATTTCATTTCATGCATTCATATCATTGTCGCAGGTTTATGACTAAGTAATGGTTGGTACAGGACTAGCCCTATTTAGTCGCATGTGCTTTTATCGAAACTTTTAACTTTGGGACCGACCCATAGGCGTACCCTAGCGATGTCTTTTGTTTTGGGTGAACTGAAGGCGTTTACCCTCGCGTATATAAAAGTTTTTATAAACTGCATCATGCATTCTACACTATTTCATGCATTATAAACTGCTTCATTGGTTTATACATTGTTCATACATTTTTATGTTCATCTCATTTTAGACTTATCATTTATGTTGCATTTTGTTTTTAAACTGTCAGATGGTGAACACACGCAATGCTCAAGAGTTGGCTGCCGCTATTAATGCAGCTCTTCAAGCCATCCTTCCCCAACTTCGCAATGAAATCAGGGACGAAGTTCATGCTGAAATTCAAGCTCAGGGCGTTCAATTCGGCCCTCATCCTGAAAACCACTACAACAAAAATCCTCCACTACCACCACCTGTTACTCTTATGACTTGGTTGGAGCGATTCAACAAACAACGACCCCTTTCGTTTGACCAGACTGACAGCCCCAATGAGGGTGAGGCTTGGATTTCTCACATCGAGAAGATATTCGATGCGATGGGTTGTGAGGCATTTTCAAGGCAAGACTGGCTTGCTATAAGTTTGAAGGTGATATGCTGCAGTGGTGGAAGTCTGTCAAGCAGTCCAATGGTGGTGATAATTGGGTTGCATTGCTGACATGGGACCAGTTTAAAGAGCTCTTCCTTAATCAGTATTTCTCACATGCTAAGTAGGAGAAGCTTAAGAGGGATTATCATAATATCTAACAGGTTGCTGGGGAGAACAGCAACGAATTCATGAAGAGGTTTATCTATTTGGCTGGTTTCTTGGGAGCAGCATCTGGTACTGCTGAGTAACAAGCAAGGAAGTTTCGCTGGGCTCTTCGTACTTTGGTTGACAACAGTTTAGTTTGTGCTACGTTCACTACAGTAGCACAGGTGGCCGATGCAGCCCGTAAGCTTGAGATGCTTCAGGAACGAGAGGAGTTTGGTGAAGACAGAGCAGTGAAGAGGTATGTTCAATCACCAATTATAAACCATTAATTTCTTTCAGTATTTCCATTTTCATATCATCCTCTGTTCAATCTTATATTTCAGACAGAAGACTGACGACCGTAAGCCTGCGGCCATTCAGCAGCAAGCATCTAAGGGAAACGGTCAGACCAACGATCGTTCTGGTTCAGAGAGGCGTAGCGGTAATGATAATTACTGTAACAACGCTAATAACTCGAACAACAACAGGTCCCTACATTTACCTTCTTTCATGTTAAACTATCTTATGTTATGGTATTCTGACACTCCAACGATTTTAATTCAGGAACAACAACAACGGTAGGCATCAGGACCGTAGAGGTTCACAGCCTAACCGTTCTACCTCATCTGGTAATTTTCAAACCTTCTATGTAATCATGTTTATGCTCCATGATCATGTCTCATGCATGTAATCCTGAACCAGGCTCTCAGATAACTAGGACGCCTGTTGGAGGATTCACGCATCCTATTTGTCCTACTTGTTCGCGCAGACATTCTTGTGTTTGTCGATAAGGTACTGGTGGTTGTTTCAAGTGTGGCCAACAAGGCCATCAGCAGAAGGACTTTCGCCAGGGTAAGATAGAAGGCACCTCTGGACATGCCGACTCCAAGCCACCTCCTACTTCTGGTCGCGTGTTCACTACTACCAGAGATCATGTGAACAAGACTTCAGGTACCATCACTGGGAATCTCTGTATGAATGGTTTGGCAGCATGCGTTCTGTTTGATACTGGAGCGACTTATTCAGTCATATCCACTACTTTTCCTGTACGTGTTAGGATTTCCCCTATGCCATTAGATAATGCCTTATGCATTTCCACGCCACTTAGGGACTCTGTACAAATCACTCAGGTGTACAGAGATCTTCCCCTAGAATTTGATGATAAGATCCGTAGAGTTAACGCACTACCTTTGGACATGTGCGATTTTGACTTGATTTTTAGCATGGACTGGTTATCTAAACACCATGCTATGATTGACTGCCACACTTATCGGGTTATCTTTGGTGATGTTAAATCTCCAGAGTACATACACCGTGGTTTTCTGCCAGGGAGGTCGGTACAAATTATTTCATCCATGGAGGGGCGTTCGTTATTATCACATGGCTGTCAGGGCTTCATAGCCAATATTCATGACATTTCGGCCGAGTCTCCAGAGATCTAAGATTAGCCTATTGTGTCAGAATTTCCTAACGTTTTTCTAGATGAACTTCCGGGCATACCACCTGTTCGTAAAGTCGAGTTTGGAATTGAGCTCATACCAGGTGCAGAGCTGATTTCAAAAGCTCCTTATCGCATGGCTCCTATAGAGCTTAAAGAACTAAAAGATCAGCTGCAGGAACTTCTGGAACGAGGTTTCATCCGTCCCAGTGCATCGCCATGGGGTGCACCGGTACTGTTCATGAAGAAGAAAGACGGCAGCATGCGTTTGTGTATAGACTATCGTGAGCTGAACAAGATCACGATCAGGAAACGTTATCCTTTGCCGCGAATTGATGACCTTTTCGATCAACTTCAGGGGCCCAAGAATTTCTCCAAGATCGATCTGAGATCCGACTACCATCAGTTACGGGTTAAAGAGCATGATATCTCTAAGAATGATTTCCGTACACGTTATGGGCACTACGTATTCGTAGTCATGTCATTCAGACTCATAAATGCACCAGCAGTCTTCATGGATCTAATGAACCGTGTCTTCCATGAGTTTTTGGACAAGTTCGTTATCGTGTTCATTGATGACATCCTAATTTCTCCAAATCCAAGGAGGAACATGAGGAACACCTTCGTATAGTCTTGCAGATTCTTCGTCAGAAACAGGTCTATGCCAAGTTCTCCAAGTGTGAGTTCTGGTTAAGCTAGGTGGCATTTCTGGGCCATATTGTATCTGCAGAAGGGATCACCATGGATCCTGCAAAGGTTGAAGCTATCACCAAATGGCTGAGACCTACATCTGTAAAAGACGTCAAAATTTTTCTGGGTTTAACTGGCTACTACCGCAGGTTTGTAGAGAACTTTTCACGGTTAGCCTTAACTTTGACTAAGCTGATGAGAAAAGGAGAGAAGTTCATCTGGACGGAAGAGCGAGAGAAGAGCTTTGAAGATCTTAAGCAGAAGTTAGTGACTGCACCTATTCTTACTCTCCCATCTGGCTCAGGTGGATTTCAGATATATAGTGAAGCTTCAGGAAAGGGTCTAGGTTTCGTTATCATGCAACATGGGAAGGTTATTGCATACGCATCACGACAGCTAAAATCTTATGAAGAAAACTATCCTACTCACGATTTGGAGCTTGCAGTAGTTTTTTTCGCGTTGAAGATCTGGAGACATTATTTGTATGGTGAATCATGTGACATATTCACCGATCATAAGAGTCTCAAGTACATCTTCACCCAGAAGAAACTGAACATAAGACAAAGGAGATGGTTAGAGCTATTGGAGGACTACGACACCAACATTCAGTACGATCCTGGTAAGGCGAATGTGGTGGAAGATGCTCTAAGTAGAAGGTCGGGTATGATTTCTGGCATCTGGATTGCAAAGGAGATCATCCATGACCTGTAGATTACTGATATTGAGTTTTATGTACGAGAACAACACGATTATTAAGAGAATCTTAGAGTGGAACCAGACTTACATTCTAGGATCAAGGAAGCTCAGAAGGACGATGGTGTGATTTGGGCTATCCTTCAGAACCTTGATCAGCAGACGGAGTTTCGTGTCGACAATGATTGTATCTGTAAAACCCGCATGCTTTTACCATGAATAGTACCCTTATGATCGTACGTACATGATTAGAACTTTCCTTATTTAGCAGGTTTACGTTTCACGAATAGGAATTACAAGTATTACGTACGTGTTATTACACGATAAGTATTTAATACATATTAAGACACGATAATTATTATCAACAATAATTATAATCACGAACATGAAATCATGAAAGTAAATAATCACGAACCTATTATTATGTATTTACGTATATTTATTACGATTACGTATGAATATATTTTACGACACGAACGATTAATAATTAAATCACGTAAACACGGCACGAGAACACGTAATAATTAGAACACGGGAAAAACAACGGGTTTCCCCTTGTGGGCCCCTCATAGCTGTGGCATAGAGCAAATAGAAGGGGGCCAAGCCCACTTAAAATTTAACTAAAAAGAAAAGAAGGAAAATAGATTTTTCATAATACAGAATATTAGAAAAATCACAAAACCCTTTCCTCCTCCTTTTTCTCCTTTGGTCGTCGGGTATACACACACCAAGAGGGGTGTTCATTGATTTTTGGAGATCCAGTTCTTGCAAGATCGTTCGTGTTATTATTCCTTTTTGTTTCACGTATTCGGTAAACCTTAAACCTTTTCTTTTTAATTATTATTAGATCTAAGAACACATGAATCATGGGTTTATTAAAACTATTAATTAAAATATGTTAATTAACTAGATCTAATCATGGGGGTTAAGAAAATAGGGGTTTAAGGGGTGTTTGGTTCGGTTGGCGCACACAAACCGTGAGCCGAAGCACCCAGTGTGGCTCGTGTGACCACAGCCGAGACCTACGGGTCTCGGTGTGGGCTTTGTGCCTCGGCAGCAAGCAAACCAAGGGACCCTGACGCATGTCGGGGTTGTCCTTGTGGTCTTTAGGGTGTCGGCTGAAAAACCACACGCACCACCGGCTTAAGCCGGTGGCGGTTTGACTAATCCGTGGCAACCAGTCAACCCGGTTCGCCACAATTAAGGGTTGTTTGGTCCGGTTCAAGGGGTTTCATGGACTGGTTCATGACATGTTTAGATTTAAAACACGGGTTCGGTTCATGGTTTATTTTTACAAGTTAATTATTTTTACAAGTTAAATAATTACAAAGTTTAATTAAATTACTTTAACATGCTTTATAATTAATTTAATTCAGACATGACTTAGGTAAATTATTATTAGAAATAATACATGATTTTAACCTAAGTATTTTATGATTTAATTTTGGACTAAAGTAATAAATTAATTATTAAAACATGGCTTATAATTAATTAATTTTCATGACTTAGGTTATATTAATGATAAATACTAGTACATGTTTTAACCTAAGTATTATTTACACTTTAATTTAATTATATCATGTTACATTTAATTAAATCTTATAACCTATAGTTTATTTAATTTACATTTAATAATTAATAAACTATACTATTTATTCACATGACTTAGAATATTTACCAGTAAAACTTAAGCTTATATTATTAGATTAATAATCTAGCTTATTTCTAATTATGGAAACTTTCTATTTTTAGAAACTTATTTATTTTAAGCAGCTAATCCATTTATGGAAACTTCCTATTTTTAGAAACTTATTTATTTTAGGCAGCTACTCTATTTTTGGAAACTTTCTATTTTTGAAAACTTTCTATTTTTGAAAACCTTCTATTTTTGGAAACTTTCTATTTTAGGAAACCTGCTATTTTTAGAAAGTTACTTATTATTACACAACAAGTATAATAATACAAGAAATGCAAGTAATTCTTAATCAGAATAGACGGGATACATGATAAACACAGCATAACGATAGAATCAGTAAAACATGACATGAACATATAAAACAAGCTAAGACATGATATAAAACCAGTTATGTATACAGTAATCATGATACTTATACACGTATATTATTTATGTAGCATTAGTGATTTCTAAGTAGGACTCTCTTCCGTTCGTCTTCTTAGTTCACTTGACACAAGGTACGGATTCTCCGTCCTTTCAATATGGACATTCTTTCCTTATTAGGATTCTCCGTATACAGGCAACTGTTTTCCCAATATATGTTTTATATCTTTTTATTGCTCATTGATGTGACTCTAATTACACATCATATTTCCTGTTAAATCGTGCTCAAAATGCTCAAAATGGTCACATAATCATCATAAATGCCAAATATATGCTTGTTTTGTCGTTTGTGCATGTGCAGGTACGGATATCAAAGAAATCACAAGAAACGAAGCTAAAGAGCCAAAACGAACACGAGAAATGGAAAGAGGACGAAAAATCGAGTCTTACGGTGCCTTCATATTTTATTGGGTCGGCCTGACACCGTTTAAATGGGTCGGACCGACCCATTAACATCTTAATGGACTAATATATCAAGCAAACCAAAATTGTCTATTAGCAAAAAGCTGTGGCCCAAAATGAGACGATTTATGAAGGCCCAATAGCTATTCAACCCAGCAAATTAGCAAATGAGAAGACATCAAGCACGAATGAAAATAGGTGAGGGGGATAGCTTATAAGAGAGGCAACTCTCATTTTTATTTATATACTTTTTTCCCTCTCCCTGATACAAGTAGTATAGATTTAGCTTAAAAAAACGCAGCATCTATCTCTTCTTTTTCATTGTCTTTTTGAGTAAGTTTAGATTTAGTTTTTATTTTTCATTTGTCTTTTCCTTCTAGTCGAACATCATCTCAGATTTAGTTTTATAAAAACCTTATTCTCAGTTCTTGTTTCCTTATTAACGTGTATTCGATTAATACTCTTCTTGTACTCCGATTTAAAGTTTAATGAAGTTTCAAGTTCTTCCTTTAATATTCTTTTAATTTCTGTTTTCCTTTTCTTTATTTTACTACTCACGCAATAGTTTTCGTTTCCTGCTACTACAATTCATTTTTCAGTTAAGAGATTTTAGATGCTAAATTTGTTGATTCAATATTGTTCACTCGATAAAATGTTTTTTTAGATGATATTGTTCATTCGAGAGTATCATTGCTGTTGGATTTGGTTCGAGATCAGTTCGTAGCACCGATATTAGATTGTAGTTCATAGTTTCGATTTCGTTTAGTTTCGGTTAGTTCGTAGCTTCGATATCAGTTTTTGGTTCAAGTTCGTTACGGTTTCATTTGGTCGAGTTCGGTTCGGTTTAGCTTCGGTATTAATTTCGGTTAGTTTCGATAATAGTTCAACAGCTTGGGTCATTTCAATCGTTTCGGTCCGTTATTGATTTTAAGTACTTGGTGCAGTTTTCAGTTTTGCTTCGATAGTGTCGTTAATGGTAGCTATTAGGCATTAGTTTTGGAACTGGACTTGAAGTTGTTATGATGTGAGATTAGTTCTAGTTTCATGTTTAATCGAGTTTTAGTTGAATTTGAATAGTTAAGCATAAACTGCACTTTGATAGAAGATTGTAGCAGATCAGTTTAGATGGTGATGCAGTATTGGTGATGATTGTAACTGTAAAGGTTAATCAATATCAGTATTCGTTTCAAGTGCAGTTTCTATTTCAGCTTGGTTCATTGTAGCAGTTTCGATTCATTTTCAGTCTCGGTTCATATCAGTTATAGCATAACTTAGACATCGGTTTCAGTTCGTTCAACAGCTTTCGGCAACTGCGGAGGCCTGGAAGTCAGGGAGTTCTATTTTAATTTTCTGCATTTTTTTTCTAGTATAATTTTCTAGTTATAAATGTAATGTAGAATTTCCGTGCAACCTGTTTTAATTGCTTGTCGTTATCTAGTTGGTTAACTGTTTTACCTCAGTTCTTTGATTCAAGTTTGTTAGCTTTTCAATACTTTTGCGCATTTCTTTAACCTGCGTTTGGGATAGTGTGAGAAGTAGTAGATTCTTCATCGTTTGTCATTGAATTGAGCTTGGCAGTTGATTGTGCTTGGAATTCAACAAGTTTCTGATCTTAGTTTTAGATAAAGGAAGCTTTAGTGCATATAGGAGAGAATAACCAGTTCATTATAGTGGTGTTATCATTTGCTTAGTCTATCACTGTGATTAGATCATGTTAAATGACGTTAGCAAGTTTTTTTTAGTTTGGTTCTAAGTTTGTTATAAGCAGCTTTTACAAAAGTAGGATAGGAACTATTATTGATATAGTTAAGTGAAAACTTCTCGTAGGAAATAAAAGTAGCAAAAAAATAGGGTATTAAGCCAAATTCGAACTCTGGGCATTTTGCTCATAAGTAATCGTCCTTTCCAGTGTACTAGCGTTGCAACTTGGTTTATATTTGCAAAAGTTTAATTTTAAACATTTCATATAGTAATAAACTGTAGAGATTTTTAGGCAGTACTAGCTTGTTTTCGTTGTTAAGCTCTTTGAAACTAATTTGGCTACTTTTCGTTTACTATGGCTTCTAGTATGATTTTCCTTTAGATGCAATTATTTTAAATTTGTTAGAAACTGCAAGGTAGGTTCCTAGACTTTAGGACTTAGTTAGTTAGTAGTTAAAATCATTAGTCCTTTCTATTCTAATTACATTGAATAGTTAAACCTCATTTAGTTAAACACAGACTGTTAGATACGAAATTCATTTGTAGGATTAGTTAAAAGTTGGGCTTATACATCTCTTGGGCTTGAATTGGTTTAATTGGTTTTTTTTCATGTTATATACGTAAGATTTGTAGAATAGAAATAGACTTAGTAGTTCATCTCATATACTTCTTTTATATTAGCATGATATTGATACTAGAATAGTATAATAATTAAATAGAATAGAGTTTTAGTTCTTCGTTTTGCGTGCCAAGTAGTATAAATACCAAGTTTCTGTTTATTAACCAAAAATAAATAAAGTCTTAACGATAAATCGTAAAATCAATTCGACACGAGTCGAGGAAAACGATATACTTAAAAAACGACGGTTATTAAAATGGCGCCGCTGCCGGTTCGTGCTCGTTACGATTGACGATTTTTCGTGAGGCGATTTGGATTTCGGGATCCGTTCGATTTTGAACGTTATTTTTCTTGTTTAAAATATATATATATATATATATATATATATATATATATATATATATATATATATATATATATATATATATATATATATAATCAATAAAAACAAAAAATATTTTCTTATTTTTTACTCTTTTCTTTATTACTATATATACCTTTTAAAAAAATAAAAAAAAAATTTAAAAAATAAAAAAAATAAAAAAACATTTTTCTTTTAGATTTTATTTTTCTTTAACTATATATTATAATATTTTCTAAAAAAAAAAAAAAATCACAAAAGCATTTCTTTCTTAAGATTTGCAACAAAAAAAAAGTAATACTTTTCCTAAGGTATTACACCAAAAAAAACTACGTATATATATATTTTCTATCTTGGTTTCTTCTTTGTTTTTACGTACATATTATATTCTCTTTTATAAAAAATAATATCGTGATGAGTCAAGCCGATCCCGAGTATCGTGCTTTTGAAATGGCTATGGATAATCGATCGATTTATGAGTTGTTGCAAGTACCTATTGAGGGATGTCTCGAGAGTGCGATCGTGATACCGGATATCGAGGGTGATTCTTTTGAGCTTAATCCGGATTTGATTAAGTTGATATCCGGTCGTCCTTTTTACGGATTTGAGGATGACGATCCTTACACTCATATCCGTCATTTTCGTTCATATGCCAATACCGTCAAATACACCAACGTGACACAAGACATTATCTATTTACACCTTTTTCCTTTCTCCCTCGATGGAGCAGCCTGGATTTGGCTAGAAAGGGAACCACCACGATCTATTTTCACATGGGCTAATCTTGAGTCAAAATTCTTAAATCAATTTTTCCCTTATGCTAAAACGAGAAAAATTCGGTTGGAAATAACTAATTTTGAAGAGTCTAATACTAAAATGTTTACCGAGGCTTGGGAAAGATTTAAGGATTTAGTGCGTAGTTGTCCTCATCATGGATTTTTCGCCTTGCATTTGATTGATTCGTTTTATCACGGGTTGACCCAATACGATCAAGATTCTCTTAACACGGCTGCAAGCGGAAATATTTACTCTCGGAGTACTAATGAGGCTTTAATGATTATTGAGAACAAGCCTCAAGTATGGAGCAAGGCCGAAGTATCCGGTAATACGGTTATCATTAGGAGTGGCCCTCTTTTCTCATATACTCCGAGAGTTAGTGATGAGCCATGTGTTGATTCAAATGACCCTATTTTTGATGATTCTTCTAGTCCCCTTTCTCCTGTGACTAGTGACTCTTTTCCTCCGGATTTTGAGGAAGAAGTATTTATTGAGCAACTCTCGGTTGAGTTGACTCCTGACCCGCCACAAATTAATGAAGGGTGTTATGGGGATTTTCAAAATCAAAGCTTTCAAATTCAAGAAGATTTTCAAAATCATAACAATTTTCAAAGTAATAATCAAGGGGATTTTCAAATTCAACCTTCACAAATGGACGAAATAGTCGAAATATTTGAGGAACAAAAGAGGATGATAAATGATCTTCATGAACAAAACCAAAGTCTTACATATCAACTTTTAGAAACTTTGAGATCTCATGTTGAGGATAACACCACTACTAGTAGTGGTGTTCCCACTGTGGACCCTTCCATCTCTCCGCCAATAAAGGAGAGACAAGGCCTGGAGATTATCATGAGTTTTACTCCCCCTTCGGTGTTGACACCCACAGATACATTTAGCTCTCCCTCTTCCTCATCTTGTGAGGAAATTCCCGAGACTATACTTGACCCTACATTTGACCCCATTCCTTTTATGACTCCTTCACCTACTCCTCCAAATGATACTACTCCTCATAGTAGTTATCTGGATATGGATGTGTTATCTTATGATTCCGACTATACTTTTAATTCTTTATCGGGCTCGGATGAGGATTACTCTCCTATTTTACAAAAACCGACTTTTGAAAAACATCTTAATGATTTTTCGGATACTTCACTCCTTAGTGATGATGGTTTTCACATTCCTGAGATCGATGAGTTTCTTGATATTGATACACCCGTGGAGTACATATCCGGGTATTTTGATGTGGACTTTTTCTAGAGGATTTATTACACGATGACACTATACCTTCTATCCCTCCCGCCCACCCATTCCTAATGAGACCAAAGATGTTGACATAGAGTTGTCTTGCTATTTTCCCATAGAGGGAACGATATTTGATCCGGGTATACACATTTTTGAGCAATCTCAGTATCTTAATGATGAAATTAAAAGGAAATTTTTTGAAAATTGGGATCATTACCTTCTTACTATACCCTTAATTGTAAGAAACTTTTGCTTAAAGGAAATCCATCTTTCTTATACTTATTTGCTATTGCCACATTGGGGTCTATTTCTTTTAGAGATGGAAACCATGTATTTGACCCAGGTGGAATTTTATGGGGTTTTCCTTATTTGGGAGGTTATTTCACTTTATCATGGAGAGTTTTTCTTTTACGGGTAAATCTTTTTCTCTCCATGATCATTTCCCTAAGGACAATTTAATTCGGGGATCGAGTCGAGCTCATGACTCGGTTACCAAAAACGAGGTGCCTCGTGGGGGAGATTCCCATGCTTATCATTCTATCTTCTTTCTAATTTCTAATGTGAAGGGCTTGTGCTTTTTCATTTGTTCTCGTGTTTCGTTTGTGATGTGATTTTAGGTTTCTCCTATATCGAAGACTCTCGTGTTCGTTTTCATCATGTATCACTCGAGTTTCGATCCTTCATTTGAGACATCCGATATCCGATGATTATATCCTTTACTAACGATTATTTTTATTGGCATAATTAATAAACTGCTTTTAATTATTTGCGTCATACCTTTTTCATGCTAGAATTTTACATTCGACTCTTCGTCTCTAGTAGGGGGGTATCATACCCTTAGACTTGAAACATTGAGGACAATGTTTGGTTTTAGTATGGGGGTATCTATCGATATGCTTTTCCTTTTGTTCGTTGTCTTCACGTACTCCGTTTTTCAAAAATGTGCTTAAAATTGCATAAAATTTTTAAAAAAAATTTTCTTCATATTTTAATAAGTGTTTTTGACACGAATGTAAGCTTTCCGTTGGTGAAAATAAGAATAGATTTGGACTCTACCGGTTTACCTAAGCTCATTCCTTAACCATGTAAATCGTTTATTCGTTTTTTTAGGCTAAGCATCCACGAGTCTCATTATTTGAGATTTTAAATTGTGGAGAACGAGAGATGATAGAGTTGATAATAAGTTTTAAGGTTATTTCTTCCTTATATGAGTTTTTGTGGCTCTTTCTCCCCGCTTGCATATTTAATTGCTTAATAAATGAAGATTTTTGCGGTTTAGGTTCGATATTTTAGCTCTTAACCAACTCTTTTATTCCCTTGTAATTAAAGCAAGAACACATTGCGGGTGTCAGCGTCGTGGACTTCCGACTAAGGTGGCTCATAACCACTAAGTAGGAGGTATTCAGACCACGGGATTTCGAAATTTGGCATACTATATGTATAAAAAAATAAATAAAGCACAAATGTGCTAAAGTATTATTGTGAATAAGGCAAAAAATGCCAAAAGTATAAGTATACAATCCAAAACCGATAAAGGTCGCCTACTTCGATGCCGACTTGACAGCGAGGGGGTTCTAGATCCTAAGGTGGAGGAATATTATCCAAGGTCGTAATAAAAAGTCTGAAGCTCTCCTACTCTGACGGCTACTTGACGGTGGGGGGGGGGGGGGGGGGGGGGGGTTCTAGATTCTAAGGACTAATAAAAGACCAAGGAATATCATTTTTTATGTATGTATATAAATAAAGTTTTTGTTATAAATAAGCCAAATTTCGGGTCCGGGATGATCTTAGACTTCCGCTTCTGGTCTCGTAGTTGAGATGTCGAGGTCGTCAATACAAGAGATTCCCTAAATCGTGTTAAATTATCCTTGATGTGGGCTTTCTTTAGTGACAACGGTTTTTGAGGATGAGGTTAGGTTCTAAGTGTCGGGTTTACACCGTTTTTCCTTCATTTTTGGACTAATAATTATTAAATAAGTCAAATAAGCCTATGGGTGAATGACAATCCTTAAAATCTAGAGATACAACTTAGGAATAATGGAAAAGGAGTTCTACACAAATGTCTTATATAAGTGGTCTTAACATGAGAACTTATTGTTAACAATGATCTTGTTTTTGAGCTTGGCATGGAAAGAGTGAAAAGTCGACGACGATGAACCTATTCAAGTTTTATGATCCTAAATGTTATTTTTGAATAATGAAAGCGATACATTATGTCATTTACACATTAAATATTAATAAAATGAATAAATGCTTTTTAATAAATGAAAAACGGAGTTGCTTTATACTTTATTCTAGCATTGCGTGAGGACACGACAATGGTTTAGTAAGGGGTGTGATGTGACTCTAATTAGACATCATATTTCCTCGTAAATCGTGCTCAAAATGCTCAAAATGGTCAAATAATCATCATAAATGCCAAATATATGCTTGTTTTGTCGTTTGTGCATGTGCAGGTACAGATATCAAAGAAATCACAAGAAACGAAGCTAAAGAGCCAAAATGAACATGAGAAATGGAAAGAGGACGAAAAATCGAGTCTTATGGTGCCTTCATATTTTATTGGGTCGGCCCGACACCGCTTAAATGGGTCAGACCGACCCATTAACATCTTAATGGACTAATATATCAAGCAAACCAAAAATGTCTATTAGCAAAAAGCTTTGGCCCAAAGTGAGACGATTTATGAAGGCCCAATAGCTATTCAGCCCAGCAAATTAGCAAATGAGAAGACATCAAGCACGAATGAAAATAGGAGAGGGGGATAGCTTATAAGAGAGGCAACTCTCATTTTTATTTATATACTTTTTCCCTGTCCTTGATATAAGTAGTGTAGATTTAGCTTAAAAAAACGCAGCATCTATCTCTCCTTTTTCATTGTCTTTTTAAGTAAGTTTAGATTTAGTCTTTATTTTTCATCTGTCTTTTCCTTCTAGTCGAACATCATCTCAGATTTAGTTTTATAAAAACCTTATTCTCGGTTCTTGTTTCCTTATTAACGTGTATTCGATTGATACTCTTCTTGTACTCCGATTTAAAGTTTAATGAAGTTTCAAGTTCTTCCTTTAATATTCTTTTAATTTCTGTTTTCCTTTTCTTTATTTTACTACTCACGCAATAGTTTTTGTTTCCTGCTACTACAATTCCTTTTTCAGTTAAGAGATTTTATATGCTAAATTTGTTGATTCAATACTGTTCACTCGATAAAATGTTTTTTTTAGATGATATTGTTCATTCGAGAGTATCATTGCTGTTGGATTTGGTTCGAGATCAGTTCGTAGCACCGATATTAGATTATAGTTCATAGTTTCGATTTCGTTTAGTTTCGGTTAGTTCGTAGCTTCGATATCAGTTTTTGGTTCAAGTTCGTTACGGTTTCATTTGGTCGAGTTCGGTTCGGTTTAGCTTCGGTATTAGTTTCGATAATAGTTCAACAGCTTGGGTCATTTCGATCGTTTCGGTCCGTTATTGATTTTAAGTACTTGGTGCAGTTTTCAGTTTTGCTTCGATAGTGTCGTTAATGTTAGCTATTAGGCATTAGTTTTAGAACTGGACTTGAAGCTGTTATGGTGTGAGATTAGTTCCAGTTTCATGTTTAATCGAGTTTTAGTTGAATTTGAATAGTTAAGCATAAACTGCACTTTGATAGAAGATTGTAGCAGATCAGTTTAGATGGTGATGCGGTATTGGTGATGATTGTAGCTGTAAAGGTTAATCAATATCAGTATTCGTTTCAAGTGCATTTTCTATTTCAGCTTGGTTCATTGTAGCAGTTTCGATTCATTTTCAGTCTCGGTTCATATCAGTTATAGCATAACTTCGACATCGGTTTCAGTTCGTTCAACAGCTTTCGGCAACTGCGGAGGCCTGGAAGTCAACGAGTTCTATTTTAATTTTCTGCATTTTTTTTCTAGTATAATTTTCTAGTTATAAATGTAATTTAGAATTTCCGTGCAACCTATTTTAATTGCTTGTCGTTATCTAGTTGGTTAACTGTTTTACCTCAGTTCTTTGATTCAAGTTTGTTAGCTTTTCAATACTTCTACGCATTTCTTTAACCTGCGTTTGGGATAGTGTGAGAAGTAGAAGATTCTTCATCGTTTGTCATTGAATTGCGCTTGGCAGTTGATTGTGCTTGGAATTCAACAAGTTTCTGATCTTAGTTTTAGATAAAGGAAGCTTTAGTGCATATAGGAGAGAATAACCAGTTCATTATAGTGGTGTTATCATTTGCTTAGTCTATCACTGTGATTAGATCATGTTAAATGACGTTAGCAAGTTTTTTTTTTTAGTTTGGTTCTAAGTTTGATAGAAGCAGCTTTTACAAAAGTAGGATAGGAACTATTATTGATATAGTTAAGTAAAAACTTCTCGTAGGAAATAAAAGTAGCAAAAAAATAGGGTATTAAGCCAGATTCGAACTCTGGGCATTTTGCTCATAAGTAATCGTCCTTTCCAGTGTACTAGCGTTGCAACTTGGTTTATATTTGCAAAAGTTTACTTTTAAACATTTCATATAGTAATAAACTGTAGAGCTTTTTAGGCAGTACTAGCTTGTTTTCGTTGTTAAGCTCTTTGAAACTAATTTGGCTACTTTTCGTTTACTATGGCTTCTAGTATGATTTTCCTTTAGATGCAATTATTTTAAATTTGTTAGAAACTGCAAGGTAGGTTCCTAGACTTTAGGACTTAGTTAGTTAGTAGTTAAAATCATTAGTCCTTTCTATTCTAATTACATTGAATAGTTAAACCTCATTTAGTTAAACACAGACTGTTAGATACGAAATTCATTTGTAGGATTGGTTAAAAGTTGGGCTTATACATCTCTTGGGCTTGAATTGGTTTAATTGGTTTTTTTTCATGTTATATACGTAAGATTTGTAGAATAGAAATAGACTTAGTAGTTCATCTCATATACTTCTTTTATATTAGCATGATATTGATACTAGAATAGTATAATAATTAAATAGAATAGAGTTTTAGTTCTTCGTTTTGCGTGCCAAGTAGTATAAATACCAAGTTTCTGTTTATTAACCAAAAATAAATAAAGTCTTAACGATAAAACGTAAAATCAATTCGACACGAGTCGAGGAAAATGATATACTTAAAAAACGACGGTTATTACTCATGTAATGAATGCCTAATGCCATATACATGCATGACCAGTTTCACCTAGTTATGGAGGTACCATAACCATAACACTAGAGGCACCAGTGTTATGACTTCACCACGGCGGAGTGATAGCTCGTGGCGTCCCTACAGCTTTTAGCCATATTATTATTATCATGTGGGGCGTATGGGTGCATCCTAGGTTACATGTTTTTACAGATTATTCAGGCGAATGTGGTGTGTGCCTTGCATCCTTCACAAGGAGCTGATCCCTCCTACCCAAAAACTTATATTAATTAGAGGCAGCCCCTCTAATTGCATGACGAGGTCACCCCTCCAAGTATTCATGCACGTTGATATTTATGACCAATATTGGCTAATGGTAAACATGTTAAACAGTTTTATAAGATAAACATAAGGCTTTTCAAACTATAAAACCAGTTTTACTAAGTTATACCAGGTTTTCCAGGACTTAGATATTTCCGCTGCTATATGTTGTTTATGCTTATGTTATTCATTCTATGCTTGTATATCCATGCATTGAGCGTTATGCTCAGCCATTTTCCTTTCATGTTCCCAAAACGGCAGGTACTCAGGGACGCTCGTAGACTTTAAGCGTAAGTGCATATAGATTGGAAGCTTCTTAGCCTTCATTACTTTATGCATTTCTTCATTCTTTTGATACTCATTTCTATGGACATTGTTTAGTCCTTTTCATTTACAGTACTTATGTTTGTGTGTGATGAGCTTTACTTTGGGGTGCCGATGTTTGTTTCCGGTATTTCCTTTATGGTGATGTGATGTTTAATACATTTATCCATGTATGCTTTGATGACACACCATAGTCATGCGTGACATTCCATTTACCAAAATGGGGTGTTACAATTATGGTATCAGAGCCAAGGCTTCGACCTGTAGGCTCTCAAAACACGACCTGTGATTAGTGGGTAGTCACTATGGTCTTCCTAGAACTGACAGTCGGTTTTCATGCATTCATTGTTTTCATGCATACATATATATGTCATTGTCGCAGGTTTATGACTAATTAATGGTTGGTACAGGACTGGCCCTATTTAGTCGCATGTGCTTTTATCAAAACTTTTAACTTTGGGACCGACCCATTGGCGTCCCCTCGCCATGTCTTTTGTTTTGAGTGACCTGACCATAGGCGTTCACTCTCGCGTATATAAAAGTTTTCATAACACTGCATCATGCATTCATGTACTAGTATTCCTGCATAAAATGTTTCTCATGATTTATTGTTATAATTTTTTTTTCTTGTATATAGTTTATGTTTTGATCAGTTAATCATGTATTTTTATGTTATACTGTCAGATGGTTTCACACGCGAGCAAGAACAACTCAATGCAGCAGTCCAAGCTGCAATGCAATCTATGCTTCCTCAGCTGAGCAACGAAATCAGGGCTGAGGTGCAGGCTGCTAACAATCAGCAGCAGCACCCAGTACCTCCTTCTCCTCCTCCAGCAACATTGGTTACATGGCTGGAGAGATTCAATAAGCTACGCCCTCGATCCTTCGAGAAAACAGATAGCCCCAGTGAAGCTGAAAGCTGGTTGGCTCACATTGAGAAGATCTTCGATGCCATGGGTTGTGACCCCGTCTTCATCTCGAGGTTGGCCTGTTACCGGTTCGAAGGTGATGTGCAATCATGGTGGAAGGCACTGAAGTAGTTTGAGGGAGGTGATAATTGGGTGTCTGGTTTGACTTGGGCTCAGTACAAGGATTTGGTGATGGGACAGTTCTTTCCCACGGCTGAGCAAGACAAGCTGAAGAGAGAGTACCATGGAATCAGACAGAGAGCTGGATAGAACAGCAACGAGTTCATGCATCGTTTTCTTTGTTTGGCTGGTTTTCTTGGTGCAGCAGCAGGTACTCCCGAAGAGCAAGCATACCACTTTCGGTGGGCTCTTCGTACATCGGTCGCAAACAACTTGGTGTGTGCTACGTTCAACACGGTGGCACAAGTGGCCGATGCAGCACGTAAGCTGGAGATGCTGCAAGAAAGAGAAGAGTTCAGGGAAGCAGAGAGACCCGATAGGAGGTAAACATTCGTTATTCAGCGGTGACCAAACCGTATTCTTTCAGCATATGCCAATATTTACATCTCTTTTAAACTGTATCTTCCAGGCAGAAGACTGGGGACCGGTCTCTGCCGGCTACTCAGCAACAGCCTACTCAGCCCAAGGGAAACGGTCAGACTCACGACCGTTCTGCTACGGATAGACGTGGCGGTAATGATAATTACCGTAACAACGCTGGAAACTCCAACAGCAGCAGGTCCTTATACTTACTCATTTTTCTTATGATTACGTGCAATAGTTCATAATTCTGACACATTAGAGAATCTTATACCAGGAATCATGGTAACGGGAGGTACCAGAACTAGACAGGTTCACAGCCTAACCGTCCAGCTATCACTGGTATTCCATCTTACGAATTATCCGCATTGTCCTTTGTACCTATTATCATGTCTCATGTATATTGTTCTTATCAGGCTCTCAGCCAGCAAGGACACCTGCTGGAGGATATACTCATCCTCTTTACACTACCTGCAACCTTAGGCACCCAGGGCCATGTCGCCGCGACAGCGACGCATGATTCAAGTGTGGTCTTCCTGGCCATCGCATGAAGGACTGCCGCAAGGGCGAGATGGAGGGCACATCGGGACATGTTGATACCAAGCTGCTTCCTACTAGTGGACGCGTTTACATGACATCTCGCGATCAGGCCAACAAGTCTATAGGTACCATCACTGGAATCTTATATATGTATGGTCAAGCTGCATGTGTTCTATTTGACATGGGTGCTACTCACTCGGTCATTTCTACTCTTATGCTAAGAATGTTAGGATACTCCCCATGCCACTAGAGAATATACTGAATATTTCCACGCCTTTAAGAGACTCTGTATGCATAACCCATGTGTACAAGAGCCTTCCCCTAGAGTTTGACGACAAGATTCGTCATGTTGACGCACTTCCGCTGGACATGAATGATTTTGACATGATATTGGGCATGGACTGGCTATCCAAGAATCATGCCACCATTGACTGCCATTCATATCGAGTCATCATCGGTGATGTCAATGCACCAGAGTACATTCACAACGGGTTCATACCTGGAAGGTCTGTACAAATCATATCAACCCTGCAAGCACGTGCATTACTTTCACATGGTTACGAGGGCTATCTAGCTACTGTTCATGACATGGATGTTGAATCTCCATCAATTCAGAATCAGCCGATAGTGTCAGAATTTCCAGATGTATTTCCAGAAGAACTTTCGGGCATACCACCTGCACGTGAAGTAGAATTTAATATCGAGCTCATCCCAGGAGTTGAGTCGATTTCCAAGGCTCCTTCTCGCATGGCTCCCATAGAGTTGAAGGAGCTGAATGATCGATTGCAAGAACTTCTGGAACGAGGCTTCATTCGATCGAGCGCAACTCCATGGGGCGCACCGGTCTTATTCGTGAAGAAGAAGGACGGCAATATGCATCTTTGCATAGATTATCGCGAGCTCAACAAGATCACCATCAGGAATAGGTATCCTCTACCACGTATAGATGATCTGTTTGACCAACTCCAAGGGGCCAAACATTTCTCCAAAATTGATCTGAGGTCGGGCTATCATCAGCTACGGGTTAAAGAACATGATATCGCCAAGACTGCTTTCCGTACACGCTATGGCCACTACGAATTTTTAGTCATGCCATTTGGCCTTACCAATGCTCCAGCAGTGTTAATGGATTTGATGAACAAAATCTTCCATGAATTTCTGGACAAGTTCGTCATTATCTTCATTGACGACATCCTGATATTCTCTAAGTCCAAGGAGGAACACGAAGACCATCATTGTACAGTATTACAGATTCTTCGCTAGAAGCAGCTGTATGCTAAATTCTCCAAGTGTGAGTTCTGGTTAGACAAGGTGGCATTCTTAGGTCACATTGTATCAGCAGAAGGAATCACTATGGATCCAGCAAAGGTTGAGGCTATTACCAAGTGGCAAGACCGACATCAGCGACTGAGGTTTGCAGTTTCCTAGGCTTAGTTGGTTACTACCGTAGGTTAGTGGAGAACTTTTCCCGTTTAGCACTACCATTGACCAAACTGATGCGAAAAGGGGAGAAATTCGTCTGGACTGAAGAGAGAGAGAAGAGCTTTGAAGACCTAAAGCAGAAGTTATTATCTGCACCGATTCTTACTCTCCCATCTAGTACAGGTGGATTTCAGATCTATAGTGATGTATCGGGGAAGGGACTGGGCTGTGTTCTCATGCAATATGGGAAAGTGATCGCGTACGCTTCACGTCAGCTTAAGCCTTATGAGGAAAATTACCCTACGCATGACTTGGAACTTGCAGTAGTCGTGTTTGCATTGAAGATATGGAGGCACTACTTGTATGGATAATCATGTGATATTTTCACGGACCACAAGAGCTTGAAGTACATCTTCACTCAACGTGAATTGAACATGAGACAGAGGAGATGGTTAGAGCTGTTGAAGGATTATGACATTAATCTGCAATATCATCCCGGCAAGGCGAATGTAGTGGCAGATGCACTTAGCAGAAAGTCTGGAATGATAAACGTCATTAAAATTGAGGAGGAAATTATAAGAGACTTGGAGCAACTAGACATTGAGATCATGATACGTCGACAGCACGGTTACTGGGCTAATCTTAGAGTGGAACCCGAGTTACTCTCTAGGATCAAGGAAGCTCAGAAAGAGGATGGTGAAATCTGGGCGATAATTCAGAATTTGGAGAAGCAGACAGAATTTCGAGTAGACGTAGACGATATCTTTTGGCAGGGCACGAGACTTTGTGTTCCTGAAGATCAAGAACTCCGGGAAGCATTGTTAGCTGAGGCTCATAGCTCCCCATTCTCTATTCATCCTGGTTCGACCAAGATGTACCATGACATCAAGCAATACTTTTGGTGGAGTGGTATGAAACAGGATGTTACGACTTACGTCTCCAAATGTCTTACCTGCCAGCAGGTTAAGATCGAGCATCACCGATCTGGCGGTATTTTAAAACCGTTAGATATTCCAGAGTGGAAGTGGGACAAGATCACTATGGATTTTGTTACCTGTCTTCCGCAGACAAAGAGGAAGCACGATGCAATTTGTGTTATCGTAGATCGACTAACCAATTCAGCTCATTTCTTACCGATCCGCAAGGAAGATTCGGTCAGTAAACTCGCCGATACTTACAAGAAGGAGATCATGAGACTTCATGGTACTCCATCCAGCATCGTCTTAGACAGAGATCCTCGTTTCACTTCGCGATTTTGGAGGAGTCTACAGAAATCTTGGGGTACAAAACTTAAGCTTAGCACGGCTTTTCATCCTCAAACAGACGGGCAATCGGAGCGAACGATTTAGACATTAGAAGACATGTTGAGGTCATGTGCGTTGGAATGGACGGGAGATTGGGACGATTACATCTGTTTAGTAGAGTTTGCATACAACAACAGTTGGCACGTAAGTATCAAGTGTGCTCCATTCGAGATGTTGTATGGAAGAAAGTGTCGCGCCCCAATCTGCTGGGATCAGGTTGGTGAGGGAACACTTGAAGGACCAGAAATGATAGAGTTGACCAATGAGAAGGTCGCAGTAGCTAAGCAGAAATTGCAAGAAGCACGGTCACGTCAGAAAGGTTATGCCGACAAGCATCGTAGGGACTTACATTTTAACGTAGGAGATCACGTCTTCCTTAAGGTATCGCCCGACACGTGGTGTTAGACGTTTTGGAATCAAATGGAAGCTCATTCCTCGATTCATCGGGCCGTTTGATGTCATTGAGCGAGTCGGTGAAGTATCTTATCGTTTAGCGTTACCTCCGCAGCTTTCTCATGTTCACGATGTTTTCCATGTGTCCTTACTCAGAGGGTACAAGTATAATTCCCTTCACATGGTTCAGTATCCACTAGAACAGATTCGTAAAGATCTTACTTTCATAGAAGAACCCGAACGAGTTCTTGACAGGAAAGAACGACTCATGAGGAGGAAGACGATTCCATTCGTCAAAATCCTTTGGAGGGATCATACCGAGCGGGAAGCCACTTGGGAAACAGAGGAGTCTATCCGGGCTTCTTACCCTCATTTCATATTTTGAATTCGAGTATGTTCTTCTTTTCCAGTTTACATTATCTATAATTCGGGGATGAATTATTCTTTTTAGGGGGGAAGAGTTGTAAAACCCACATGCTTTTACCATGAATAGTACCCTTATGATCGTACGTACATGATTAGAACTTTTCTTATTTAGCACGTTTACGTTTCACGAATAGGAATTACAAGTATTACGTACGTGTTATTACACGATAAGTATTTAATACGTATTAAGACACGATAATTATTATCAACAATAATTATAATCACGAACATGAAATCATGAACGTAAATAATCACGAACCTATTATTATGTATTTACGTATATTTATTACGATTACGTATGAATATATTTTACGATACGAACGATTAATAATTAAATCACATAAACATGACACGAGAACACGTAATAATTAGAACACGGGAAAAACAACGGGTTTCCCCTTGTGGGCCCCTCATAGCCGCGGCATAGAACAAAAGGAAGGGGGCCAAGCCCACTTAAAATTTAACTAAAAAGAAAAGAAGGAAAATAGATTTTTCATAATATAGAATATTAGAAAAATCACAAAACCATTTCCTCCTCCTTTTTCTCCTTTGGCCGTCGGGTATACACACACCAAGAGGGGTATTCATTGATTTTTGGAGATCCAATTCTTGCAAGATCGTTCGTCTTATTATTCCTTTTTGTTTCACGCATTCGATAAACCTTAAACCTTTTCTTTTTAATTATTTATTAGATCTAAGAACACATGAATCATGGGTTTATTAAAACTATTAATTAAAACATGTTAATTAATTAGATCTAATCATGGGGGTTAAGAAAACATGGCTTTAAGGGGTGTTTAGTTCGGCCGGCGCACACAAACCGAGAGCCGAAGCTCTCGGTGTGGCTCGTGTGACCACAATCGAGACCTACGGGTCTCGATGTGGGCTTTGTGGCTCTGCAGCAAGCAAATCAAGGGACCCCGACGCATGTCGGGGTTGTCCTTGTGGTCTTTGGGGTCTCGGCTGAAAAACCACACGCACCACCGGCTTAAGCCGGTGGCGGTTTGACTAAACCGTGGTAACCGGTCAACCCGGTTCGCCACAATTAAGGGTTGTTTTGTCCGGTTCAAGGGGTTTCACGGACCGGTTTATGACATGGTTAGATTTAAAACACGGGTTCGGTTCATGGTTTATTTTTACAAGTTAATTATTTTTACAAGTTAAATAATTACAAGGTTTAATTAAATTAATTTAACATGCTTTATAATTAATTTAATTTAGACATGACTTAGGTTAGTTATTATTAGAAATAATACATGATTTTAACCTAAGTATTTTATGATTTAATTTTGGACTAAAGTAATTAATTAATTATTAAAACATGACTTATAATTAATTAATTTTCATGACTTAGGTTATATTAATGATAAATATTAATACATGTTTTAACCTAAGTATTATTTACACTTTAATTTAATTAAATCATGTTATATTTAATTAAATCTTATAACCTATAGTTTATTTAATTTACATGTAATAATTAACAAACTATACTATTTAATCACATGACTTAGAATATTTACTAGTAAAACTTAAGCTTATATTATTAGCTTAATAATCCAGCTTATTTCTAATTATAGAAACTTTCTATTTTTAGAAACTTATTTATTTTAAGTAGCTAATCTATTTATGAAAACTTTCTATTTTTAGAAACTTATTTATTTTAGGCAGCTATTCTATTTTTGAAAACTTTCTATTTTTGGAAACTTTCTATTTTTGGAAACCTTCTATTTTTGGAAACTTTATACTTTAGGAAACCTGCTATTTTTAGAAAGTTACTTATTATTACACAACAAGTATAATAATAAAAGAAATGCAAGTAATACTTAATTAGAATAGACAGAATACATGATAAACACAGCATAACGATAGAATCAGTAAAACATGACATGAACATATAAAACAAGCTAAGAAATGATATAAAATCAGTTACATATACAGTAATCAGGATACTTATACACATATATTATTTATGTAGCATTAGTGATATCGAAGTAGGACTCTCTTCCGTTCATCTTCTTCGTTCACTGGACACAAGGTACGGATTCTCCGTCCTTTCAGTATGGACATTCTTTCCTTATTAGGATTCCCCGTATGCAGCCAACTGTTTCCCAGTATATGTTTTATATGTTTTGATTGCTTATTTTTAATAAATTCCTAAAACCATATACATGCATGACCAGATTCACCTAGTTATGGAGGTACCATAACCATAACACTAGAGGCACCAGTGTTATGACTTCACCACGGCGGAGTGATAGCTCGTGGCGTCCCTTCAGCTTTTGGCCATATTATTATTATCATGTGGGGCGTATGGGTGCATCCTAGGTTACATGTTTTTATAGATTATTCAGGTGAATGTGGTGTGTGCCTTGCATCCTTCACAAGGAGCTGATCCCTCCTACCCAAAAACTTATATTAATTAGAGGCAGCCCCTCTAATTGCATGACGAGGTCACCCCTCCAAGTATTCATGCACGTTGATATTTCATGACATATATTGGCTAATGGTAAACATGTTAAACAGTTTTATAAGATAAACATAAGGCTTTTCAAACTATAAAACCAGTTTTACTAAGTTATACCAGGTTTTCCAGGACTTAGATATTTCCGCTGCTATATGTTGTTTATGCTTATGTTATTCATTCTATGCTTGTATATCCGTGCACTGAGCGTTATGCTCAACCGTTTTCCTTTCATGTTCCCAAAACGGCAGGTACTTAGGGACGCTCGTAGACTTTAAGCGTACGTACATATGGATTGGAAGCTTCCTAGCCTTCATTACTTTATGCATTTCTTCATACTTTTGATACTCATTTCTATGTACATTGTTTAGTCCTTTTCATTTACAGTACTTATGTTTGTGTGTGATGAGCTTTAATTTGGGTTACCGATGTTTGTTTCTGGTATTTCCTTTATGGTCATGTGATGTTTAATACATTTATCCTTGTATGCTTTGATGACACGCCATAATCACGCGTGACATTCCATTTACCAAAATGGGGTGTTACAGTATCTTATGGCAGGGCACTAGATTAGTGGTTCCTGATGACTCTACACTCAGGGAAACTTTGCTGACGGAGGCTTACAGCTCTCCATTTACCATACATCCTGGTTCTACCAAGATGTACCACGACATCAAGCAACATTTTTGGTGGAGTGGTATGAAGTAGGATGCTGGCACCTTTGTTTCTAAATGTATGATTTGCCAACAGGTAAAGATCGAACACCAGCGAGCTAGTGGTTTACTACAATCACTAGATATTCCAGCATGGAAGTGGGACAAAATCGCCATGGATTTTGTTACTAGTCTTCCTGTGACTCAGAGGAAGAACGACGCTATCTGGGTTATTGTCGATAGATTGACTAAATCTGCTCATTTTCTTGCGATCCGCAAGGAGCATCCGGTCAGCAAATTAGCAGAGTCTATAGAAAGCTTGGGGCACCAGACTTAAGCTCAGTATTGCCTTTCATCCTCAGACCGACGGACAGTCGGAACATACCATTCAGACATTGG
Source organism: Glebionis coronaria (assembly GCA_025667525.1). Taxonomy (NCBI): domain Eukaryota; kingdom Viridiplantae; phylum Streptophyta; class Magnoliopsida; order Asterales; family Asteraceae; genus Glebionis; species Glebionis coronaria. The sequence continues at coordinate 345,512,927 of CM046876.1, forward strand.
AGGACATGTTGCGGGTGTGTGCTCTAGAGTGGTCAGGGAGCTGGGATGATTATATATTTCTAGTGGAATTTGCACACAACAACAGCTGGCACGCTAGCATCAAGTGTGCTCCTTTTGAGATGTTGTATGGTAGGAAGTGTCACGCCCCAAATCTGTTGGGATCAGGTGGGCGAACGACTGCTTGAGGGTCCAGAGATGATTGAGGTGACTAATGAGAAGGTCACCGTCGCCATGGCGAAGCTTTAGGAAACTCGTGCTCATTAGAAGAGCTATACTGATAAACGTCGTAGAGATGTATCTTTCAATGTAGGTGATCACGTTTTCCTCAAGGGATCACCTACACGAGGAGTTAAACGTTTTGGAATCAGAGGGAAGCTCAGTCCTCGCTTCATCGGACCGTTCGACATCATAGAACGCGTTGGTGAAGTGTCATATCGTTTAGCATTACCGCCTCAGCTATCACACGTTCACGACGTGTTCCATGTTTCCTTACTCAGAGGATACAACTACCATCCAGTTCATGTTGTCCAGTATCCGCTTGATCAGATTCGAGAGGATCTTCAATATGTCAAAGAACCCGAGAGAGTTCTTGAACGACAAGATCGTGTCATGCGGAAGAAGACGATCCCTTTCGTCAAAATCCTCTGTAGGGATCATCCTGAGCGGGAAGCCACTTAGGAGACGGAGGAGTCTATATGGGATTCTTACCCTCATTTCCAGTTATGATTCGGGTATGTTTCTTTCAGCTTATGTTTTCTCCAATTTGAGGACGAATTGTTCTTTTAGAGGGGAAGAGTTGTAAAACCCGCATTAAATCACCATGAACAGTACACATGAACAGTACATACACGAAAATACGATAAAATTAAAACTTTCCATTTATAATATAATTCACGAGTCACGATATTTAATAACATGTACTTACATATATATTATAAATGTATTACGATCACGACATATAAAATGCACGATAATTAAACATGAACGATCACGTAAATAATTTAACTCGGGAAAATCTACGGGTTTCCCCGTGGGCTCCCATTAGGCCGCGGCTAAGACAAGAGAAAGGAGAAAGATGGGCTTGACCCATGACCCAACTTAAACCTTTGTTAAACAAAACTCTAGGAAAGTTTCATCATATTTTTAGGTTACATAAAAGTTCACCCTTGCCTCCCTTTGTCCTCTCTTGCCGCCGGCCGTAGATCACCAACAAGGATGATCTGGACGATTTTTTCTTATTGATTTTTGTGTGTACGGGATCATGATCTTAATCTTTTCTTCCACGTGTTCGGTATAACCAATCAATCCTTTTTTTATTCTTTTATGAATTCATGATTATTATTTAATTAATATTAAAAACAAATCAAGAAACATGTAGGATTAATTAAAAACATGGAAAAGGGGGTGTTTGGTTCGGGTTTTGGTTCGGCCAAGACAGCACCGAGAGCCAAGGGGCTCTCAGCTTGTTGTCATCACCACCACCGAGACCACAAGGGGTCTCGGCTTGGTTGGTTTGTGCTTGGACGAAGGCAAGGGACCCCGACTCGAGGTTGGGATATGGTTTTGGGCTTAGATCGAGTGCCAACCGGGACCAATAGGGTCTCGGTGGGGCTTTTGTGCTAACAGTGGGAACCGAACAACAAAACAGGGGGAACCGGCCACGAACCAGTGGGAACCGGTTTGAACGGGTGTGAACCGGGCTCGACAGTGGCTGCCGCGACTCGGCAGTGGGAACCGAGAGCCACCAGTGGCAACCGGTTAGCCGGTCTAGCCACTGGTAGGGCTGTTTTGGCTCGACTTATATGTGACCACGGGTTTCGGGCTCGGGTTAATTTTTAAAGCACGGGTTCAGGATTCGAGAAAATATTAAAATCAGAAAATATATTTAATTAAATTATTTCTTGATTATTTACATTAATTAAATGCATGACTTAGGTTAAATATTAAAATTAATATTTCATGTATAACCTAAAGTATTTTACTTAGCTTAATTTAATTAAAACATGTATTTTAATTAAATTCTTATAATGTATAGCTTAATTAATTAACCAAGTTATTGAATTAATAAGCTATAATACTTAAAACCATGACTTGTATTATACTAAATAAACTTTACTTGATATCATAATTCAGATTATTTCTAATTATGGGAACTTACTATTTTTGGAAACTTTCTATTTTTAGAAACTTACTATTTATAGAAACCTGCTATTTTTAGAAAGATACTTAGTATTACAATACAAGTATTATAATACACTATTACATGCATAATACACTACATAACATCAGTATAACTACAGATAACACAGTAAAACACTAAAACATGACGGAATAAGTATAACAAGCTAATAACACACAAAATCAGTAAAACATATGTAATGCAGGCAACTCATACACGTTCCCATTATTATGTAGTACTATCCGTCAAGGCGGAGTAGGTTATCAGCGTTTCCGTTAGCTTCTACTGGACACAAGGTACGGATTTCCCGTCCTTCAATAAGGACAACCTCTTCCTTTATTAGGATTTCTCGTATGCAGCCAACTGTTTTCCCTAGTAGTTATAGATTAAATGCTAATGTTTATTAGTTACCTTATCCATATACATGCATGACTAGTTTCACCTAGTTATGGAGGTACCATAACCATAACACTAGATGCACAAGTGTTATGACTTCACCACGGCGGAGTGATAGCTCGTGGCGTCCCTTTTAATTATTTGGCCATTATTATATTATTATTATCATGTGGGGCGTATGGGTGCATCATAAGTTCCGTTACAGTCAAGATTTCATGGTGAATGTGGTGTGTGCCTTGCATCCTTCACAAGGAGCTCACCCCTCCTACCCATTACCATTTAATTATAGGCATCCCCTCTAATTCGCATGACGAGGTCACCCCTCCAAGTATTCATGCACGTTGTTGACCTCATGACCTATGTTGGCTTTTGGTATATTAAACTAATACAAATTTTCATAAGTAACATAAGCTATGTTTTCAGAACTAAAACCAGTAAACATGGAATACATCTAGGTTTCCCAGGACTTATTATTTTCCGATGCAATACATGCATTACATGCTTTATATGCTTTCATTCCTTTATGTCTTTATGTTATGTTATATATCCGTGCACTAAGCGCTATGCTCAACCGTTTTCCATTTCTATGTTCCCAAACGGCAGGTACCCAAGGTCGCAAGTAGGATCTCCAGAGTACGTGCATTCGGATGGAAGCTATCCAACCTCTTTTACCTTATGCATTTATTCCTACTTTTTCATACTTCACTTCATTTGGACATTATTTAGTCCTTTCATTTACAGTACTTAATATTGCTTGTGTGTGAGTTACTTAGACTACCGATGTTTGATTCCGGTATTTCTATTTATGGTCATGAATGTCTAGACATTTACCTTGCATGCTTTCATGACACGCCATATTTTACTATAGCATTCCATCTTAACAAATGGGGTGTTACAACTGGTTTCAAAAGATTCTTAGCCAATTGAATCAACTCAAGTCTAAACCAGACAATGAAGACATCAATGTTAGGTTTCTTAGAGCTCTGCCTCACTCCTAGAACCAGGTTGTCATCTCTCTCAAAGCAAAAGGAGGAATTGAGTATCTCTCTTTTTATGATCTATTTTACAAACTCAAAACCTTTGAGTCTGATGTGAGAGGGTTCCCAAGTGAATTTTACTCCACTCCTGCTAACTCTGCTTTTGTGAGCTCCATGGGTTCCAGTCCAATGACTTATGCTAGTAGCCCAAGTTATGCCATGTCCTCTCAACATACTCTCACTTCTTAACCAAAGGCCAAGACTAGTAGTATGGTTGAATTTGTCCTTCATTCTTTTGTTGTTGATGTTGAACCACACCAGCAACTAGCATTTGATGATTTCAAACAAGTGGACAAGCTTGATTTGGATGAGATGGATCTCAAGTGGCAGATGGCTATGCTCACTCTTCGAGTTCACAAGTTTGAAAAGAAGGCTGGTAGAAAATTCAACTACAATCCAAAGGAGCCATCCAGGTTTGATAGGAGCAAAGTCAAATGCTATAACTATCATCATCAAGGACATTTTGCTAGAGAATGCTCTAGTAGAAATGACCAGGAGAAGAATAGGTATACAGCCTTCAACGTTCAAGAGCTTTAGGAGGAGAAGAAAGCTTTGGTATCATGTGATACCATGATCAATTGGAATGAACATGAGGCTCCAACACTGGAAACAGTTGAAACTGGTACTGATGTGTTTGCTATGATTGCTGGTCACATATCCGAGGCAGAAGAAGCGGAGGAATTTCCATTGATGGGAATCTCTCCTCAGGTACAAAACTGTCCTCTTGGCTGTGATAATAAATATTCTGACCTTGTGAAATAATGTGATGAACTTAATACTCAAAATGATAAATATTTTCTTGAAGTTCAAGCATATAAGAGTTCACTCAAAACATTAGAATAACAAAAGAAGTGGTTTCAAAATGCTCAACTAGAGTATGAGGATAAAATTAGAGTATTAAGTATTGATTTAGAATATACATCTAATTTGCTTAAATACACTGAAAAACTTAATGCAGATAGCATTCAAGAAAAACAAGAAATGCAGGTTAAATAAGATCTTACTTTAATGAAGTTTGGTAAATGGAAAAATCACCCAAAAATCTTTAAACTTATAGACAGCAGCATGTCTGGAAGAACAAAAAGGGGGTTAGGTTTTGACAAATACATTGGACCAGATGATGTTTTTTATTTATCTTTTTCTAGTTTCTTTGATCCTGACAAGGAGGAGGAGGGAAAACCTAGCTACAATAGGTTTAAACCAGCTGCAGCAATGCGTGATGTTCCTCCACCTCTTACTGGAACCTTTATGCCTATACCTATCCATAAAGACTTAGATGAATCACAGATGTATGAGTCCCCTACAAGTTCGACTAACACTAATGACTTTGTCTCTTGTACTTTCAGTGACAAGGCCAGTGACTATGCATCTTGTGGTTTAAGTGAAAAGTCTAGTCCCTCAAGCCCCAAGACAAATGACACAGCTGCTTCTAGTGCTAGGATGAGTGATGAGAGAGTTGAAGCTGCTTCTACTTCCATTGTTTTTTATTCTAGTACTATGTCTTCTAGGAATGTTGTTTCTCCAAGACAATTGTGTAATAAGAATATCAACAATAAACAATGTCATTTGAATAAAAGGTCTAATAAAACATGCTTTGTTTGTGGTAGTAGATTTCATTTGATTAAAGATTGTGATTTTTATGACCAATGGCCTACTGGCCATCATTCATATGGTCCTCCTGGTTCCTCAGTAGTTACTCCTACTGGTGTGGATTACTCTTCTAGTAGGATAAACCCTTGTGCTCAACCTTTTCCTACTACTAGGAGGAATTCTCCTTCAGATTCTACTAATTGGAGAAACAAATAATATACCACCAACAGACCAACAAGCACTTACTTTCAAAATTTTCATAAGTCTGTTGTGAATTACAATAATACTACTGACCACATGCTATTTGGATTGGGACATTTGGGTTCTGTTGTTAAGCCCTCAGCAGGTTGTTCTTGGACACAAATTAGAACCCCAATGATGCCAAAGATACACAAGAACAACAGTGGATCTCATCAATCTCCATGGCTATCTTACAATGATCCACAAGGCAGGCTCAAGTCAAGAATGGCTTGGGTCCCCTTAAGACACTAACTGTTATATACTTTTCTTGTTGTTGTAGATTAATCCATACCAAGATCCTTCTCTTGGAGTTGTAGATAGTGGTTGTTCTAGAAGCGTGACAAGGAACAAAGAACTTCTGACTAACTTTGTACCATTTCAAGGCGGAAATGTGTATCTTGGTGGGGGTGAAGGGTGTATCACAGGCAAAGGAACCATTCAGACTCCTAAACTTAATTTTGAGCAGGTGTATTGTGAAGAGGCACTCCAACACTTCAACTTGATCTTTGTCTCTCAGATTTGTGACAAGAAACAATTTGTACTCTTCACGGACACTGATTGCCTGGTGTTGTCCAAGGAATTCCAGCTCCCGGATGACTCACAAGTACTACTCAAAGTCCCACGAAGACACAATCTCTACAACATCAAGTTAAATGAAGTTAATCCTACTGGTCAACTGGCTTGTTTGGTTGCCAAAGCCTCAGAAGATGAAGCTACTAAATGGCATAGAAGAATGGGACATGTCAACCTCAAAACTATTCATAAGTTGGCTAATATGAACATGGTTTCTGAGTTACCTACCAAAACCTTCAAGAATGACATAAATTATCTTGCTTGTAGCAAAGGCAAACAACATAAAGCATCCTTCAAGGCCATTACTGCTCTCAGTCTTATCACTGAACCTTACAACTCCTTCACATGGATCTATTTGGTCCTACCTCCATCAGAAGCATTGGTCATAAACAATACTGCCTAGTGGTAACTGATGGCTATAGCAGGTTCTCATGGGTCTTCTTTCTTGCTACTAAGAATGAGACTTACCCCATTCTCAAATACTTCATTACTTTGATTGAGAATCGGCTGTCAAAGAAAGTAAAAGGTATTCGTTGTGACAATGGCACTAAGTTCAAGAATGCAGACCTCATAGCACTTTGCAATTCTAAAGGTATTAAAAGAGACTATAGTGTTGCCCGAACTCCTCAACAAAATGGTGTTGCTGAAAGGAAGAACATGACTCTTATAGAAGCAACAAGAACCATGCTTGCTGATTCAAAGCTTCCGACTATGTTTGGGATAGAAGTGGTCAACACTACTTGTTATGAGTTGAATAGGGTCTACAAACCCTCATCAGAAGACTCCCTATGAGCTACTCACAGCCAAAGTACCAAGCATTACTCATTTGAAACCTTTTGGCTGTCTTGTCACCATTCTCAACACTAGTAACTATTTAGGGAAATTTGATGGCAAGGCTTATGAAGGCTTCATTGTGGGATATTCAGCTCACTCTAGAGCCTATAGGGTCTATAATCTTACTGCCAAGCCTGTCATTGAAACAATCAACCTAGGGTATTTTGAAGAGAAGTCAAACCTTCAAAGGAAAGGTCATGATTGGTATTGTGAACTTGATTATCTCAGTGACTCATTAGGATATTTTCGCTTCAAAACTAACTAACATGCAGGTCCACAAGAGTTTGTCCCTTCTAATACAGGTGCTTCTTCAAGCTTCTCAAACTCAGAGGAGGATGATGATATTATTTTTATCCCCTCATATTCTTCATATGTGGCTCCGGACACTTCTGTTACTCCTACTGGTGCTACTTCACCGGAAATAACTAGCTCACAAGAAGATCTTTATTTCTCAAGCAACAGCAAGATGCTACTACTGCAGCTGACAAGGGAGGGTTTGAGTTTCCCATGGATACTCCTATTGTCCTAATTCCTTCTAGTAATGCCAATGTTACTTCTCGTGCAAGTCCTTCTCCTGCTGGAAGTCCACTTAGTGATCCTACTTCCACAACTAGATTCTCTGGACCTTCTGACCCTAGGAAACTACAATAAGAAGTCTACAACTAAGATGGAAGACATTCATAAACAACCCATGTCAGGCATCTTCAATTCTGCATCTTATGATGATGACTTTGTAGATGATCTTAATAACATGGAACCAGAAGTAGAAGTGCTCCTACTCCTATTCCAAGGCTTAACACAATGCATCCTATATCTCAAATTCTTAGGGATCCTGGTTTTACTATCAAGACTCGCACCATGCATAAGAAATCTACTTTTGGTCATCATGCTCTTGTGAGCTATATTGAAGACCAAAAGCGGAATAATCACATAGATTTTCTTTACTGTTTGTTTACTTGTTTTCTGTCTCAAGTTGAACCTAGGTCTGTCTTACAAGCACTTAAAGATCAAAGTTGGGTATAAGAGATGCAAGAGGAAATGCAACAATTCTTGTTTAAGAAGGTATGGATCTTGGTCGATTTGTTGGATGGAAAGTCAGCTATAGGCAGCAAATGGATTCTCAAAAACAAGAAAGATGCTATGGGTATTGTGGTAAGGAATAAAGCAAGACTAGTAGCATAGGGTCACACTCAGCTTGAAGGAATTGATTATGATGAAGTTTTTGCTCCTGTTGTAGTAATTGAGGCAATATGCTTGTTCTTGGATTTTGCTTCTTACATAGGCTTCAGAGTGTTTCAAATGGATGTCAAGAGTGCGTTTTTGTATGGCAAGATTGAAGAAGAAGTATATGTGACTCAACCTAAAGGTTTTGTGGACCCTCTTCATCCTAAGAACGTCTATAAGGTTGTCAAGGCTCTTTATCGTCTTCATCAAACTCCTAGATCCTGGTATGAGCGTCTATCTACTTTTTTGTTAAAGCATGGCTACAGAAGAGGTACCATTGACAAAACACCTTTTCTCAAGAAGAATGCCAAAGACATCATTCTTGTCCAACTATATGTAGATGATATCATCTTCGGTTCTACCAAGAAGGAATGGTCTGATGAGTTTGAACAGATGATGAAGGGTGAGTTTCAGATGAGTGCAATGGGTGAACTTACCTTTTTCCTTAGACTTCAAGTCAAGCAGCAGCAGGATGGAATCTTCATTAGTTAAGATAAGTATATTCATGACATTATTCAAAAGTTTGATGTGGAACCTCTTAGACCAGCAGCAACACCTTATGAAGTCACAAAGGTCAAACTCAAGAATGAGCCAGATCCTCTTGTTAATGTTCACTTATACAGGTCTATGATAGGCTCACTCGTGTATTTGACTACGTCTCGACCCGACATTATGTTTGCTGTCAGTGCTTGCTCTAGACACCAAGTAGCTCCTACCACCTCAAATTTAAATGCTGCCAAGAAGATTTTTAAGTATCTTAAAGCCCAACCCAAGCTAGGCTTGTGGTATCTAAGGGAATCCCCTTTTGTACTTGAAGCCTACAGTGATAGTGACTATGCATGTGCTAATAATGATAGAAGATCAACTACTGGTGGTTGTTAGTTTTTGGATCGAAGACTTATCTCATGGCAATGTAAGAAACAGAAAATAGTAGCTACTTCATCAACATAAGCTGAATATGTAGCTGCTGCTAGTTGTTGTGGACAGGTGTGGTGGATACAAAACCAAATGCTAGACTATGGTTTCAACTTTATGAACACCAAAATCTTCATTGACAACCAAATAACCATTTGAATTGTTAAGAATCTTGTGTTTCATCAAAGAACCAAGCATATAGAGATTCGGCACCACTTTGTCAGAGATGCTAATGAAAAGAAGTAGATACAAGTTCTCAAAGTGCATACAAATGACAATGTTGCTGATTTGCTGACTAAAGCCTTTGATGGGCCTAGGTTTAACTACTTGGTGGTTCACATTGGTATGGTCAATCCTTGAAGCCTAGGATTGAGGGGAGGAAAAACCTAAGGGGAGGCTTGTTGTACATGTATACTTGTTCATTCTTCCTTCTTGTCGATTCTCTCGATACTTTTCATGGTCATATGGCGTGTGTGTTACTTCTGGTGGTCTACTTAAGTTGCTCCTGGTGGATCTCACTTACTCCTAGTAGTTGAATGGTCATCCTAAATATGGTATGTTTGGTTCCTATTACTTCTGGGAATCACTGTTCATTGTCGTTGACTTTTGTTTATCGTACGCTACTATTGGTGTGGACCTATTGACCGTTTGAATTTTAGTCAGCATAAGTTACTCCTGGTCTATCAGTTTACACATCAATTTATTAAAGGAGAATTATCTATTAATGAATTAGTTAGCAAGTGGTTAATCCCATTAATGGTAATTTTTGGAAAGGGCAACCCCCTTAATTAGGGGTCAATGAACATTACCACAGTTATTACTTATAGTCAATGGGGTCAATTTGACTCAATTATCATAATCAACCTTCACATGCACACGCTCCTACCCTCCATCATCCATCTTCTTGCAATCCATCAATCATCATCGTCAATGGATGGACTTCAATACAAAGTTGATCATAACAAGGCTGCCTGCCTTGGTGAGGGACCACTTAGGGAAGACTATACAAAGATCTTGGAGTTCTTGGAGGCGTCTCATATCAGGTATTCTCTTACTATTTTCCCTACTGTCTATGACATAGTTATACGTCAGTTCTGGGCAACTGCTGATGTTTGGGATGTTAGGGGACACCCCACAGAGATTCATGCAACCATAGATGGTTGTCCATTTATGGTGACTGAAGCTACTATTACGTCTGCTTTGCATCTACAAGATGCTGATGGCATTGTCTCCCTCACCAATGTGAGGTCTTGGATGGGATGGCCGCCATTAGATATAATCATGAGTGGAAATTTAATTTTTAGAAAATAGGTTTTCTCCCCAATGGAAGTTGCTTATTCACTGTTTGAGCCCCAAGGCTAGGAGTTGGGATCAATTTCCCATCTCTCTTTTACTGGTTTGATTTTTCTTGCCCAAGTTCGTAGGTTTAATTTTTCAAGATATATTTTGGATGTTATGGTAGGAAATCTTAGTGGCCTTAAGAAGAAGTTCCTAATGTATCCTAGGTTCTTACAACATATTTTTATGTGTGTACCTAGAAATCGTAAGGAATATGTGCCTGCTAAGTTGATTCCTAAGGTTTATTCTGACATGAAGCTTGCTTATCTTGGTCCTGACATCCCCCTCACTCCTGATATGTTGGGCATTGCCCATGAGGATCCCAATGGAATTCCTTCGGCTGAAGAAGCCCAGGAGGAACCCCGTGTGGTTAATGATCCAATTGGGAGGAGGAGATTCATGTAGCTGAGGATCCAGTGATTGAGATTCCTCATGAGGATCCTGCTCCTGAGGTAGCTGCGGAAGTGCCTTCTTCCTCGAAGGCTGCTTCTTCTGCTATTCCTCTTGTATTTCCTTTTCTAGAAACTCCACCAGCTAATCTTGTCTACCATTCTTATGAGGAGCCCTCTTCATCATTTGTGCCAGAGGCACCAGCTCCCAATGTTAACCAAGATTTTACTTCTGGTCCCAATGAAGCCTCCCCTCAACCAAGTTCTCTTGGTCGGGAAGCTGAGGAACCTATTACTCTTACCTCTTTACTTGCTTTGGTTAAAAGGTACTATGAGAAGATTCAATCTTTGGAAGCTGATCTCAAAAAACATCGTCATTTGACAAGGGATTTTGTGATTACTTTGGCTGTACAAGTCAAGCACTTGGAGCTAAAATTGAGACACCACAAGAAGCATGTGGTGGTGTCTGATTCTAAGAATGAGGAGACCAATGTGGATGATGATGGTTTGTCTGTTCTGGCTAGGGTAGCTTTTGACAGCCAAGCCTAGTGAGGAGATACTTGCTCCTCCTAGTGCTTATAGCATTCCCACTCTGGCTGCTACACCTAAGCCAAGCTCTGCAACTCCTGGTCCCTCTGTTGTTGCTAAAGGCAAAGCTCCCATGACTGATGAGCCAGCTCCTCCTTGCAAGTACACTCGCAAACAACTGGAGGAAGAAAGGTTAGGAGAAGAAGCTGCTCAGAAGATGCAAAAGGCTGAGGTTCTTAAGAAGCAAAGGCAGGAGCAAGTGAGGCATAATGATATGTTTTAGGATAACAAGGACTGGATGGATGTGGTTACTATCCTCACTTCAAATTTGTCTTAGTTTTTGGATATTTTGGGAGAAGGCGTGAATGAAGCTAATTGTGCTCATAGGTTTACATCACTAATTCATAGGCAAAAGGAGGATCTTGCTGCTCAACTTTGTGAAATCATACGCAACAGGCCCCTCTCTTATGCTCAACAAAAGATGCTCATGCAGCAATATGTGAAGAATCAAATTGGGGCGTATATCACTACTGGTTGGCCCATGAAGCGTGTGAAGAAACTGTCGGATGAGGAGCTTAAGAACCTGTACAACAACATGCTCAAGCTCAAGTAGAAGGAAGTGAGTCTGCCTGCCAATGCTACATATCCAGCACCTGATGCACCTACTCCTTCAGTTCCTACGCCCACTCCCATGGCTGCTCCGTCCCCTCCTATTGGTTCTAGTGATATGGGTTCTACTGCTGCTCCACCATATACTTCTCCAAAGGTTGCTACTTCTCCTCCACCGGTTCCTAATTCTACCTCTACACCAGATGTTGTTGCTCCTACTCCAATGGTTGATGATTCTGCTCCAAAGGTTGATGCCAATGTTCCTTCTCCCATCCCTGTTGCTACTAATACATCTACTGGTGCTGCTACCACGGTTCAGGTAAAAGAGGAACCTTTTGCTTCTACGGATAAGCCTCGCATGTCTATTCGTAAGAAGAATGGTCGACGTGGCCTTGTGTTTCCTTGGGAGAAGAAGGATCCTGCAAATCTGATTGATGCCGCTTCTGACAGCGATGATGATATACCTCTTGGCAGTGTCACATTGTGCGTTGGGAAATCCAACCATCACCCATTGTTGCTGGTACGTTTACACATATGATCAAGACTGCAGATGGCCACCATAAATATTTCTCCAGTCTGCAAAACATTTTATATTGGGTGGATCGTCAAGATCCTGTGTTTTTATATGGGTTGGTTGATGTTGTTGTCCCTGTTTCTCCGGCCACATGGCCTGGTTTAGTTCTATGGGGTGATTTGAAGATAATACTAGATTGCCCACCTGGCTCTGCTAGTGCTGGTATATGGTAGGATCAACCCCAATGGGTCATTACAAGATGGAAGTTGTATGCGGGTTGTGTTGTTCATGTGCTAGAACTGGAGTCTAGGAAGAGGATATTCATGTTGGTGGATCAGTCCTATCCTCTTACCATTTCTACTATGGAGGCTATGTTGGAGAGTATATTGGTGGTGTCCAATGCTCCTGCTGGCAATGAGTCGTCGATGGCTGATATGTGTGTAAACACAAATCTTTTCTACCACTTAATTACAATAATAACCGGACAAAAACGTGTATTTTATGTCTTTTATATCAGAATTATGCGTGGTTTGTGTTTTTGTTGTGATTTAGGACGAAAAGGTGAAAAGTGGAGAAAACACGGACATTCACGGGCATTTACGGACTTTTATTGAAGAAAAAGATGAAAGACGAAGTCAAGAAGTCAAGAGTGCAAAAAGAACAGAAGTCCAAGACCAATTCCGAAGATTTATCGAAGAAAAAGTCAAAAGACGGAAGTTTATCAAAAGCCGAAGAATTCAAGTCTATTTTATTGAAGAATTTAAAGACGAGTTCAAAGAAATCCCGAAGCCAAAAGTCCTTTAAGTCCAAGTTTAAAGAAGATTAGAAGAAAAGGACTAATGATGCAATTAATGAAGATTAAAAGAAGGAGAGACTTAATCTCGCAATTAAGAAGAAATGAAGGAGGGGAGGAAGCTTCCTTAATCCTCCCCTATAAATAGTCATTAGTTGTTAATCATTTTCTTTGTTGGCTAATAGTGACAATTAGTCTTCCATTTTCTTTACCTTGCACCTTTAATTTTATGCACATTTAAATACTTGTCCAATTTAAATACCTTGTCTTGCACCTTAAATTCCTTTAAATTCAAGTAAGTTTCCATTTAATTCTTGTCAATCTTTATTTTATCTTGTTAAATCTCCTATCTACCTTTCTTGATCTTTGATTTTTATGTTTATGTTTGTGTTCATGTTCATGTTCTTATTTTGATCCAAGTGATTTTTAATTATTGTGGTTAAATTTGTTTGTTTTGTTGATATAGATCGTTAGTTAATGATTATTGATGTTTTGTTATTAGTATGATTAATTCGTGTGTTTGATTTTGGTTAATTTGTGTTTAGATCACTGTTTCGGTTATCCCTTGTTCTTCGGGGAGTTTGTTTCTGTTTTTGATAATTCCCAGGAAAACTTCCGAACCAAGAGAAGAGAAAGGAGTGTTCATTCGGAAGTTTGAAAGTTCAAGATCAAGGGCTTCATCCGGAAGTCTTCCAAATCTAGAGTTGTTCATTCGGAACTCCAAAAGTTCCGAACCAAGCTAGCTTCATCCGGAAGTCCAAAAGTTCCGGATCAGAAAGGTTTCATTCGGAACTCAAAAGTTCCGGATCAAGCAATTAATTCGGAACTCCAAAAGTTCCGGATCAGAGAGGGTTCATTCGGAACTTTAAAAGTTCCGAGTCAAGCAGTTCATTCGGAAGTCTCAAAAGTTCCGGATCAATTCGAAAGTTCCGAACCAAGGACAAAAGTTCCGGATCAATATCTTCCGAACGAAGTTCCGGATCAAAGGAAGGAAAAACTTCCGGATCAACACCAAAACTTCCGGGTCAAGACTGTTTCATTCGGAAATCCAAAAGTTCCGAGTCAAGCTAGTTCATTCAGAAGTTTTGAACTTCCGAATCAAGGTTTCTTTAAGTTTTATTTTAGTATCTGTTCTTTAATTTCAGTCTTTTATTTTCAAGTTTATTTTTCCCGCCTTTAATTTAATTGCACTTTAAAATTATTTGTCTTAGCTTTATTTTAGCCTTGCCTTAGTTTAAGTTTTAGTTGCGTTTTAAGATTGCCTTAGATAGATTTAAATTTGCTTCATTTACTTTAGCGCCCTTTAATTTCAGTACGTTTTTAAATACTTGCACCTTTATTTTAATTAGACTTAGATTTACTTTAATTGCACTTTTACTTTAAAGTTTTGCACATTTATTTAAAAACAACCAAAAATATTTGTTTCACCAAAGAACGACTGAGTCACATAGGGAACCTAGATCAATTCTTAAGATACCGAGAACAACAATTGAACCTAGCAAAACATTTACATTAAAATGTCGCCGCTGCCGGCTCTTTTCGTAAAGATTAACGGTTTTCTGTGAAAGACGCGTTGCTTTTTGGGATCCGTTCACTTGTGAGCGTTATTTTTCTTGCATAAAAAATTCAAAAAATCATAAAAATTAAAAAATTGATAAAAATCCATAAAAATTAAAAATTTCAAAAATCCAAAAAGATTTTATCTTTCTTGTGTATATATATTGTATTTGTGTTTGGTTTCTTTTTCTTTTGTCTTTGTAGGTGCATGCGTACTAGATCTTCTAATTATCAAGATCCCGAGCCTCAGGAAGATTTAGCTATGTCAGGTGTAAACAACAATAATCCACCGCACCATAATAATAACAACAATGCTCTTCCACAGCCCGATCTTCGGACCATGGAGGAACTTTGTCAACCTACAATGTTTGGACGAGGAGGACCGATTGCGCCGATGCAAATTAACACTCCTGAGTTTTCGTTGAAGCACCACATGATTCAGCAAGTACAAACAAACCCATTCCGTGGATTGCCTGATGATGATGCCAACAAACACCTCGACAAGTTCATTACAATCACCCAAAGCATGAAGTTGGCTGGTGCCACAATGGATGAACTTCGCCTACAACTCTTCCCACATACTTTATTACATCATGCCGAGAAATGGTTTGATCGTCTCCCGAAGAATTCTACTCACACTTGGGATGACATGACTCAACGCTTTTTGTCGCGCTACTTTCCACCATCCATGGTCACAAGCCTTCGAAATCAGATCAGCGATTTCATGCAAGATCCCGATGAATCTCTTTTTGATGCCTGGGAGCGATATAATGTCTTGATCGATAGATGTCCAAACCACAACATGCTCCCTGTGACCTTAATCGATACTTTCTACAACGGTTTAACTTTTCGAGATCGTGATACGATAAATGCAGCCGCCGGTGGCACATTTATGAAAAGGAGACCCGAGGAGTGTAGAGAGCTTATTGAGAACATGACTACTCACCACAAAAACTGGGATTTCTCTGCTTCTTCAAGGAACAACCCGAGAGTCAATGTTTCTTCCACCTCAGCAAACCCTGAGATGACCGAACTTACCCGTATGATGACTAAAATGAGCAAAAGTATTACGCTTCTCGCTTCAAACCAACAACAACAAGTTAAAGCGGTTTCTAATCCTTGTGAAACATGTGGCGGTCCTCACTCATACACCGTTTGTCCTTCTACACAAGGAAATCCGGAAAATGTGTATGCTGCTTATGGTAATTATTCACCGGAAAATTACCAAGCTCGACAACAAGGGGATAGAAATCTGCTGAGTTACCGATCTAACAACTACCTTTCACCCGGTTTTTCTCCTCAAAACCAAAACCCCGCCAACAACTATAATAGAAGCAACCAAATCCCACCAAGAGCTTCTAATCCTTATAACCCACCCGCCCAACAAACCCCACCCATTAATCCCGATGTTGAAGCCACAATGAGAACCCAAGGTGAGCAAATCAAGAATCTGCAAAGCCAAATTATCAATCTTAGAGGAGATATCACGAAGCAAGGAAATGAGATTAGATCCGAGGTTCGTGATAATATTCAATCCTCCTTCAGCACTCAAACAATTGAATTAAAGAATCTATTGGCTAGTTTCTTACCCGCAGCTCAACCTTCTTCTTCAAGTTCTCTACCTTCAACCACCGTCACTAATCCGCGAGCCAATGTGAGTGCTATTACTACTCGTAGTGGAGTCACCATCGTAGGACCACCAATCCCACCCCCATCAGCTACACCTCCTCCACCACCATGTGTCCCTACTCCTCCTACACCTAGTGTTAGTACACCATTACCATCTCCGCCTCGTCATGACGATGTATCTCGAAAGGATCCTTCAACATCTCAACCTTTACCAACTACACCTTCACCTTCCACCTATAAACCCAAAATCCCATACCCTTCTCTCTTAGGCAAGACCAACGATCTAACAAAGGAGGACTCTCAAGTGACAAAATATATCAATATGATTTCTCAAATGGGCTTCAGCATTAGTTTTCTTGAAGCACTTGTCCACATGCCCAAATTTGTTAAAGCATTTAAGGAATTGCTTAACAAGAAGGAGAAACTGATTGAACTCGCCAACACACGCTTAAATGAAAACTGCTCTGCAGTTATTCTTAAAGAACTTTCGGAAAAGCTTGGAGATCCCGGTCGTTTTGTGTTGCCTTGCGTGTTTAACAAAACTGAAGAATTTACTGCCCTTGCTGATCTCGGGGCTAGTATTAATCTTATGCCTTTGAGTGTTTGGAAAACACTCTCATTGCCCGAACTCACTCCAACGAAGATGACTCTCGAACTTGCAAATCGCACTCTCGCTTACCCCGTTGGTATAGCCGAAGATGTGTTCATCAAAGTTGGCGCATTTACTTTCCCGGTCGATTTTGTTGTAGTTGATTATGAAATGGACCCTCGTATTCCTTTAATACTTGGTCGGCCATTCTTGAGAACCGGACGTGCTTTAGTGGATGTTGCCGAAGGTGAGTTAATCTTAAGAGTCGGGAATGACTCACAAATTTTCAAAATGGGGAAGCTTACAGGCAAATACTATGGACGAGAATCAGTGAATATGATTAATGTGCTCGATGACTTTATCGTCTATGACAATCCTCTATTCGATTCTTCCATCGATAATCCACTCTTTAAAGATAATGTGGATGATTCTCGCTCCACTTTGGACGCTTCTCCCATTTATGATTCTCCACCGGTCTTTGATGCTTATGATGATGATTCTAGCTCAGATTCGGATGATTTTGATGATTGTACTTCTGAGTATCCCGAGATGCCCACTTTCGATGATTTTGATGAGGCCGATACTCTTTCGAGCGATTCTTCACATGATGAAGATCCTCCGCCATCACTCGATCCTACTTTGGACGATTACTCATTTGAGGAAGATTTCTCTGAATTTCTCAACACTTACTTCCCTCATGAGAGTGATGCTCCTCCTTATGACTTTGAAGATTATCGTCTTGATCCTACTTTGGATTTGAAGAACATTCTGTCAAAGGAGAAGAAACCGGTTGACACCAATATCCGTTGCACATATGATTTGACACCTCTTTGTCCCCCTTTTGAGGACGAGGTTGTGCTTCTTTGCGGATCTTCTTCACACTCTGCTGAGCCTGAGTGCTATTTTCCCCTAAAGGAAAAGGTGTTCGACCCCGGTATTGAAATATTTAAGCCATCTCAGTATCCACCTGATGAAATAAAAGGAAAAATCTTTGGAAATATTGAAGACATGCTTTCACCACTTCAACCTTGCTTCCACCATGCTCCATCACCGCTTAAGGGAACCTTGCCACTTCTTATTTGGCTTGTCTTGTTCGCCTTAAGCTTGTGCTATTTGATGGACGAAAACTATGTCTTTGATCCTGGTGGATATGTTTCATGCTTCTTCCGTTGATGATCAAGGTCGAGTCAGGCTAATGACTCGGTTAACAAAAAACCAAGGGCTTCTTGGGAGGCAACCCATGCATCTATCTTTTTGCTTTCTTTATCATAAGTGTAGGGGAGACCCTTTGGTTTGCTATTTCCTCTCCTCACTTCTTAATCAGGGATTCGAGCTTCAACGATCCAATCTTGATGATTCTTGACGACCCGTGATTCCGTGTTCTACTTCTTCCCGGTTCTATCCTAAACTCTTTTCGATTCACTATTTTATATATTTTCTCAATATTAAAATAGGAATCTCTTTAGTTGTCTTTTCCTTAGCGAGATTTAAACAACATGCACAATGTCCTAAGTGTAGGGGAGTTTACTCCCACATGCTTAAACATTGAGGACAATGTTTATCTTAAGTGTAGGGGGGACTTCTATCGAAGTTAAGTGGTCTTTTCCTTGTATTTGTCCTCATTTTAACAGGAAAATCAATTTTTCGACATTTTTCAAAATTTTTGATCTAATTTGGCCTATTAGTTTTTACCTTTGTATAGTTATTTTCTTTCTTTATTAGAATAAATCTTTAATAAAGTGGTTTTAATTTTCAAACGTTGTGAATCTTTTGACTCAATCTGAGTTTACTTATCCTAAGTTACTCTAGCTAGTATCCTTAACGTGTTTAAGTCAAGTTTTGCTAGGCTTTTATATAGGGAGCTATAAAACGCGAAAGTCTTAACTCTCACGGGTTAAGAACAAGAACTTTTCGTAAGTTCCTATAATTGATCCTAGAGAGTCGTTTATCAAGGGAACTTTAAAATGCGATTTCTAAACTTGAAAAATTCTAAGAATTTGCAAGATCCTATAGGCGACTCGAAAACCCAAAACTTTGATTTAATAGGCTAAGTATCCACGAGTCTCATTCCTTGAGATTTTAAACTGTGGAGAACGAGAGATGATAGAGCCAATTATAAGTTCGGTATTTATGTGAGTTAATTATAAGCCTATTCTCCCATCGCTTGCTAATAATTTATCTGCTAATAAATAAAGTTGTACGATTTGAAAAGTTACTTAGCTTCTAGCCCAAGATCGTTTAAAAGTTGCTCGGTATGGATTAGAGTTCATAGCCAAGGCATAACTTATTGAAGCGGGATGCGAAGATTGGCGAGTCCGAAAAGGCCCTAACAAGGCATGAGGGCTATATTTTGTTGCTAAAGATCAGAAGTGATGTGAAGAATCATTTATCGAAAATCAATATGAAGGATCGAGACACACGACGAAAAGCAAATACTCCCCAAAAGTCATGGAGAAGTGTATCCGAAAAGACCCTAACAAGGTATGAGGATAAATAGATCCAAGTCATAAAAGGAGGCGGATCGTTGTATATCAAAGTCCAAAATAAAGATTGGAGAAAAATGAAGAAGTCGTGGTCCAAGTATGAATCTCCCAAAACTTCAAGTGAAGAGATTCCATTATGAAGAGAAGACCATGATTTAATGAACGTCTCTCAAGGTTTGAAGTATGAAGTCGCTGCCAAATATCGGTCCGAGAAAGGTCTCAAATCGCGAAGCGAGTTATGCCAAGATATGAACTTTATGAGGTCCCGAGAAGCAGTTTTAAAAGATTTTGTCCTTTAGCTAACTATTGATTAAATCGTTCACTTTATTTTCACACTTAATAACTATCGAAATAAGTAAAAAAATACATCCTCGTGATCATTCAAGACAATAATAAAATATAAGAGATACACCTAGGAATAAGGGAGTCTAAGTGAATAATTGGCCCACATGAGTTCGTGATAGTTTGCTAACTTATAATAACAATGATCTCGTTTTTAAGCTTGGTTTGGAGAAAGTGAAAACTTGAGGATGATGATTATTCATGACATTCCCAAAACCCAAGGTATGCTTTTGATTTCTTTATTCTGAATGTTTTTTAATTTTCTATCTCTTTAATAAAGGCCACTATGGATTGATTATGATGAAAAGTGTAAACGTGCTTTGTAACTAATGCATTGCATGAGGACATTGCAATGGTCAAGTGTAGGGGATTTGATATGTGTGTAAACACACATCTTTTCTACCACTTAATTACAATAATAACCGGACAAAAACGTGTATTTTATGTCTTTTATGTCGGAATTATGCGTGGTTTGTGTTTTTATTGTGATTTAGGACGAAAAAGTGAAAAGTGGAGAAAACACGGACATTCACGGGCATTTACGGACTTTTATTGAAGAAAAAGATGAAAGACGAAGTCAAGAAGTCAAGAGTGCAAAAAGAACGGAAGTCCAAGACCAATTCCGAAGATTTATCGAAGAAAAAGTCAAAAGACGGAAGTTTATCAAAAGCCGAAGAAATCAAGTCTATTTTATTGAAGAATTTAAAGACGAGTTCAAAGAAATCCCGAAGCCAAAATTCCTTTAAGTCCAAGTTTAAAGAATATTAGAAGAAAAGGACTAATGATGCAATTAATGAAGATTAAAAGAAGGAGGGACTTAATCTCGCAATTAAGAAGAAATGAAGGAGGGGAGGAAGCTTCCTTAATCCTCCCCTATAAATAGTCATTAGTTGTTAATCATTTTCTTTGTTGGCTAATAGTGACAATTAGTCTTCCATTTTCTTTACCTTGCACCTTTAATTTTATGCACATTTAAATACTTGTCCAATTTAAATACCTTGTCTTGTACATTAAATTCCTTTAAATTCAAGTAAGTTTCCATTTAATTCTTGTCAATCTTTATTTTATCTTGTTAAATCTCCTATCTACCTTTCTTGATCTTTGATTTTTATGTTTATGTTTGTGTTCATGTTCATGTTCTTATTTTGATCCAAGTGATTTTTAATTATTGTGGTTAAATTTGTTTGTTTTGTTGATATAGATCGTTAGTTAATGATTATTGATGTTTTGTTATTAGTATGATTAATTCGTGTGTTTGATTTTGGTTAATTTGTGTTTAGATCACTGTTTCGGTTATCCCTTGTTCTTCGGGGAGTTTGTTTCTGTTTTTGATAATTCCCAGGAAAACATCCGAACCAAGAGAAGAGAAAGGAGTGTTCATTCGGAAGTCTGAAAGTTCAGGATCAAGGGCTTCATCCGGAAGTCTTCTGAATCTAGAGTTGTTCATTTGGAACTCCAAAAGTTCCGAACCAAGCTAGCTTCATCCGGAAGTCCAAAAGTTCCGGATCAGAAAGGTTTCATTCGGAACTCAAAAGTTCCGGATCAAGCAATTCATTCGGAACTCCAAAAGTTCCGGATCAGAGAGGGTTCATTCGGAACTTTAAAAGTTCCGAGTCAAGCAGTTCATTCGGAAGTCTCAAAAGTTCCGGATCAATTCGAAAGTTCCGAACCAAGGACAAAAGTTCCGGATCAATATCTTCCGAACGAAGTTCCGGATCAAGGAAAGGAAAAACTTCCGGATCAACACCAAAACTTCCGGGTCAAGACTGTTTCATTCGGAACTCCAAAAGTTCCGAGTCAAGCTAGTTCATTCGGAAGTTTTGAACTTCCGAATCAAGGTTTCTTTCAGTTTTATTTTAGTATCTGTTCTTTAATTTCAGTCTTTTATTTTCAAGCTTTATTTTTCCCGCCTTTAATTTAATTGCACTTTAAAATTATTTGTCTTAGCTTTATTTTAGCCTTGCCTTAGTTTAAGTTTTAGTTGCGTTTTAAGATTGCCTTAGATAGATTTAAATTTGCTTCATTTACTTTAGCGCCCTTTAATTTCAGTCACGTTTTAAAATACTTGCACCTTTATTTTAATTAGACTTAGATTTACTTTAATTGCACTTCTACTTTAAAGTTTTGCACATTTATTTAAAAACAACCAAAAATATTTGTTTCACCAAAGAACGACTGAGTCACATAGGGAACCTAGATCAATTCGTTAAGATACCGAGAACAACAATTGAACCTAGCAAAATCTCAATATCAATGGCCATAACTTTGGTTGAGTCCATTCAGGCAAGACTTCTTGCTAACAAGGTTAAAGCTTCTGGTCTGTGATTCTGGTATGTTGTTCCTACTTATTTTAATTTTTGTATTCTTTTCACCAATGTGTACAGCTTTTGGTGACTAACATATACTTCGTTTATTTAAAAAAAACATAACTATATATAAAATCTGCTTATACTTTGAAAAAAAGAAGAGAAAATATAAATTTATATAATATCTGCTTATACTTTAATAAAGTAACATCTTTTCACACTTGGGCTGTTTGATTTGTACTTCTGGTGTTGGTTTGCTTCCACACAAAAAAGGGTGTTTAACTCACCATATCTCACAGACAAGAAAGAGTTGATTTACCATGAGGGTACGTCTCTGGTGTGATTCTCAAATCCGTTGATGGTTGCCAATTTACCCAAAATTGGATGGTCTTCACTCACCTTGGTCCTGGACTTAATAGTGGCTAGTCCAAGGGGGTACGACTCTTGGTAAAGACATACATCAAATCCGTTGACAACTGTAATAGCTTGCTCAAAGCTATAGGGTTTTCAACTCACCGATGTTACATTGCTAAGAGGTGGCTAGTCCAGGGGGTACAACTTCTGGTAAAGACTTTAATCAAATCCGTTGACGGCTGTGATGGTTTGCCCAAAATCATCAGGGTACTCCCACTCACAATTGATTACGTTATAAGAGTTGGGTTGGGTACTGGTCTCCCAGGGTGATGCTTGATTCCACCAGTAAGACTAGCTAGCCCAAGAGCGAGCAGCTACTTGGTGAAGGCTTATCAAATCTGCTCATGTTGCTGTGAAGATTCAACAAATGCAGATAGTTTCAATCTTTCAAGAAGCTCCACAAATATGTTAGTAGCAGCAACAATTTTGCCTTGTAAGGTGCTCTTCTATACTGTTTCTACTGTTAAGGTTATGATGTTCAATCCTCAAAGTGTTTCTACAAGATCTACCAAGAAACTTGAACTCAACCAAGTCAAATTCAAGTTTAGGGGAGGATTGTTAGGACTTATGTAATAGATGTATCGTAATAGGTTGACTAGGAGGTATGTAGTTCCTCCTGGTCATAGTAGTAGCAGGAGTAATACGTTGCTCCTGGTATAATAGAAAGTCAAATAATGTTATTAGTAGTAATCTGTTAGGATATGCATGAGATATTTTAGGAAAGGATATGCATATTGTAGAAACTAGAAGGGGGGGTTGAATAGTTTCTAGTCACTTTTTCAAAACATTTCGGCTTAATCCACTGTGCGCGGTTCTTTCTTGTACCCGCGGTTCTTTATCATTAAAGAACCACCGGTTCATTTAGGGAACCGCTAACAGTGGACGAAACCATTTATTGAATGTTAAGCTTTAACAATCCTTGGTATCAAATTCTCGATCAAGCTTGACTAGATATGAGATGTGTTTGATTAAAAAATAAATACAACAAGAAAGAAAATACACAAACACATCAAATCAAGAGTACATCAAGCAATAGTCTAAACACTAAGCACACACGTACTAAGCATACGATTTTCCGCAACTAAGATGTTTAGACTAAGTGATGTACACTTGACCATAATCTAAACATGAAGCACACACGTACTAAGCCTTAACTTTTCCGCAACTTAGATGTTTAGATTATGTGATGCACACAACACACAACAACATATAAATGCATCAATAAGAGTAAATACATAAATGTAAAAGAAAGTACTGACACGATGATTTATAGTGGTTCGGTCACGAAGCTCCTCTTCGCCCTACTCCACTCCTTGAGTACACCTTACTCGAGAGTTACTTCACTAGTCAACAAACTCCTTAAGGTGGAGAAACCATACACAACGTCGCTTATCCAATTTCCGACTTTAAGCTAAAATTCGAGTCCTAATCTTAGGTAGGACCAATCTACACAACGTCTCCTACTTCACCATTTTCCGACACAAGGCTAGATGTCGAGTCCTAATCTTAGGTAGGAACAATCTACACACAACTTACAAAACTTTCAAATTGACACACCAATTTGGATCTACACAACTACACAACTCT
This sequence comes from Glebionis coronaria, assembly GCA_025667525.1. NCBI lineage: Eukaryota > Viridiplantae > Streptophyta > Magnoliopsida > Asterales > Asteraceae > Glebionis > Glebionis coronaria. The sequence goes on from CM046876.1 coordinate 345,536,993, forward strand.
TTACAACTACACAACTACCCAACTCTTCACAACTACACAACTACACCACCCTAGTTATGTTTTATGGCCTAACATAACAAACCTTGTGTTTTGTGGAATAAACACATAAACCATATAGATCTAAGTACTCACCACTTAGATTTATGACTATAACACTATATCCAAGTATTAACAAACTTGGATCTACACAACAAACACCTAATCCAAGGATACCCATCTCTTGGATTTACTACCCTTACAAACACATCTAAGTGAACCCAACACTTGGATCTTTTACATATACATAGTAGGAAAATAGTGTTTTGATTTAGAAGGAGAGATCTTCATCATGTTATGAACCCAACACTTCATGGTAATGAAAGTGTTCTTCTCTTTGCACTTGAGAGGATGAGAGGATTGAAGGAGAGAATCACATCTTAAACAAGATTAATCTAAACTAACTAATCAAGGAGTTTAAAGATGTTTTTGCAGAAACTATGCAAAAAGGGTTGAAAGAAAAGCTGGAAATGATCCACTATTTATAGGCCAAGAGTGCAACGGTCAAAACACCCGCGATTCCTTATCAATAAGGAACCTCCTGCTTGGAGACCGTGCATATTTATCCTTTAGTAGGGATATGTCATTAGGGGTAGTTTATACCTTTAAAAGATATTCCTTTGGCATATGGAATATGCCAAATTCAAATTAAAGAATATTCTTTGGAATATGCCTTAGGGAATATTCTTTAAAATATTCCAAATTCAAATTTCCATTTTCTTTTTAATAAAACATTTTCTTAAAAATAAAGTTTATTAAAATCTTTTGTCATATTTGATTGAATGTGAGTTTTAAGAAAATATTAATCCTTGATCACTTAGTTAGGTTAATGACATGTGTAGGATATGTAAATCTTGCTTATGTTTTTAGAGAGAAAAAGAGATAGAGAGATGGTGGAACACACACTTCTAGAGAGAGAAACAAATGTTTACTATGTGTAAAATGAAGAACCACACACCCTCTCCATCTAAGGAGAGGGTTTATATACCCAAGCCCTTGGCATGGGCTTGGTCTTACATTTGGGCCGGCCTATACATGTTGTAGGCTAGGCGTGGGTTTGTTTGTTAAATAAAGATAAGTAACTAAACTACGAGCTATTACATGGACTATCGTTGGAATGACTGATCCTTCTTAATACGTAAAACGTATTTCCAACAATCTTCCCCTAAGGGAGGTCACTCCAAACAAGGGCATTACCCAAGTTACAATAATAAGATAAACCTAGCATACTATGCTTGTCTTGAGCTCGTAGTCTTCGTCTTTCTTTTTCTTTTTCTTTTCTGGTGAACATGCTGATGTGATCTTTAATATCAGTCTTGAGCATTAATCTCTTGCCTTGATCTCGTGCATCCATCACTTGTGATCTTCGCCTCTTCGTGACACCATGTCCCGCATACTTATACCTTCGTAATTCTTGAAAGCTTTAGAGTTTGATACAACAGAAGACTTAATTTTTAGGCTTTCTTGAATTAGATGAGGTATTAAGTGCATAAAGTATAAGCATGCGGTGACGACTTCTTCTCAGATTCCGCAACGCCACCGTCTTCAAATGCCGCAACATAAGTAGACACGAACGAAATGGCTTTGAACATCTCATTCTAATTCGGTAGCATTTTACCTCCGGTTGGTGAAGACCGTTGGATGATATAAAATATAGTACTTGTGGCAGGTAGATTTAATTAAAAATCTCCTTGACAAGATTTCGCGGGTAAACCCGTTCTCTTTACTCGACCGTCCAAAGCTGACTGCGAACGTAAAGAGTGAACCATTTGGATAAAAATATCCGCATGATTGAAACCGTTAATTCTGATTCCTGGAACAAGTTTGATTCAATTAAGAACCGCGCCATCGTTGCTTTCCAGTTGTCACGAGCTTGATTCGTATAGAATCTTGCAAGTTACCTACCAAGTGCTGTTTGAGGTTAACACTAGAAGGATTTCCACTCAACTTTGAACACTAAGGTTTCACTCTGAGTGTTCTGGCAAGATCACTAAGATATTGTGTAGAGGCCTGGAACGTGTTTAAATTTATTTAAGAATTAAACCACTGTTGCTTTCTGTTAGGACCATTGGAATAGTTATTTGTAATAGGTAGAGTATGAGGTATGTAGTTCCTCCTGGTCATAGTAGTAGTAGGAGCAAGTCGTGCTCCTGGTCTTATAGAAAGTCAAACTTTATTACTTAGTTATTATTCTGTTAGGATATGCATGAGATATGTTAGGAAAGGATATGCATATCAGTTTTACACGTTTTGGTTAATGATGTATTAGGGTTTCCTTGTAGTATAAAAGGAACCTTAGACAGAAGGGTTACATAGACCTTCATCAAACATAATTCTAGTTATTAGTATTATTAGAAATCCTTAGAAAAGGATCAAGTCATTATAGTTATTTTGTTCTTCTTTATAGTATTTGTATTCCACACTTATACTGTGTATAGAGTCTCTCTGTGAATAGACTTGTGATTACAGAAGTCGTTCACCGTTCTTGACAGGCTGCAAGATCCATATCAAGTGGACCCAACAAGTGGTATCAGAACCTGGGAGAGTCTCTATACAAGAAGAATCAATTTTTCTTATTACTAACATCTTTGTTTAATCATGTCTGCCTCAAGTTCTACTCAAACAGGAGAAGATAATACTCCTAGAACTCAGTAACCTCAGCAGATCATTGCTACGGTTTCTAACATAAATGGTAAGTTTCCTCTTCTAAAAAAAGACGAGTATGATAGCTGGGCAATGAAGATGGAATGTTGGATCACCAACACTGATCAAGACCTTTGGAAGATCATTCTGAATGGAAACAGCAGGAAGTTGACTGGAAGAGACAAGAATGGTAATATTACTCTTCTTGACCCTAAAACTCATGAAGAAATCACAGTTGTTCAGAAGGAGATCAAAGCAAAAACCATTTTGCTTCAGTCTCTTCCTGATGATCACATGGGTGACTCTATCATCTGGATGATGCTAGAGAGATCTGGAATGGAATAAAAGCAAGGTTTGGTGGGAATGAGGAGTCAAAGAAAATGCGAAGATCCATGCTGAGAGATGAATTCACAGAATTTAAGATCTCAGAAACTGAAGGTATCCATCAAGGATATGACAGGTTCCAAAAGATATTGAGCCAGTTGAATCAACTTCAGTCAAAACCTGACGATGGTGATATCAATGCAATGTTTCTTAGAGCCTTACCCTACTCATGGAATCAGGTGGTAATCTCTCTCAAAGCAAAAGGTGGGCTTGACTATCTTAAATTTGATGATTTGTTTCACAAGCTCAAAACCTTTGAGCCTCATGTGAGGGGATACTCAAGTGATTATTTTCCCACTCCTGCTAACTCTGCCTTTGTGAGTTCTATGGGATCCAGTCCCATGACTTATGCTAGTAGCCCAAGCAATACTGTGTCTTCTCAACATACTTATCAGCATACTTCTACTCCTGAACCAAAAGCCAAGTCTGGTAGCATGGTAGAAGCTGTTCTTCACTCTTTTGTTGCTGACGTTGATGCTCAACAGCAACTTGCTTTTGATGACTTCAAACAGGTTGATAAACTTGACCTGGATGAAATGGATCTCAAATGGCAGATGGCCATGCTCACTCTTAGGGTTCACAAGTTTAATAAGAAAGCCGGCCGAAAATTTAATTATAATCCAAGAGAGCCAACAAGGTTTGACAGAAGCAAGGTTCGATGCTATAACTGCCAGCAGGAAGGTCACTTTGCAAGGGAATGCCCTAACAAGCATGACCAGGAGAAGATCAGATATTCAGCTTTTAAGATTCAGGAGGTGAAGGATGACAAGAAGGCATTGGTGTCTGTTGACTCTATGGTCAACTAGAATGATCATCAGAATGCTACCCTAGAGACAGCTGAGCCATCTACTGATGTGTTTGCAATGATTGTTGGGAATCTATCTGATGGCGAGGAAGCAGAAGAGTTTGCTCTTATGGGCATCTCACCTCAGGTACAACATTGTCCTCTTGGTTGTCATGATAAATATTCAGAATTGTTGTCCCAATATAATGACTTAAATGATCAGAATGATAAGTATTTTTTTAGAGGTTCAAGCCTATAAGGCTTCTTTAAAAACATTGGAACAACAAAAGAGGTGGCTTCAAGATACTCAACGTGAGTATGAGGATAAAATTAGGATACTCACCATTGATTTAGAAAACACAACAAATATGCTTAAATACACAGAAAAGGTAAAAGATGGCAGTATCAAAGAAAAACAAGAAATGAAGGAAAAATTAGATGCTACACTTCTGAGATTTGAAAAATGGAAAAAGGCACCTAAGAATCTTTCAAAATTAATTGATAGTAGCATGTCTGGTAGGACTAAAAGAGGGTTAGGATTTGATAAATATATTGATTCAGAAGATGTGTTTGATTTATCTTTTTCAAGTGTCTTTGATCCTGACAAGGAGGAAGAGGGAACACCTAGCTACAATAGGTTTAAACCAGCAGCAGAAATGCACGATGTCCCTCCACCTCTTACAGGAACTTTCATGCCCACTCCTAGGCATAATGACTTGGATGGATCACAGATGCATGAGTCCCCAAAAATTTCTACTAATTCTAATGACTTTGTCTCGTGTACTTTCAGTGACAAAGCCAGTGACTCTGCGTCATGTGGTTCAAGTGAAGAGTCAAGACCTACAAGTTCCAAGTCAAATGACCATGCTGCTACTAGTGCTAGGAAGTGTGAAGAGAGAGTTGTTTTTACTTAAACAGTATCTAGTCTTGGTTTATTGAGTCCTAGGAAGAATATTTCTCCTAGAATTGTGTGTAATAAAGTTAGCAGTATGAAACAATGTCATTCTAATAAAAGGTCGTTTAAAACATGTTTTGTTTGTGGGAGTGAATTTCATTTGATTAAAGATTGTGATTTTTATGACAAACATTCTTTTGTGCATCAAGCATTTCCTGCTCCTAGTCCACCAGGAGTTGTTCCATATTCTTCTATAAGACTAAACCCAAGTGCTCAATCTTTTTCCTCTTCTTGAAGGACCTCTCCATTAGCTTCTGATCATTGGAGAAACACTAGATTAATATCAAATAGACCAACCAGTAACTATTTTCAGAATTTTAATCCAAAATATGCATATTATTTTGACCACATGTATTTTGGGTTGGGAAATATGGGAACTGCTGTTAAGCCCTCAGCAGGTTGTTCTTGGTCAAACGATAACACCAATATGATGAATAGGCAACCAAAGAACAACGGTGGATCTCATCAATCTTCTTGGCTATCCTCTAAAGATCCACAAGGCAGGCTCAAACCTGAAAAGGTTTGGGTCCCCTTAAGACACTAACTTTTGCATCTTTCTTATCTTGTTGTTGTAGGTTACTCCATACCAAGATCCTACTTTAGGAATTGTTGATAGTGGATGTTCTAGGAGCATGACAGGAAATAAAAGTCTTCTATCTAACTTTGTACCATTTCAAGGCGGAAAGGTCTATTTTGGAGGAGGTGAAGGCAGGATCACTGGCAAAGGAACAATTCAGACGCCTAATCTTAATTTTGAGCAGGTCTACTATGTGGAAGCACTTCAACACTTCAACTTGATATCTGTCTCTCAGATTTGTGACAAGAAGCAGTTTTTCCTCTTTACGGATACTGATGCACTAGTGTTATCCAAAGACTAAACTTCCGGATGACTCACAGGTTCTACTCAGAATCCCTAGAGGGCACAACCTCTATAGTATCAAGCTGAATGAAGTCAATCCTACTGGTCAACTAGCATGTTTGGTTGCTAAAGCCTCAGAAGATGAAGCCACTCAATGGCACCGAAGGATGGGACATGTGAACTTCAAGACCATTCACAAACTAGCAAATCTGAATCTGGTCTCTGGTTTACCTCCTAAGTCATTCAGAAATGATATCAATTGTCTTGCATGCAGCAAAGGCAAACAACATAAAACATCCTTCAAGGCCATTACTGCTCTCAGCCTTATAACTGAACCATTGTAGCTACTACACATGGATTTATTTGGTCCTACCTCTATTAGGAGCATTGACCACAAACAATTTTGCCTTGTGGTAACTGATGGGTATAGCAGGTTTACGTGGGTTTTCTTCATGGCTGCTAAGAGTGAGACCTACTCAATTCTCAAGGACCTTATTACACTTATAGAAAACTAGTTGTCCAAGAAGGTTAAAGGTATTCGATGTGATAATGGAACAGAATTCAAAAATGCAGACCTCATAGCACTTTGTAATTCTAAAGGCATCAAAAGAGATTATAGTGCAGCAAGAACTCCTCAACAGAATGGCGTGGCAGAAAGAAAGAACATGACTCTAATAGAAGCTGCAAGAACAATGCTTGCCGATTCCAAGCTTCCAACCATGTTCTGGACAGAAGCTGTCAATACTGCAAGTTATGTTTTGAATAGAATTTCTATTAAAAATCCTCACAAGAAGACTCCTTATGAGCTACTAACATCCAAAGTACCAAACATTGCTTATTTGAAGCCATTTGGGTGTTCTGTCACCATTCTGAATACTAGTGACTATTTGGGGAAATTTGATGGCAAGGCAGATGAAGGATACATTGTGGGATATTCACCTCACTCTCGGTCTTATCGTGTCTACAATCTCCAAGCCAAGCGAGTAATTGAAACTATAGATCTCAGGTACTTTGAGGAGAAGTCAAACATCCAAGGCAAGGGTCCTGAATGGTATTTTGACCTTGATTATCTTAGTGACTCATTAGGATATTTTCGTTTCAAAACTAACCATGATGTAGGTCCACAAGTGTTTGTAACTTCTAGTGCAGGTGCTCATTCTAGTCTTTCAGACTCAGATGACGAGGATGATATTTTTCTTGTTCCATCCTATTCCACCAAAGTCTCTCCTACTCCTCCTAGTTGTTGTTCCTCCGGCTGTCGAAGCCGAGGAGGAACTTCCTTTAGGTGATGATCCTATGGAAGAGGAGCATCCTGCTGGTGGTGCACCTAATGTGGCTGTGGAAGAACTAGTTGAGGAAGTGGTGGTTGAAATGCCATCCACTTCCAAGGCTGCCCCCTCTTCTATGCCACATTCGTCTCCATTTGTGGATACTCCCCCTCCTAGTCCAGTCACTCACTCTACTGATAAGCCCTCTGGTTCTCGTGCTCATAATGATGACCCCTTTATTGCTTCTGGTTCCAATGAAGCCTTCCCAGACCCAAGTCCTCTTGGTGGGAAAGCGGAGGAGCCTACTACACTGACTTCTTTGCTTGATCTCATGCACAGGTACCATGAAAGGATTCTTTCTTTGGAGGCGGATTTGAATCAACATCGTAAGCTTACCAGGGAATTTGTTCTTCCCATGGCTGACCGGATTAAAGGTTTGGAGACACAGTAGAGGAGGAGGAAGAAGCATGTGGTTCAGTCTGATTCTGATGAGGAGGTTGAAGATCTTGTGGAGGATGGCTTGAATTTGTTGGCGAAGGCTGCGTTTGCTGATAAGTCATATGATGATCTGCCGATTCCTCCTACTTCTTCAAGCATTCCTCCTACTGCTGCTACACCTAGAACAAAGGATGATATTGCTGGTACTACTGCTGGTCCAACTGCTGGACCGTCTCATGATCCTAAGGGGAAAACCCCTATGACTGATGCTCCCTCACCCCCTCGCAAGCGTACTCGCAGACAACTTGAGGAGGATAGGTTGGGTGAGGAGGCTGCGCAAAGAATGCAAGCAGAGATTGACCAAGCTGCATGGGCTAAGGAGGAAGCTCTTCAGAAGCAAAGACGTGAACAGTTGTAGCATGATGTAATGCATTGGGATGATACCGATTGGATTCGGGTGCTTACTATTCTTACCTCGGATTATTCGTAGTTTACTGGTCTCTTGGGTTCTGATGTGAATGAGCAGAATTGTATTCCTCGAGCTATGGCGCTAATGCGTAAGCAACAATTATCGCTTGCTGCTCAACTGCGTGAAAAGCGTAAGAATAGGCCTTTGACAAGAACCGAGGAGCGAAAGTTGATGTAGAGGTATGTCAAATATCAGTCGGGTGCTCACTTTACTGTTGGTTGGACATGGGAACGATTTCGGGCATTGTCTTTTGACGAGCTTAAGGATCTATATGAACGAATGATCAAGCGTCAGAACACACCGGTTCCGGAGCGTTTCATGTATCGTCCTCCTCCACGAGTGGTTCCTACTTCTCAACCTGCTGTTGCTCCTGGTTCTTCATCTGATGTTCCTCTTGGTTCTACTGGTATCCCATCTGTTGTTGATGTTTCTACTGTTGGTACCACCCCTACACCTTCGGTTGCTATTCCTGTTTCATCTTCGGGTCCTACCACCACCACCACCTATGCTACCACTACCACCACCACTGCTACTCCTGCTATGGCACAACCCTCACCACCCGTGACTGGCTCTCCACCTACTCCTTCTCCTGGTGAAGCTACCATTGATCCTTTAGTTGGACAAGGTATTGATTCTACTTCTGTTGATCCTATTCCTGCTGCGAAGGTAAAGGTTGAAACCTCGTCTGGGGCTCCAACTCCTCGTCGTTCCATTCGCAAGCAAATGGCTAGAAGTGGCAAGTCTGTTCCTTATGAGAAGCGTGCTCCCGAAAATCTTATTGATGCAGCTTCCGACAGTGATTCAGAATTGCCAATGGGTACGGGGTTTATTACTGCTTGGACGGTTAAGCCATCCACGACTATTCCTGGTACTTTCACCCATAAGATTTCCATCAGTGATGGTTATGTTTTTTATGCTTCGGGTTTGCAAAGTGTGTTAACTGGGGTAGATCGTAGGGATCTTATGTCGTTGTATGGGTTTGTGGATGCTGGTATGCCTACTCATCCTAGTGAAGTGCCCTCATGGCCTGGTCTGACAATGTGGGCTGATTTGAAGATGATGCTTGATTCCCCTCCACATGCTCCACATTCTGGTGTCTGGAAGGATCAACCACGCTGGGTAATCAAGAGATGGAAGTTATATGCTGGATGTGGAGTGCATGTCTTAGAGTTGGAGTCTGGTGCAATGGTGTTCATGCTTACGGATCTGGACTATCCGTTGACTATTGCTTCTATGGAGGCCATGCTTGCTTGTCACTTGCAAATTTCCAATGCTCCTTCCGGGAATGAGACTTCTATGGAGACTACACTGGTCGAAGGGATACAAGCTCGGTTGCAAGCTGAGAAGGTGGCTACGTCTGGTATGTGATGGGTTTGGTTGTAAGTTTTTATGTTTTGTGTTTTTGTTCATCTCTTTATACTGCAATTCTTTTCACCAATATGTACAGTGATTGGTGACTTACATTTGTTATAGTTAAAAAAATACTTTTTATATAATATCTGCTTATACTTTAAACAAATCAAGGATTTTACACTTGTGAATAATATAATATCTGCTTATACTTTTTCAAAACATTGGGTTCCTTTTGACGGTTTCACACTTGTACTGGTTTTGTTGTATCATCCGGTGTTGGACATGGTCCACACAACAAATGGTGCTCAACTCACCATGTCTCACAGACAAGAAAGAGTTGATTCACCTTGAGGGTACGGCTCCTGGTGTGATTCTCAAATCCGTTGATGGTTGCCAGGTTACCCAAAACTGGATGGTTTTCACTTGCCATGGTCCTAGACTGAAAAGTGGCTAATCCAAGGGGGTACGGCTCTTGGTAAAGATTTTATCAAATCCATTGATAGCTATAATAGCTTGCTCAAAGCTATAGGGTTTTCAACTCACCGATGCTTCATTGCTAAGAGTTGGCGAGTCCATAAGGGTACGGCTTCTGGTAAAGACATATTAAATCCGTTGACGGCTGTGATGGTTTGCCTAAAATCATCAGGGTACCCCCACTCACCATTGATTCACGTTCTAAGAGTTGGGTTGGGTTCTGGTCTCCCAGGGTGATGCTTATTCCACCATAAAGACTGTCTAGCCCAAGAGCGAGCAGCTACTTGGTAAAGGCTCATAAAATTTGCTCATGTTGCTGTGAAGATTCAACACGATGCGGTTTTGTTACAAGCTTTGAAGAAGCTTCTGGTGTTCCTTGTTGCAGCGGTTCTTATGTTCCTTATATTGCTGATGCTGCTGATTCTTTTGTTGTTTCAATCCTCAAGCTTTATTGCACGATTTACCATGAAACTTGAACTCAACAGGTCAAATTCAAGTTTAGGGGAGGATTGTTAGGACCATTGGAATAGTTATTAGTAATAGGTAGACTAGGAGGTATGTAGTTCCTCCTGGTCATAGTAGTAGTAGGAGCAAGTCGTGCTCCTGGTCTTATATAAAGTCAAACTTTATTATTTAGTTATTATTATGTTAGGATATGCATGAGATAGGTTAGGAAAGGATATGCATATCAGTTTTACACGTTTTGGTTAATGATGTATTAGGGTTTCCTTGTAGTATAAAAGGAACCTTAGGCAGAAGGGTTACACAGACCTTCATCAAACATAATTCTAGTTATTATTAATATTAGAAATCCTTAGAAAAGGATCAAATCATTAAAGTTATTTTGTTCTTCTTTATAGTATTTGTATTCCGCACTTATACTGTGTATAGAGTCTCTCTGTGAATAGACTTGTGATTACCGAAGTCGTTCACCGTTCCTGACAGGCTGCAAGATCCACATCAAGTGGACCCAACACTTTCTAGTTATCACAAGCTTGATTCATAAAGAATCGCACAAGTCACCTACCATGAGATTTTTGATATTCGCTCAAGAAGGATTTCCATCTTCATTGTAAATACTTTCGTATTACTCGGATGTTCAGGCAAGATCATGAAGATTTTGCGTAGGACTCTTAAAATCTTTCTTACTTTTCACAGTGTGTGAAGAAGCAAGGAAATATGGAAGTGTGTCCTAATGAGATATTTGATGATCTCAAATGGCTCTAGACTCGATCGTGCATTTTGGATTTTATTGATCGGAGGCTGGAGAGGAGTGCCACCTTTTCAATACCAATTTATTCGGAGTGAATAAATCAAAAGATAATGTGTTGTCTCCGTGTGATTAAAACAAATATCTTTTAAGAGATATCTGAGTTAGCTGGGATGGGTTGTGCATTGCATCACTGGGTCCATGATGTCTATCTTCAATATCAAGAATCATTAAAATGATCTCAATAGCATATGTATTGACCCGGTTTCTACCTAAGGTTATAAGGAGGGCTTTTTTCTTTACACCCTTTATCTTTACAATTCTTTTTCATTCTTCAACCCCTTCAATGCTTACCAATACGTCATAACTAGCACCTTGTTTTGATTGTTCCAGTGCTAACTTAAGTACTTGGTCGGCATTCAGCTACGTTCACAATCTTTCTCCATCTTTCCTAAGGACTACTATTTCTAGCTATGGAATGTCCTTGGGAAGATTCCTCCGGTTCTAGAAGAATCATTGGACTTAACCTATCCTACCATCCTTATGTCACCACAATCTTCATCGTCGTGAAATAAATGGGTTTTGGGTAAGTATATGTCACCATGAAAATCCATTTTGATATGCAAATCCGTTTTGCTCCCCCTTAACATATGCCACGATATTCGAAAACATTTCGCATATGTCGGGATGAGCCAGCACATTAAGTCAAACCATTTGTGATAATATCCCATATTAAGTCACATTTTCTCCCCCATATTAAAAATATTAACCCAGTCGATGTTTTTAATATCAATTGATTTAATGAAGTTTTAACAAAGGTTTTGGGAAGAAAAATGCAAGTCCGTTTAATCTTCATCATTCCAAATGTATGAGATATGATACCGAGTTGTAACATGATCACATATTCACCATATTAGAAATAATTGACAAGGTTGGACCTGATTGATGAGAACATCATATGATAAGATCAAATGGTTCTTGTCAGCATATGTTGGTTTCCTCGTCACGTCTGAAGTCATCTCTTGACACCACGTGTACGATTGGTATTGTTGTCTTGACACCAACTTGTGAACTTGGCACGTTCGGCATCGAAGATTCTGAATGCTTGACAACTGCTCCCCCTCAATAATTGACCCGTGTTCTATTGAAAGAGCTATAGTTGTTGGTTGAGTAGTCGCATCGTCGAGTATGTAGATACCAATTGTAGATTGCTATGGTTGTAGAGATGATAGCTTCATAAAAACAAGACTTCTCTTGTTTTAACAAATAAATGCACTGAAACGTACATAGATTTGTGTTAGACCAAGTTATAAAGTAAACTTGATCCCTTACAAGGTTTTAAAGTAAACCTTTCCCGAGAAAATTAATTCCCATTGTGAGCCAAAGCTTTCATAAAAATACTTGGCTTTAATGTGAAAACCGGGTTGCAGTCAGAAATAACTACAAGCCATTTAGGCATGTTTTATGAAATATTTACAACTTTTTTACGAACTCTATTTATGGCGCCGTGTCAATATTAATCAACATTTCTAAGGCCGTAAATATTATCGTACCAAAAGACATGCCTTTGAAAAATAAAGTAAAAATATTTTTGGATTTTTCTAGATTTTTCAATTTTTATGGTTTTTATATGGTTTTATATTTTTGTATTTTGCTTTTGTGGATAAAAATATAAATAATATATACAAATGATCACCAAGGATACGGAGAATAGTTTACCATTACTATTATTCCGCTTCATCTGCTAGTTCCTTAAGAGTCTCAGGCGAGAAGGTTCTCATTCCTAGCTTGTCGGCCAAAAATTCAATTCGAGCGCGATCTAAAGCCTTCGTGAAAATATCCGCCAATTGATACTCAGATCGGACAAACTAAAGCTCGATCACTCCATTTTCCACTTGCTCCTTGATGAAGTGGTAGCGAATGTAAATATGCTTCGACGGGGAGAATTGAACATTGTTGCAACATAAGGCAATTGCACTCTTGTTGTCACAGTACATCGAAATTTTTTTGAAACCTAGACCGTAGTCGGTTAATTGCGATCTCATCCAAAGAATTTGAGCACAGCAACCGGACATAGCTATGTATTCTTCTTCCGTACTTGAAATTGCAGCGCTTTTCTGCCTTTTCGATGCCCAACTGATTAGTCGATCTCCTAGTAGTTGCAAAGTTCCACTCGTGCTACGCTTTGTATCTTGACAACCCGCGTGATCCGCATCTGCATATGCCCATAGTGCAATCGAAGAGTCCTTCGAATACCAAAGTCCCCGATTAATGGTTCCTTTAAGATATCGAAAGATCCGTTTAACAGTAGCTAAGTGTAACTCAGTAGGCCTAGTTTGATACCGAGCACACATGCATATAGCAAACTGAAGATCAGGTCGACTAGCTGTGATATACAGAAGAGTACCGATCATTCCACGATAAAGTGTCGGATCAACGGCAACTCCCTGTGGATCTGCATCAAGTTTAGTTCGTTCCACCATTGGAGTATCCACGGGGTCGCAAGATTCCATCTTATATTTCTTTAGCGATTCAAGGGCATACTTGGATTGACTGATAAAGATGCCTCTGGGACTCTGAGATATCTGAAGACCTAAGAAGAATGATACATTGCCCATCATTGACATCTTAAACTTGGAAGACATGAGTTTCCCAAACTCGTCGGATAACGTTTGGGTCGAGGCTGCAAATATAATATCATCAACATATATTTGTACCATAATCATATCTTTACCTCATTTCTGAATGAACAGCGTGGGATCCACCTTGCCTTTAGTGAAGCCTTGCGTAATGAGGAATTGTGATAATAGATCATACCATGCGCGTGGAGCTTGCTTCAACCCATAGAGAGCCTTCTTAAGCTTGTACACATGATTTGGATATTTAGGATTCACAAAACCATCCGGCTGTTGAACATAGACCTCTTCCTTGATTTCACCATTCAGAAATGCCGTCTTCACATCCATCTGATAGACGATCATATTCATGTGGGTTGCATAAGCGAGGAATAGTCTAATAGCTTCCAAACGGGCAACATGTGCAAAGGATTCCATAAATTCGATGCCCAATAATTGTTTATATCCACGAGCTACTAGTCTAGCTTTGTTCTTCAATATTCCGCCTAACTCATCGAGATTCACCTTGTAAACCCATTTCAAAGTGAGTAACTGCACTTGATCTGGGCATGGGACAAGTTCCCAAACTTCAAGACGTATGAATTCGTTAAGTTCTTCTTGCATAGCTTATATCCAAGAGGATTGAGTAAAAGCTTGTTGCCATGTCTTAGGTTCAACTTTAGTGAGAAAAGCATCAAAATGACAAAACATTACATTTTATTATAGCTGACTTCGTGTGGATACCGGACGATTAGGGTCACCAATAATAGAATCTATAGGATAATCCTTTGTCCACTTGCTGTCATGTTCACGAATCCGTGGATTGGAGTAAACTGTAGTAGGAGCTTCCTCTGAGGTGGACGACCCGGCTTGATTAGGGTCGGGAATTGGTACACCAAAGAATGGAAGTTCACGCATTTGAGCAAATTCCAAATCATGATCATCATCATCCTCTTCATCATCAATAGGCATGACATGGGTAGTTGAAACATGTGTTGGTTGAGAATTACTCGTTGAAGGTACGTCTTGACCAGTGGTAGGTGCAGACGTATCTGATTGTGCAACGGTTGTTGGAGAGACAACTTCGGTTACCGGAGCTATTACCTCAGGTTCTGGAGCAACAATACTTGGAGGAGTAAAGAATTCATCAAAGAACGGTTGAAACAACGTATCCCATTCAGTCTTAGAAGGTGGTGTAAATGATGATGAAGTAGGGTTGTTTGGGACAAGACCAGAACAAATGTTACTGGGTCCCATTTCATGAAGTGTGGATTCAGAGCTGCTTTGCTCAAAAGCCATTGCTGTCAGCTCATCAAAATCAACATTCATGGTTTCGAGGATCTTGCGAGAGTTACGGTTGTAGATTCGGTATGCCTTCTTTGCGGGTGCGTAACCAATGAAAATACCAATATCAGCCTTTGGTTGAAGTTTTCCCAAATTGTCACCATCATTATTTGGATAGCAAAGAGAACCAAATACATGAAGATATGATAAATCTGGTACTTTTCCATGGAGAAGCTTATAAGGTGTTTTGCCATGGCGTTTACGAATTAGTGACCGGTTTTGGGTGTACACTGCTGTAGATACTGCTTCTGCCCATAAAAACAATGGAGCCTTTGCGTAAATCAACATCGTTCGAGCAGCTTCCATAAGTGTGCGATTTCGCCTTTCAACGACACCGTTTTGTTGTGGAGTGCGTGCAACGGATGTTTCATGAGATATACCAACTTCTTCATAATAATCACGCAAGATTTGATTCAAAAATTCGGTTCCATTATCTGTACGAATGCGTCGGACAGTAGTGTTGAGACGCACTTGAATCATCTTGAGAAATCCGATGATGAATTTAGGTGCCTCATTTTTTGTTGTAAGAAATTTCACCCATGTAAACCGAGAGTAATCATCGACAATTACGAGGATGTACTTTTTGCCACTAAGACTTCCAACACGCATTGGCCCACAAAGATCCATATGCAACAGATAAAGTTTCTCTTGGTTGGTGTCTTCTGTCTTGGGTTTGTAAGATTTCTTAGTGCTTTTCCCCATTGTACACGCGGAACACAAATGATCCTTGTGAAATGAAAGTTTAGGAAGACCACGAACAAGTTCGTTTTTCGCCAAATGATTAATAGCGTCAAAGTTAAGATGAGATAACCGTTGATGCCATAACCATGACTTAGTATTTGATGCTTTGGAGAGAAGACATACGGGAGAAGCGGCCATCATGTCTTGTAGAGACAAAGTATACAAATTATTCCCTCGAGTACCTTTCAATAAATCAACCCCTTCCAAATTACGAATGAAGCAGGTATGCTCTCGAAAAGCAACTTCTAGGTTTGCATCACAAAATTGTCCCACAGAAAATAAGTTGTGACCGAGACCTTCCACATAATACACTCTTGAAATTATAACATTCCCAATATGATATTCACCATAACCCATTATCTTTGCAATATGATCATTTCCAAATCGAACCGTACCAAGAAACTTGCTGACGAAATTTCTGAGCTGAGAGCGATCTCCGGTCATATGCTTGGAGCAACCAGAGAACAATTTGGACCACCTGTTTTCAATAACAACAGTAGAAAATGCATTGGAAACTATTGGTTCCGGAGTGTTAGCAGATACAAATATAGAATTATCATAATTGCTAACATTTTGTAGACCCTTAGATTTCATGCGTTTTCTAATGTGAGTTTTAGCACTAACAGGTTTTACTGTTCCAACTTTATTAGGTTTTGGATTATTAGCAGGCACTACAGTGGGAGTAGACCTATTTAAAGGGCACTTGGTTCCTACAGTAGTGTCAGTGTTCCTAGTTAAAGGATACGCTTGTGTTTTGGTAGCCTTGGTACTCCTAGTTAAAGGGCACGCTTTCTTCGCTTTAGTGGGAGTGATCCTAGTCAAAGGGCACATATTTCCTACTATAGTGAAAGTTCTACCAGTGGGGTGCCACATCCAACCAACTTGGGTTAATACTTTCCCAATCGGTTTCCATTCTAATCCATTTTTCCGGGCATACATCTAATTCACATGGTCAATAAGGCAAGAATCATGACGACTAGAAAAAATTCATTGTGATTCCAACATTTCAAATTAGAATTCACACTAGGCTTAGAACGCTGCACAACCGCAGAGCCTTTAGGTTTAGCTACATGATTCTTTTTATTTAAAACAGAAATAACATTCATAGGATGGGCTTCTACTTTCTTCTTCACTTGACTACTAGATGGGGGCAAGATCCTATCATTCTTCTTGTTTCTTTTAAGCTTAGATCTTTGAGCCTTAGTAGTGGTGCTTACTCCTGTAGAAGGCAACACGGGAATATTAGAAACTGGTTTTGATTCTGACTTATCTTTAGTGACCAAAGTTTGAGATGGTTTAGTCCTAGGGCCCTTATTAAATGGTGTGACGGCTATGAGGGTTCTTTTGATTGCACTAGAGGACGATGTTGAGATAGTGGTTGCATTATCCACAACATTCATACCTTTTAGAGTACGAAGTGTTTCCTTTAACTCAACCAAGACCAGATTTTTATCACAAACTTGTTCCCTCAAATCAGATATTTCCATCGACTTTCGATTCAATTGTTCAATCAATGATTGATTCTGTGCAGTGTTATCAACACATGCGGGCTTTACTGAATCGAAGAGTCGTGTATCTTTCTGTTTTAAGTTATCAACTTTGGACAAAATCTTGGAAACTCGATTATCTAGATCAAGTTTAAAATTCTCAGCTGCCTCAAGTACGTTCACACAGTTAAGCTCCTTAGATTTCTCAATGTCTATCGGCAAAGATTTAGCAACTTTGTAAACTTGGCTGAAGCTGTTTTGATTGTAAATTCAATTGAAAATTCTTTTCAAAGTTTGCATCATCGATATTAACACCTTCGAATGATGTTTCAAATATTTCTTGAATAAATTGTTGCTTGCATTCAAGTGAAATACAATGTGTTTGAATCTCATCAAAACGTTTTGAAAGCGAAGAATATGAATCTTGAAGCTTTAAAAATTCAGCGTCAGATTCGTGACAAGTACTATCTACCACATTATCCATAGATTCAACATTATGCACAACAGAATCATTATCAACACTTTTATTCACACAGACAGAAACTATATCATGAGACATCACTTGCTTTAGAAGCTGATCATTTTGGCGTGAAACCCGTTCTATTTCAAGTAAACTGTTTACATAAGCATCATCCATTTCATTGAAAACACGTCTAACTTCTTCTATTTCCAAAAGCAAATCTTGATCAAGATTACTAAGACAAGCTTTAACATTCTTTACAAACGGAACAATTTCGTCTCGAAACGCAGATCTAGTGTGCTCAAAGTTCCATTCACCTTCCGTTATGGCCAAAGCCGTCGTACGTTCCAAAATGACCTTGTCAAAATCGGCTAAGTGTTGGTGTACCGCATTTAAGTTAACGGACGCCTTACTTACCGGTGGAATAAACTTCGTTAAATCCGTTTTGACAAGTGTAGGAGAAGTACTAGGAGGGTTTTCATTTGACAAACTTTGAGGAACAAGAACTGTCAATTCAGCTAATTCCTTTTGTAAGCGAATGCGGGTCTTTTTAGAAAGTTGATCTTTATTATACGTATCATAATCAATCGTATGGAATTTTGAAAGCATTTTAGAATGAGTTTCTTCCGCAAGCGATTGTGTCTCCTCAGTACTACGAACAAAAGGTGCTTCTTTCGATTTGCCAATTATGGTCATATCATAAAGACCGGGAATATATTCCTGAGCTTGTTTTGCCTAACCGGGATTAGGTGGTAAATCTTGAAGACGCTTAAGTTCGAGTTCTTTAAATGATTTAGTTAAAAGATGAACCTTTTCTGTGGAAGCGTATTGTTTTAAAAGCTGTTGTTCTTTGAATTTAAGAAGTTTGGTAGCATTAATTTCCGATTAAAACTTTTTAGACTCGAGAGTTCCGAAATCCATTTTAAGTTTCTGAAAATCATTGACAACCGACTCTTTTGCTTTTAATTCATTGGAAAGATTAGCTTTTAATGATTCTATTTCTTTCAAGTGTTCAATCTTTTCAAAACGACATTGGTCAAATTCATAACATGTTATTTTCTCTGCTTGAGGGACCATTTCAAAAGTTTTGACCTTTTCTTTATGCGACGCAAGCTCAGCAGTTAGGGTGGAATTCGTATCTACGGATTGTCTGGGTGCCATATGCATTTGATCAATAATATGTTTAGGCAACATGACCAGATCATGTTGAGCATAAGATTCCATACCCGTCGTAGCATTTGGTTGAGGTTCACTCAAATGTATAGGATTGGGTACCACATCATTTGAGTTACTAGTTCCCGAATGTTGTTCGAGGTTGTCATTTTCATGCCCAACTTGATGTTGGTTATCATCATTACCAAGATTGGTTGTGGTAGGTACCTCACTGACGACATCAGAACCGTAGTGAGAGAGATTAGCAAAGAGAGCAGCTTGGGCAGAGTGAATGTCATCACAATCCGAATCATATGCGTCAAGATCATCTGCTTGATAAGCTGCATTAGAAGTTGTAACGACTGTAATTCCTTCTGTATCTGCTGCCCCTGGGTCTGCAAGAAATGCTAACTCCTCTGAATCCAAAATCTTCCCCTTAGATTGAGCATCGACCAAATACATCTTCTCACGAAACCATGCATCATCCCTTCTCCTTTTTGGCTGAGTGCATTGCCTAGCCATATGACCTTGTCCTCGGCAATTGTAGCAAGTCACAACCTTTTGAGGACCAATGGGGCTTCTATTTCCATTAGCTTCAGAAATCACAGCTTGAGCATTCATAGTCCTTGTAGGAGGTCCATATGAATTTTGCCTTCCCTGAATAGGTTGCACTGTTACTTGACCATCTTGAACAGTAGCTTGTTGTCGAGGATTTGAAGAGGTGCGCAGCTAATTGTTTGTTGGTGGAAATCCTTTAGTTGCAACAAGTTTTGACAAGTAGGCAGTGAGATGGTTTAGAACATCAACTAGCGTATCATTTGGAGTAAACACCGGTGCTTGGATTGGTGGAAGTTCATTAGAGTAGAAAGCTTGTGCTGGTTGTGCTTCTATTGGAAAATATCCTTGCTGAGGAGTATAGCCCATTGGAGAAGTGTTGGCTTGTGATGGTGATGTCTGATATGGTGGTTGTTGTGGAAAAGATTGTTGATGAACACTTTGTTGATATACTTGCTGTGGCATCATTGGTGGTTGATAAGATGGTTGTTGTGGTTGCTGATAGGTGTGTGGTGGTGACTGCTGCAAGTATGATGGTTGTTGATGAGTATAAGCCATGTTTTATTGAGAAGCATACATGGCAAGTGGATCATGAACTTGAGGTGTAGACAACCGAGCCTCAATCACATGGCATTCGTGTTGTTGAAGAAAAGCTTGAAGTTGATCCACATTGGTGTTCTGCAAGTCCTTAGCCAATTTAACATCCGTCACGTATTTTTTCCATTATGAAGGAAGAGTGTTCAAATACTTGGTGTTCAATTGAAAGGTAGGAATTGCCATGCCATAGATATTGAGCTCATTCAAAAATAGGGTAAATCTCAGATAGTAATCATTGAGAGTCTCCCCTGGCACATAGGCAAACTTATCAAAAGTATCATAAAGCTTACACTCTCATTATTGTTTAGTAAACGAAGTGCCTTGCATTAGAACATGAATTCTATCCCATAACTCTTTGGCAACTTTATGCTTGCTGACGAGTTTGTAGACATCTGGAGGAAGGGCTTGGAGAATGATATTTGTAGCTAGTTTATCACACTTGTCTTGTATCTTAGCATCTCCAGTTAATTCACCCGTTGTGTGAGGACGAGTAACAACACCTTCCGTCACAGTACCATATACCAATGGTCCATTGAGCACCGATGCCCAAATAAGATGTCCATTTTCCTTGTTCAACATATAAAGTTCCATTCGGGAAGCCCATTCCTCATACATAGTCTTCACCAACATTGGTGGACGATTATCCGTACCCGAGAGGATGGACTTATCCGTAAGAGATGTGTACTCCATTTCAATAAGTGAAAATTTACAAACGTTGATCGATCAATGAGAGAAAGTAAATGTGTTTGTTATTGTGTGTAGAAGCCGAGAAATAATGTTGAAATCCCCTAAAATATGTTCTCGATAAACCAAAAATTCCAAGATGAAATTGCACACGATTTCAAAAACACGTTTTTGAAAAAATCTTGGAATACTTGTTTCCCTATCGCAATGCCTAAAAGGAATGTTGTCGCAATAAATCCTATCGCAATAATCCAATCGCAATAAATCCTATCGCAATGTTCCAATCGCAATATCCAATCGCAATAATCCAATGTCAATACCCTGTCGGAATATCCTTTCGCAATATCCTGTCGCAATATGGATCGCAATAACAAGAACTCCAATCGCAATCCAATCGCAATAACAGAAAACACTCCAATCCCCATCTAGATCGCAATGACAGAAAACACTCCAATCGTAATCCCAGTCGCAATGTGGATCGCAATGTTTAAACCCTAGATATTGCGATGGAGAGGCTGTCGCAATAGTACAAACAGTATGCTATTTTCCACTTTTCTCGGACAAAACACACCAAATTCGAGATTTTAGGCCAAAAATTGATCCAAACACCTAAGAACTTTGTGTTTTTAACCAAAGTAACAATACCAAATCACTACCACAACTATGTAGATGATTTGTATCAAGAAAAAACCATAAAAAACACAAAAAAAATTTGGACGTGTGTTTATATTGATCAAAAGCTAATAAAATCAAGAACACAAACACATAAACAATACAATCATCCCATGGCTCTGATACCATTTGTAGGATATGTAAATCTTGTTTATGTTTTTAGAGAGAGAAAGAGATAGATAGATGGTGGAACACACACTTCTAGAGAGAGAAACAAATGTTTACTATGTGTAAAATGAAGAACCACACACCCGCTCCATCTAAGGAGAGGGTTTATATACCCAAGCCCTTGTCATGGGCTTGGGCTTAAATTTGGGCCGGCCTACACATGTTGTAGGCTAGGTGTGGGTTTGTTTGTTAAATAAAGATAAGTAACTAAACTACGAGCTATTACATGGACTATCGTTGGAGTGACCGATCCTTCTTAATACGTAAAACGTATTTCCAACAATATGTTTATTCATACCTTTAGTGATTCGTGCCGAATGCGATCTTGGAGATGTCGAGAGAAGTATACAAATGTATTCTTGAGTGATTACGAGTACCTTAACATTTTATATAATGTATTGCGAATTATACGTTTGTCATCAACAAAACACAAAGAGATTATATCGACAAAACATCGTAATATTTGCACTAACAATCTCCCCCTTTTTGATGATGACAAACAAGTAAACCGCAACACATATTAAAATGTATATGTTGCTCGTTTACACTTACTTCTACCCCTTTTGTCGTATCAAAAAAGGTAGTCAACGTCTTTGAAGAAGAGAAGAATCAACGTCGAGAGAGCACACATCCAAAGTGGTAATCATCGATAACACGTTATTTGAGGAAGAGAAGAATTGACGTCACGAGAGCTTGCATCCGAAAGGTAGTCTTCATTTGTAGAAAAGGAGGATCGACTTTGAAAGAGCTTGCATCCAAAAAGCTAGTCGTCCCTTGTAGTCATCGGTTGAGAGGCGAGAATCCAAACCTTAGACCCATCATCTAAAGATATTGAGCTTGCGTCATCCTAGTGAAGTATTCAATCAACATAGGTTAACCAACTCCATGCATAATAAAATGCTTATCTTCGAGATTCCAAAATTCATTACTTGCAAGAAGTTTAATGAATGCAATTTAAGTGAGTCAACGATCGCAAATGTAATGACTAGAAATCTTGAAAATGCTCCCCTTGATATAAGCTCCCCTTGCTTGAGGCACCAATGAATCAAGGATAGTGACAAGCTACAAAGAAGGGTTAGAAAAGTCATACAAAACAAAGTTAGTGGACAAGAGCATATATGAATAGCAATGTCACCCAAGCGGAATTAGCTTTAAATAACTCTAGGTCAAAGGGAGGGACTCAAGAGAAAGCTAAAAAACAATCTTAAGTTTTAGAAGTGTCAAAAATATGACAAGTTAAGAAAAATAAGAGGGCTATTAGATTGAAAAGAGAACCCAACTTATTTTGGTGACACCAAAAGAATATATAAAGAGGACTAAGAAAGAAAAGAAATGTCTAGTTTATAAGAAAAATATTGTCGAGAGGACATACTCCACTTTAATATCATGGAAAAAATACCAAACTAAATAGAGTATGACATGGACAATAGAACAATTCCACATAGTCGAAAAGAGAGAAAGAATGACTATGATGGAAAGAGAAAACGATGAGGATAAACAAGTCGTTTGCACAAACAATGACAAGCATTGAAGAAAGAAGTATGCACGTGATGCTATCAATAAAAAAATAAAAAGTCCAAGGAGAAGATTTTGACAAGATCAAATCATAATTGATGGAATAAAGGTAGAGAAGAAACATCCATACTAATTGTAATGATAATATGTCAAAAGGTTAAAAGCTTAGAATTTTTGGAATCACCCAAGAGAATTCAAAATTTAACCAAGATCCTCTCAAAAGGTTAAAAACTTAGAATTGTTGGAATCACCCAATCCAATTGTAATTTTTAACCGCGGTCAACTCTTAACAACGAGAAAACAAAAAATCTCAAACCAAAGATATTTTAACCTTAAAAATAATTCCTTTAGAAAGCTCCAAAAGCTTTAAGTCGGGAATCAAGGTACAAAAATAAAGAAAAACCAAAATCGAGGATAAATCGACGCTTAAGAAAAATACTAGATATAAGACATTATAGGCAAGGATGCCTAAGAATGTCAAAACCAAAAAGATGACTTAATGATATAGAGAAAGAGATCAAATAATCCAAAGAATAGAAAGATCAAGATGGATGGTGTTTAGCATACGATAAACTACATGCTCAAAGTTTTGTAGATCTTCTCAATCATTGTGAATGTTCAAAGAACAATTACATGACGAGGAAAGGGTGAGGCTCGACTCGATTTAGTTTAGAAAGGATAGAAGAGAAAGACTCAACTTAGAGAGGCATGATTAAAATAAATCAAAAGAGACTCAACAGAGAAGTTAAGGATAACTTTACAAAATAATTCAAGAATACTATACCTTATTAGGTAATAGTGAAGTTTTGAAGGAAAACGAGAGAAGAAACTCAAAAGATAAGAAAAGAAGGAATCTTCAAGAAAACTCGTCAAAGATAGAGATAGACGAAAAACGAACAAAGGGACACACTGGCCGCGGTTCGTTAAATAGGTCTGCGGTTCATTATCAATAATGAGCCACTAGGTTATTTGAGGAACCGTGGACAGTGGGTGTCCAAAACCGATTATCGACTCAAAAGAAAATCACTTGGTCAAACAATTTAACATAAGATGCTAAATGGCTTGAAAGTCAATGCTTCGGATATGACTTTAACAATTTCACTTGCGAGTTAAAATTACTTGAATAATTCAAAAGAAATATTTAAGTTGTCAATCTTACTAGGAGAGGAATTAGATTTAAATCTAACCTTCCTTAACAACCGAGTGAGAAAAGAAAGATCACAAGGAAAACGAGATCCAAGACCCAAAGACAAATCATGTTGAAAAAACATGAAAGTTAATAAAAGAGAATAAAGATCATACAAAGATGTATGAAACACAAGCCTAAAACTTAAGCATAATTTTAATCTTAGTTACACTAGAATTATAAGATTTGCTTAAATTGGATGTCTTAGCAATAAGCAATCCACATGCTTAAATGAAAGACAAGGTGGTGACGGAATTTGGATTGAAAGAGATTTTAGAAAACAGTAGATAATCAAGGCTTTCATTTGTGAAAAATACATTTTGATTTGGTGTGAAAGAGATTTCAAAATGCTTTGGGTTAAGAAGAGAAAGCACAAGATATTTTGGGAATGACCAAACGTTTGAAACAAGGATTCCAAAGGGTGTGGAACAATTGGGAATTTTGAAAAACCCGTTTTTAAAGGTGTCTGCTCGCGGTTCCTTTTCTCCACCAGCGGTTCCATATCGATATGGAGTCGCGGTCTCTATAAAGAACCGCTGACAGAGGGTGTGTTTTGGAGGATAAGGGGATTTTTCCAATTCGGAAAATCCCAATGTTCTAGTCTAACTTATCATAAAGTTATGCTAAAGAGCAATAAAAACTAGAACACACACAAAGGAAAAACACATAGGTTAAATTAGCATGTAGGAAGAAGGCTAAGAAAAACCTAATGGCTATAAAAGAAAAAGACTCCTAATGACATACAAAGTTCATCAAAGAAAACTATCATTAGTCATATTTAGGAAGAGCCATTTAGCCAATTTAGAGAATGAGTATGAGACTATCCCTATAGGTGCTCAATTAAGGCTAAGCACGACCGTTTTTACGAGTTATAAAATAACCCATCTTTCCACATGGAAGTAATTCAACCGTTAGGTCAAATTAAGATTCTAGTGCATAAATTCTATAGTAGTCATTCTCAAGTTAGACAAAATGTAATTCCTACATTTGTCTAATAAAGTGTAGCAAGGATGAAAGTGTATGACGACACAATGCACAACCTAATGAGGGTAAAGAATGCACCATTGCATATCTTGTCAAACAAGTCTAGTTCAGGTTATTTACCTTAGTAGAACTTGAGGCCAAACACTTTGAAGTGTATAAACAATGTTTACACAAAACAAAGGAACACTCTTGATTGGTCTATCGGATATGACACATTTACAAATTGCATTGCAATGTAAATTACTTGAGTATTTCAGATGAAACATCCAAGTTGTCAAACCGACTCTATTGTGCATTATAAGCAATTATTAAACAAAATATGTCTAATAATTTGAACAAGTAGATTCAATATTCCATCATCAACACAAGTGTGAGTTATGATCCGATGTATATTATTAATAAACCACATTTATATCTACACTAAAAAACATGTCAATTAGATTCGATAATGATACCAATCATAGCTTGAATAATGAATTGATATTTAATCGAAATCTATCTTTATTCCCACAAACACTCCTTTAAGAGAAAATAGCTAAGATTTTCAAAGGGTGTTTCATGTTTTTAGTGAGACATTAATCTACTTGAACTAATAACACAATGATCGAGTAAGACGACCCACATCAATAGATTTGACAAGCTCCCAAAGCTTTCATACCTAAAAGTGTTAAAGAACATGGCAAGGTGTACAAAATGTTTATGTGACAATTGTAAACTAAAAGATGTTAATCCTATATGCAATGCACAAATAAGTAGACAACTAAGTAACACTACTACAAATAGTAATGATCACTTAATAATGTCCGAAGATAAAAGAAAAAAAACGCATTCGTCTTTGTTTTGAGTGTTAGATACACCAACGTATACATAGCTTGATTGTATTTGAAAATTGTTTTCGACCCATTTCAAAATTTAATTAATTTCAACACTTTATAAATATATCAATTTACAAAGATATATCAACAAGAGATGTCCAACTTAATATAAAAGAGTAAAACACAAGTTTTACGACAAACCGAGACTCGATACTTTGGACAAAGTATAAAACATAGAAAACATCCAAAATTTAAAGTTATAATAAAGGTTTGGAATCATTTTTAATACAAAGGAAATTCAATTACGCTCGAAATGATGGGTGACACGACTTCTACGAACTTACGGTTGATTTTATATGATTTTTCAAAGTTTGAAAAAATCTGTGTCGGACTGACTGCGGTTCCTTATTGATAAGGAACCTCGGGGTACAGATAAAGAACCGCGGTCAGTAGGCAAAAATTGAGTTTTTGGCCAAAATCGTTTGGTAACATTTTGGAAGGACTTAGGACTCTAAAAAAATCATTTTAGACACATAGGACTCGTATTTTAGAGTTAATTATGACACAAAATATTTTTATACTTCCAAACATGAAAAGATTTGTTATCAAGCTATTATACGAAGTTTATTTAACACTAAAACTTGTACGAATGAAACAACAAAACACATTTTATAAGTAATCACTCTTCATGAATAATTTGATACAAAGATCGTCTTTATTTTTGAAAACCGTTTTCATTTTTAAAAACCATTTGTTTGAAAAGGAGAGCAAAGATCGATCCAAGCTTTAAAGTACAATATACTTCAAAGATCTTGAATAACCACGCTCTGATACCAATTGTAGAAACTAGAAGGGGGGGTTGAATAGTTTCTAGTTACTTTTTCAAAACATTTCGGCTTAATCCACTGTGCGCGGTTCTTTATTGTACCCGCGGTTCTTTATCAATAAAGAACCGCCGGTCCATTTAGAGAACTGCCGACAGTGGACGAAACTATTTATTGAGTGTTAAGCTTTAACAATCCTTGGTATCAAATTCTCGATCAAGATTGACTAGATATGAGATGTATTTGATTGAAAGATAAATACAACAAGAAAGAAAACACACAAACACATCAAATCAAGAGTAAATCCAGCAATAGTCTAAACACTAAGCACACACGTACTAAGCATAAGCTTTCTGCAACTAAGATGTTTAGACTAAGTGATGTACACTTTACCATAATCTAAACATGAAGCACACACATACTAAGCCTTAACTTTTCCGCAACTTAGATGTTTAGATTATGTGATGCACACAACACACAACAACATATAAATGCATCAATAAGAGTAAAGACATAAATGTAAAGGAAAGTACCGACACGATGATGTATAGTGGTTCGGGCACGAAGCTCCTCTTCGCCCTACTCCACTCCTCGAGTACACCTTACTCGAGTGTTACTTCACTAGTCAACAAACTCCTTAAGATGGAGAAATCATACACAACGTTGCTTATCCAATTTCCGACTCTAAGCTAAAAGTCAAGTCCTAATCTTAGGTAGGACCAATCTACACAACGTCGCCTACTTCAACATTTTCTTACACAAGGCTAGATGTCGAATCCTAATCTTAGTCAAGACCAATCTACACACAACTTACACAACTTCCAAATTGACACGCCAATTTGGATCTACACAACTACACAACTCTTCACAACTACACAACTACCCAACTCTTCACAACTACACAACTACACCACTCTTCACAACTACACACCTACACAACTCTTCACCCTAGTTATGTTTTATGGCCCAACTTAACAAACCTTATGTTTTATGGCATAAACACATAAACCATATAGATCTAAGTACTCACCACTTAGATCTATGACTCTAACACTATATCCAAGTATTAACAAACTTGGATCTACACAACTAACACCTAATCCAAGGATACCCATCTCTTGGATCTACTACCCTTACAAACACATCCAAGTGAACCCAACACTTGGATCTTCTACATATACATAATAGGAAAACAATGATTTGATCTAGAAGGAGAGATCTTCATCATGTTATGAACCCAACACTTCATGGTAATGAAAGTTTTCTTCTCTTTACACTTGAGAGGATGAGTGGATTGAAGGAGAGAATCACATCTTAAACAAGATTAATCTAAACTAACTAATCAAGGAATTTAAAGACGCTTTTGAAGAAACTTTGCAAAAAGGGTTGAAAGAAAAGCTGGAAATGATCCACTATTTATAGGGCAAGAGTGCAACGGTCAAAAACACCCGCGGTTCCTTATCAATAATGAACCTCCTGCTTGGAGACCGTGCATATTTGTCCTTTAGTGGGGATATGCCATCTGGGGTAGTTTATACCTTCAAAGGATATTCCTTTGGCATATGGAATATGCCAAATTCAAATTAAAGAATATTCTTTGGAATATGCCTTAGGGAATATTCTTTGCAATATTCCAAATTTAAATTTTCATTTTCTTTTTAATAAAACATTTTCTTAAAAATAAAGTTTACTAAAATCTTTTGTCATATTTGATTAAATGTGAGTTTTAAGAAAATATTAATCCTTGATCACTTAGTTAGGTTAATGACATGTTTATTCATACCTTGAGTGATTCATGCCGAATGCGATCTTGGAGATGTCGAGAGAAGTATACAAATGTATTCTTGAGTGATTACGAGTACCTTAACATTTTATATAATGTATTGCGAATTATACGTTTGTCATCAACAAAACACAAAGAGATTATATCGACAAAACATCGTAATGTTTGCACTAACACATATCACATGTAATGTAAAGATTTTACTAGTTGAAAAAGTTCGTTTCTCGGTGTCTTTTCGAATTGATTTCCGGTTAATTGTGTGAGATTAGTTGTTCTTGGTGAAACAAATATTTTTGGTTTTGAGAAAATAAATGAGCACGACTTAATAATAAATGACGAGAAATTAACACTAAAACAAGTTAAAATGTAAACGGTGCGATATTTAAAACTTTAAAAGTAAATGACTAGAAAAGAAAAGACGTAAAATTAAAACTTAACAAAAAGTAAATGATGCAAATCAAAACTTAAACTAAAAGGAAAGAAAATAAAAATTCAAATAAAGAAAAAGACAGGAAAAATCAAACTTGAAAATAAAAGAAGAAAACTTAAAAATAAAAACAGAAAAGAACCTAGACAGAAACCTTGATTCGGAAGTTTAAAACTTCCGAATGAACTGGTTTGATCCGGAACTTCTAATGTTCCGGATGAAGCTTCCTTCATTCGGAACTTTTGGACTTCAGGATGAAGAAGTGTTCATTCGGAACTTTTGGACTTCCGGGTGAAGGAGTATTCATTCGAAACTTTTGACTTCCGGATGAAGCTTGCTTCATTTGGAACTTTTAAACTTCCGGATGAAGCTTTCTTCATTCGGAACTTTATAGACTTCCGAATGAAGGACTCTTGATCCGGAAGTTCTGGGAAATGATAAGATACAGAAACAATGAACCCGAAGAACAGGGGAGATACAGTAACGACAACCAATCCTCAAATTAATCAAAATCAAACAAAAGATTAAAACAAAACAACCAACAAGCATCAACTAACAATAATCAATCAAAACAAATCATCAAAACTAACAAACATAACCAAATCAGTCAAAACCCACTTGATTAAAATCATAAAAATTCAAGATCATGAACAATGAAGATAAAGAACAAATCAAACAATAAAGGAAGAAGATGGTAAATTAAAAGCTTAATTAAAAAGCACGGATTCAATAACAAAAGCTTAAACACAAATTAATCTAGAGAGAGAAAGCATAAATCTAGAGAGAGAAACTACCTACTCCTAATCTAATCCTAAAAACTAACCAACCCTCTCACAACAAGTGAGGGTGGTATTTATAGGAGAGGGGAGTGGTTGGTGGCTTCCTCTTTCTTTCTTTCTTGGTCCTCAGTCTTTCAGTCTTCTTAAATTCTTCGACTTTTAAGACTTCGTCTCGGGGTTTCTTTGAACTCGTCTTGTAATTTCTTCATAAATTAGACTCGAGTTCTTCGGATTTATTAAACTTTCGTCTTTGGACATTTACTTCGATAAATCTTCAGAATAAGCCTTGGACTTCCGTTCTTTTTGCATTCTTGATCTTTTGACTTCGTCTTTTGTCTTTTTCTTCAATAACGCCCGTGAAAAACCGTGTTTTCTTTCCTTTTCACATTTTGACCCTGAAACACAATAAAAACACAAACCACGCATAATTCCGCCATTTACGACATAAAATATACGTTTAGGTCCAGTTTTAATGTAATTAAGTGGTAGAAAAGATGGGTGTTTTCACACCTATCAAATCCCCTACACTTAACCATTGCAATGCCCTCATGCAATGCTTTGCAATAAAGCAAGGTTTACACTTTCCATCATAATCAACCTACCTTGGCCTTTATTTAAACAACTAAGGAAAATCAAAAAGATAGAAAATAACAAGATGCAACAAGGAAGAAACTTGTAAAGAAATCTAAGACTTACATTAGGGCTTGTATGTCATGAATATTTATCACTCTCAAGTTTCACGTTCCCCATGCCAAGCTTAAAAACAAGATCATTGTTAGTACAAGTTAGCATAACAAACATTTACTCATGCGGTTCAATTAATCACTTAAACTCCCTTATTCCTATGGGTATCTCTTATATTTTATTGATGTCTTGAATGATCACGAGGATGCATTGTTGACTTATTTCGTTAATTTATTTAGGCCGAGAGCAAAGTAGGACGATTTGATCAATAGTTAGCTAAAGGACAAAATCTCTTAAAACTGCTTCTCGGGGTATCAAAAAGTTCATATCTTGGCATAACTAGGTTCACGATTTGAGACCTTTCTCGGGCCGATATTTGGCATGTACTTCATACTTCATATCTTGAGAGACGTGCTTGAGATAATGGTCTTCTCATCGTTAATAGAGTTTCTTCACTTGGAGACTTTTGAGAGGTACTCCAACTTTGTTGACCACGTCTTCATGATTATTTCTTCAATCTCTATTTGGGATTTTGAGATACAACGATCCGCCTCCTTTTCGGACTTGGATCTGTTTATCCTCATACCTTATTAGGGTCTTTTCGGATAGACTTCTCCATGATCTTTATGGGAGTTGATTGTTTTTCGTCGTGAGTCTTGATCCTTCATATTGACTTTGGGAATAATGCTTTTCACATCACTTTGGATCTTTAGCAATAAAATGGAATCCTCATGCCTTGTTAGGGCCTTTTCGGACTCGCCAATCTTCGCGCCCCGCTTCATAAGTTATGCCTTGGCTATGAACTCTTATCATTACCGAGCAACTTTTAAACGATCTTGGGCTAGAAGCTAAGTAACTTTTCAAATCGTACGACCTTACTTATTGCAGATAAATTATTAGCAAGTGATGGGAGAAAGAGATCATAATTAACTCACATAAGTTAATGAGAGAATACCAAACTTGTAACCAACTCTATCATTTCTCGTTCTCCACAATTTAAAATCTCAAGGAATAAGACTCGTGGATGCTTAGCCTAATAAACCAATTAAGGTCTACATGGTTAAGGATACTAGCTAGAGTGAACTTGGATAAGTAAACTCAGGTTGAGTCAAAATATTCACAACGGGCCTAATATATCTAAGATATCTAAACTTGCTAAAACCATTTTATTAAAATTCTAGAAAGTAACAAAAATAAAGGAGACTACAACTAGGCCAAAATAGATTAAAAATTTTGAAAAATGTCGAAAAATTGATTTTCCGGTTAAAATGAGGGCAAATACAAGGAAAAGACCACTTAACTTCGATAGAAGTCCCCCTACACTTAATATAAACATTGTCCTCAATGTTTAAACATGTGGGAGTAAACTCCCCTATACTTAGGACATTGTGCACTTTGTTTAAATCTCGTTAAGGAAAAGACAACTAAAGAGATTCCTATTTTAATATTGGGAAATATAAAATAGTGAATCGAAAAGAGTTTAGGATAGAACCGGGAAGAAGGGAACACGGAATCACGGTTCGTCAAAAGTCATCAAGAGTGTGTCTTTGAAGCTCGAATCCCTGCAATGATAAGACAGAAAACAAGAAACACCAACGGGGCTCCCCCCTACACTTATGATGAAAATAGATAGATAATTGGGTTGCCTCCCAAAAAGCGCTTGTTTATATTAACCGAGTCACGAGCCTGACTCGTCCCCGAATTAAATGGTCCATGGGGAAACCTCGAATGTGATACCGGGATCAAAGACCTTGTCCTCATTCCCCGTGGACATTAATAAAGAAGGGGAGGTATGAGGAAAAGTAGCGAATGGGAGGAAAGTCCGCTCAATATAAGAAAATCAAGTGAAGTCCAGATTGACGGGAGGTGGGGTGGGTAAGGGAATCACATTGTCATCCTCCAAAGACAATGGATGCAGACCAAGTGGCAAATCCGTGAGGGTATCAATTATAGAATTGTCATTGTCACCTCCCGGGTCAAAGCACTCATCCTCATTTCCCGGTATAAAACGAGTAGAGTAAAAGTGATACATCACCCGCTTGGGTGTGCACGTGGGAGGATGAGGTGGCAATATAATATGAGAAGTATGAGAACAATTACCTTCCACCTGCGTCCCTTTTTCAGTAGATTCACATCTTTCCACCTCTGGGATAGAAGGTGTAGTGTCATCGTGTAATAAATCCTCTAGAAAAAGTATATCTCCTTCTACATCAGAATAACCGGATATGTATTCCACGGGTGTATCAATATCAAGAAACTCATCGATCTCAGGAATGTGAAAACCATCATCACTAAGGAGTGAAGTATTTTTCTTTAGAAATTCCTCCTCGTCGAAAATAATCTCAATATCGTCATCACTCTCCTCATTATTTATAGGGCCAATAATATGCTCAGGGATATGGGTACTCGTCTGATCTCGCTGCTGTAAAAATGACTCCATACAAGTTCGCAGCGTGTGTAAAAGCTCTTTTGAATGCGCTTGAAAAGCTGTAGCAAAATTATTTCTTTGTTCTTGAAAGGCTGTAGCAAGATCGACAATTGGTTCTTGGTAACTCATCCCGTGACGAGGCTGATGATCGAGTGAGTGCGGTGGGGGCTCAAGATTTTGAAAACCGGAATTATAGCACGGATGTGGCTCATATTTGTTCATTGGTTGAGAAGAATTAGAAACCGGGTTTGGTTCATAATAATCCATAGGTGAAGAAAACTGAGGATCCGGATTTTGCTCATAATAATTCATTGGATGACAATAATAGGTATCGTGAGGACCCCCCACAGTTGTTGCAAACCGGGTATGGAGAAAAATCAGGTGCGTCTTGTGGATAGCTATTATCATTGTCATGATTGTACCCTGGTTCTTGCCCGTGACAATACGGGTATCGAACCGGGCACGAAACATGCCAATGAGAATCACTTCCACAATAGATGCACGGGGGAACTGGAGGAGGTGGGTTCAAAAAGGACGAATTAGTCGAGTTGCACAAAGGACAAAAACCGAATAGGAATTGTGTATTGTCGAGATCGTTTCCACACCGCTCACATGTACACCATTGGCATGAGTTGTTCCCAGATAATTGTTTCCCACACCGGACGCAATGGACATAAAAATCCATAAAGAAAGATAGATAACCAAGAAGAATATTTTTGGTGCAAAACTTTGAAAAAGAAATGCTTTTTATGATTTTTCAAATGTTTTTTGGATTTTCGAAAATTTTTGACAAGAAAAATAACGTTCACAAGTGAACCGATCCCAAAAGCCAACGCGTCACTCACAAAAAACCTTCGATCTTCAAGAAAAGAGCCGGCAGTGGCGCCATTTTAATGTAAAGATTTTACTAGTTGAAAAAGTTCGTTTCTCGGTGTCTTTTCGAATTGATTTCCGGTTAATTGTGTGAGATTAGTTGTTCTTGGTGAAACAAATATTTTTAGTTTTGAGAAAATAAATAAGCACGACTTAATAATAAATGACGAGAAATTAACACTAAAACAAGTTAAAATGTAAACGGTGCGATATTTAAAACTTTAAAAGTAAATGACGAGAAAAGAAAAGACGTAAAATTAAAACTTAACAAAAAGTAAATGATGCAAATAAAAATTTAAACTAAAAGGAAAGCATTAAAAATTCAAATAAAGAAAAAGACAGGAAAAATCAAACTTGTAAATAAAAGAAGAAAACTTAAAAATAAAAACAGAAAAGAACCTAGACAGAAACCTTGATTCAGAAGTTTAAAACTTCCGAATGAACTGGCTTGATCCGGAACTTCTAATGTTCCGGATGAAGCTTCCTTCATTCGGAACTTTTGGACTTCCGGATGAAGAAGTGTTCATTCGGAACTTTTGGACTTCCGGGTGAAGGAGTATTCATTCGAAACTTTTGACTTCCGGATGAAGCTTGCTTCATTCGGAACTTTTAAACTTCCGGATGAAGCTTGCTTCATTCGGAACTTTATAGACTTCCGAATGAAGGACTCTTGATCCGGAAGTTCTGGGAAATAATAAGATACAGAAACAATGAACCCGAAGAACAGGGGAGATACGAAAACGACAATCAATCCTCAAATTAATCAAAATCAAACAAAAGATTAAAACAAAACAACCAACAAGCATCAACTAACAATAATCAATCAAAACAAATCATCAAAACTAACAAACATAACCAAATCAATCAAAACCCACTTGATTAAAATCATAAAAATTCAAGATCATGAACAATGAAGATAAAGAACAAATCAAACAAGAAAGGAAGAAGATGGTAAATTAAAAGCTTAATTAAAAAGCACGGATTCAATAACAAAAGCTTAAACACAAATTAATCTAGAGAGAGAAAGCATAAATCTAGAGAGAGAAACTACCTACTCCTAATCTAATCCTAAAAACTAACCAACCCTCTCACAACAAGTGAGGGTGGTATTTATAGGAGAGGGGAGTGGTTGGTGGCTTCCTCTTTCTTTCTTTCTTGGTCCTCAGTCTTTCAGTCTTCTTAAATTCTTCGACTTTTAAGACTTCGTCTCGGGGTTTCTTTGAACTCGTCTTGTAATTTCTTCATAAATTAGACTCGAGTTCTTCGGCTTTATTAAACTTTCGTCCTTGGACATTTTCTTCGATAAATCTTCAGAATAAGCCTTGGACTTCCGTTCTTTTTGCATTCTTGATCTTTTGACTTCGTCTTTTCTCTTTTTCTTCAATAACGCCCGTGAAAAACCGTGTTTTCTTTCCTTTTCACATTTTGACCCTGAAACACAATAAAAAACACAAACCACGCATAATTCAGCCATTTACGACATAAAATATACGTTTAGGTCCAGTTTTAATGTAATTAAGTGGTAGAAAAGATGGGTGTTTTCACACCTATCAACATGTTACACGTTTTGTGTTAATGAGGTTTTAGTGTTTCCTTGAAGTATAAAAGGAACCCACCAGTAGAAGAGTTAGACACACCTTTCACTATTTCATTTCATATCAGTAATATTAGAAATCCTTAGAAAGGATCATGTTATTCATTTAGTTAACTGTTTATTCTTGTTCTTAGTGTTTGTATTTCGCACAAAATACTTTATTTTCATTAAAGTCTCGCTATGAATAAACTTGTGATTGCAGAAGTTGTTCACCATCCTTAACAGGCTGAAAGATCTATATCTAAAGGACCCAACAGATCACAAGGAGTATCTTTTGGCCGAATGTTACATAGAAATTTCCGAGGATCCCCAGATTGGTGTGGGTCAAATAAAGAATACTTTTTGGTACATGGTAACCGATGCATACAATGCGGTTGCGATAATCAGAAAATTCCCGAAACGCACCAAGAACATGATGATGGGAAAGTGGACTCCGTTAAAAATCGAGAAATTAAAAAGTTTAATAGTCTTTATGACGAGATCAACTGATGAGTGGGGAGAACGATGAGGGGTTTATGGCGCGGGTTGAGCTAGCATATAAAAGAATGTCGGGGGGGATAACTTTTAAGCACAAGTCGGCTTGGAATTTTTTGAAGGACAAGCACAAGTGGAAGAACCTCGATTCAACTCAAGAAAGACGACACCGTCTTCGTGTTACCGAGGAAGGTCCCGAGTTCTTCGGTCCCGACACCGTCCCACGGTCGCCCGGCTCGAATCGTATTGCTAAAAGTTAATGCTCCTCCAACTCAACAGCCAGTTTCGGTTCAAACCCGGAAGCTTATCAACAAATAATGAAAGAACAATGCGAGCGTGAGACAAAAGCTAAATTGGATATCATGGAGCGTGAGTCAACCGCGAAAATCAATTACTTCAACATGCACAAGGTGGCCCAAGAATTCACAATTCTTAAAATCGACACAAGCATGATGAGTCCCTCGGACCGGGCAATCATCGAGAGTAAAAAAAGATGCGATTCACGCATCGTATGCCCCTCCCGAGAACTAGTTTATTTCTTTTCTTTATGTATTTTTCCTTATTTTTATTTTCGGTATTTTTTTATTGTAATGTTTTTTATTTATTGTAATGTTTTTTATTTATTGTAATGTTTTTTTTAATTGTAATGTTTTTTTAATTTAATAAAATTTTTATTTAAGTTATTTTGTGATTAAAAAAATTAATTATTATTTTAGTTGGCGTCACTTTTTCTGATGCCAACGGTTACCCCTGAAATGTGATGCCAAAGTCCCAAAATACTACATGACGGTTTTGACACCAAATTTTAATATCAATCGTTTTCAGGTCTCTAAAAATATTATTCAATTTATTAGGTAAAGTTAATAAAGAAACATTTAATGTTAACTCTTTTTAAATATATATGTGTATTTTAAAGTTTTAAAGAATATTAAAAGTAATTTAAGATTTTGTAAAAATATTGATATAATTATTAAATTTGTTAAAGAAATTTAACGCTAAAAAGTAAGCATTTGATGACCCTTAATTATGCGAGGGCGTAGTGGACCTCATTTCATCAATTTCCTCTTCACATTGTGATTCACAAATAAAGAGCAAGAGGAGTCGTCGTATCGTAGAGTTAGTGTCGTAACTAAATGGTGATGACACATTAGTAAAATTAGTCATGACACAAAAAATGATATGGCATCACTTTTTAGAAGGAGTGGTGATTTATGTTGTCATATGGTATTTTTAGTGTCATAGAGGATATATACCTTTTAAATTCCTAAAAAAAATATAGAATAACATGAGTTGGTACCGACAGCGCGAAAACCTTGACACCACAGCACAAAGTCCTGCGCCTTTCTTTAAAATAACGTCGTTGCTTCACACTAACCTTTCACGCGACCGTTCCAAGTGCTCTAAATTCTATACGTATATTTTTTAACTTTAACGCTTTGTTCCCGAGTTTATGTTTTGGAGTGAAAAGGAAAGATTTGAGTGATAATAGAAAAAGTTTGTGTTCCTGAGATTATTCTGAAGAGGAGAGGGAAGTAAAGGATAGTAAATTACACTCAATTTATTCTCTTAATCTTATTCCCAAATCGGAATGAAAAGGACTGAAGTTTATTTATGGGTCATTTGCATATTTCCCCACCTAAATTTTCATATTTGCATATTTCCCCAAACTGTGCTTAAACTGCATTGTAAATATGCATTAAAACCTTGTACCTTGAGGAAATATGCAAATAAATCATTTTAGTTGGGTATATTTGCAAATCTCCCTTTATATATTAGCCTTATTCTTGCTTACACCTCTTTTTTTCTTTTCAACTCAGGAATATATAATAAAAAATTATTTATTCTTTCTCTCCTCTTTATTTCTTTTAATTTTTCCCTCTTTGTTCCTCTTCCCCTCTTTTTATACTCTATAACAGAGTCTAAGTTTTAGATTCGCTGTTCGAAATATTTCAAAAAACGTGTGTCGCAAATTGGCCCACAATGAGAAAGTATCTATATTTAACAATAAAAAACCAAGACAACAATAGTTGGAAACAAATGTAAGCAACTCATACATGAAAAATAAATATTTATGCACGATGTTTATGAAGAAAAGCAAAATTACTTTCGTATCTTGTCTCAGTGGCATCCTTTTAGCGACACCACACAGTTTGTTTATTTATGACTCGAGATATTTCATTTTGTGGCCCCTAAGAAAATTCTAATATTGTCACCTCAATTCCTTTATCTTATTTCTATTCCGCACTCCTAGTATCTTTATATGATATATGATATGAAGAAGAAGAAAATATTAACATGGGCCGGTTTTAAATTCATTTGTGTGTAAAATATTGACCAAGGATTCGGTCAACTGCTGTAGCCACCGCCAAGCCAAGTCAAACTTCTCGTTTTGGTCGGATTAAAATTATATGTAATGAATTAATTATATGTTATCTATAGAAACCAATGATTAGCAACTGATTTTCTAAACTCACTACTATATTGGCATCAAAGTATTCGATGTAGATTGGTTATGACTGTGACAACCAACATTGACAATGATATGATTCTTTGGTCGGTTAAAAGCACCGGCGAGCCACGTACCGCTCACTCATAGCCAATTGTCGCGGCATATTTTGCACTATGCAAACACAAGGGACTGACTACTACGCCTTGAGCCTTCTCAGGGTCAATTGACTCCACTAAATTACTTTTTTTTTACTTCTATTTTAACATTACTCTTGGATTAGAATTACAGTCGTAAATGAACTGTTCAGTGAACATTATATATGCGCTAAAACGAGGTTTGCAAACTCGCGTTTTGTGGCGGAGTGTTTGTGTGTCGTGTTGTTTTACGGTTATTTGATTTATGTTGTGACCCACTGAATAACAACTTATTATGTATATACGTGAAAATAGTTAAGATGGGCTTTGATACCAGTCAAAACTTAAAAGTCAAACAACAAAAGTCAAACCCACACAACTGGGCGCCAAAAGCTGTTACAACCCACACTGTTACTTTGCTCTTTGTATAAATATCTTTCATGTATTCATTTCTCATTTCTCATGTATGATTTGATAAACACATTATCTCTGTTAGAAATTCTGTAACAAACCCATTGTTAGAAATAACAATAACCCTTGTTCACCAATTACCCTTTTCTAACTGTTTGGATGATTTTGGGCAATGTGTTGATGATCTTCATTCTACTGATTAGAATCAGGATCTGAGCATTTTTTTACTTGTATCAAGTGGTATCAGAGCTATCCTTCCTCGGATTTGCTCAAGTTCTTGTTCATCCGCCAATAAAACTAATCAAGCTTTTCAAATTCATTTTTCCTTCCAATTTCATACCAACATTCACAATCTTTACACACCCATTTCCACAACAGAAATATGGTTATTAGGTCTATTTGAGGGTTCTTGATTTGTTCTTGCGCATTCATCACAGTGGTTGAGTTGTGAGGTGAATTCTGATTCATTCTTGATTCTGTTAGTAAAATTAGTTGGTAGTTAGGATGTTGACTGAATTCTTAGTTTACAATTCTTGATTTGCTACTTACAAAGGTTCTTGAAAAAGTTGTTAGAGGTTAATTGTGGTTAAAAGAGAGGTATAAAGATGACTATTGTTACTGATTTTCTTGTAGACAGTGGGTTACATTTGGTCAGCTAGTTAGTAGTTCTCGATACCTCAGATTTTATAGTACTGATTTTAGAAGTTCTTATGATATTCTGGTAGTTAGTTACAAAGTTAGTTAGATTCGGTTAGAGTACAGTTGGACTAAACTGCTTATTAGTGTTACAAGTAGTTTGAATCATGGCACCAAAAACAAGAACCAATAGCAATAAAAAGGAAATAGATAGGGACGCTATGAGAGAGTTGGTTTTAGAAATTTTGAGGGAAGAATTGACAAGGATAAGAAAGGAAGAAATAAATGTGGCTGGTACAAGTTGTGGTCGTACAATAGTAAGGCAAAACCAAGAGGGAAATAGAGGTATGCATCAATACCATAAGGCTACTAAGGTTGAGTTTCCCAAGTTTTGAGGTGAATATGTGAGAGGTTGGGTATTCAAATATGAGCAGTTTTTCAAGGTGGATCAAGTGGAGGATAGGAATAAGATGAATTTGATCTCCATCTACTTGTATGACCTTCCCTTAATGTGGCATCAACAATTTGTAGGAATTATGGGTGAGAATGTCTCTTGGGCAGTTTATAGATAGGCTATTCTAAAGAGATTTGGGGCTGCTTATGATGATCCTTTGGGAGAGATAAAAAAAGTTAAAACAAACTGGTTTAGTTGAGGAGTCATTGATGCATATGATAGGCTGTTGTGTAGGGTACATGTGCTAGAAAATCAAGCTATGAGTTTTTTCTTAGCTGGCTTAAAAAATGAGATAGAGTTGACTGCTAGAATGTTAAACCTTAGGTCTTTGGCGGAATTATAGGGCTTGTGTAAGTTGGAAGAGGAAAAGATGGGCTTAATGAAGAATAGACAGAAGATCGTTATCCTACCCACACCAAGACCTTACAACTCTAATACTTACACTACTCCGAAATCACAAACAGTGGCTACTAACTTGGTTAAACCTACTCCAAATAGGAAGGAATTAACTCAAAAAGAATTGGATGAGAAAAGAGCTAAGAATCAATGCTTTTACTGTGATCAAAGATATGTTCCTAGCCACAAGTGTTCTGGAAAATTGTTTTCTTTAGAGATTGTGGAAGGAAATGAGGGGCTAATGGACACGGTGGAATTTCCATGTGATGAAGGGGTGTTTGGCAATGGGAATAACCTGCACATGATGGAGGAAATGAGAGTCCTTCATATGCACAGACATGAACCTGGCTTTACCACCTCACATTTTACTCAATGCTATTAATGGGAACAACACCTTTCAAACTATGAGGGTCAGGGGCCAAATCAATGGTAAACCAGTTAACATCTTAATTGATTGTGGAAGTACACACAATTTCTTGGATGCTGCAACAACTAAAACTATAGGATGTGAGATGATAGAAATAAGTCCTTTTCAAGTGAATGTGGCTAGAGGCAATTTCTTATCTAGCCAATATGAATGTAAGGGTTTGCAATGGAAGTTAAAGGGTGAAACATTCATAGCTAACATGTACCTAGTTCCATTGGGCAGTTGTGAGATGGTGTTGGGAATGCAATGGCTAGCAGCCTTAGGAGACATAGTGTGTAATTTATTGAAATTGAGAATGGTGTTGATACAAAAGTTGGATGATCTTTGCTAGACCCGAATTAGGCTTAATTCGGGTTGGCTGGGTTCCGGATCCTGTACCAAGTGAAATATTTGGTTGGGATCCTGCAAACTAAAACAACACGCGTTAGGCTTACCATGGGAATGTATCCCACGATTAGACTCCGGCGTGAGAGTAAGTAATCGGTTAGGGTTTAAGAATCGGATAAGAGTTGAGAGTGTGTAGAACGTGATACCTTTGTGGAACCCTTGGGGGTTCCTTATATAGGCAGTGAAACCCTAATGGGCTGTCATTGATGCTTCGGCCCCAAGGAAAGGATAAGTACCAGAGTTAGCTTGATTGTTATCTTTTAATTATGGTGAGTGTATATCCTCTTCTTTGGGGTAAATCCTGATAATAATAAGAGTATGATTATGTCTAACCTTGTACCGGCCGTGCCGGGCCGTGGGTCGTACGCATGCATGTGGTCACTGTTCATTCGAAGCCCATAAGATCAAATGATATTAATCCAACCCATTAGTAGCAGGCCGGATGCGGGTAGTACCCGTGGGCTGGGTTCATGACCCGGCTTGGGGACTATACGTCATCATGTCCCCCCAGTCTAGTTGTTACAGCCGTTGGCGTAACCTCTAGACTTATCAATGTCCTATAGACCTTGTTGTTGCAAATACGGTCGCACTCCAAAATAAGCCGACCGGGACAACTTTAATGAATGCATTAATGGTAGTCAATAGTCGGACGCACGCCTACAAAAGTGCACCAGAAAGGCCCACCCTTGATCCACGTAAAACTGTCAAGAAGTGACCCTTGGGTCCCTTTTGACGTTTCAGAAGTGTCAGAAATCCCATCCGTTAGATGGGCGTAGTGGCTTACATGTGGCTAGCATCCACGTTACCTTAGAAATCGAGGCAACCCTATAAAAGAGTTGGTGTGTGCTACTGTTACACACACAGTTTATACCTCTTTCCACCATTGTCATTTTCAAGCTCGTTCCTTCATACCTTCTCTTCTTATCCCACGGATTTTCTCCACCACAGGTTAGATCATCACGCCTCTCTAATCCTTTTTATAAAACATGGTGAAGGATAGCCCTCTTATTACGGATGTCCTCAACGTGATGCCTGCGGAGAAATACATAGACTTTTTGTCTAAGTACTATATTCCTAAAAGCGTACATCCGACCTATCCAGGTGACGGTGAAGCTATTACGGATGCTCCGAAGGGAAAGATAGGTGTGTATACGCGTCTATTTGACTCGGCTAACTACCACATCCCCCTATCTAGGTTCTTAGTAGATCTGCTTCTATACTATGACTTCCACATAACCCAACTTCACTACATAGGGCATGTAAGATCGACGAGTTTGAGATTACCTGCCATACATGTGAGGTAACCCCGACCGTGAATCTATTTAGGGTTTTTGTTGTCCCATATTATTTAGATGATTATTAATGATAGAAAATAGATGAAAATAGATGGATTCCTAGAGAGAGAAAGTAGTGAGAGAAAGTAGAGAGAGAGATGATTAACTTGGTGAATATTAGATTAGAATAATGAGAGTACTAATGACCATCCGCCCTTCCTAACATTCTAGGAAGGGTCTTATATAGCCGGGCTTACATGTAACCATAATGGGGTATATTGTTTGGATCGGGCTTGTCTTTTGGGTTTTAAGTAGCTTAAATACAAGCCCGTGAACCACGATTATTTAACTATCTATTACAACGTTCTAATAAATATTACAATAGAAACCTATGACCGAACATTCTTGTTTGACTCAATATTTTGAGTCTAACAATCTCCCCCAATGTGAGTTCATTCCTCTTCGATATTTGGAGTTCAATGGAGATTTATGAATTTCGTCATAAATGAGTCTTGAACGTGTAATAGTAGTGTTGTTCCTTCATGCTGTGATCTTTGAGCCTTTGTCATTGTCTTTCGACTTAGTCTTTTATTTTGAGATCTTCAAATCATTCTTGACTTGTCTTTGCCATCTTGCGATCTTGTGTCTTTATCCACATGGTCACACTATTAATTGTTGAATAAGTCTTTGGGCATGAATATGTGGTTGTGAATCTTTGACTTTGCTGAGTACACCGTGACGCCACCTTCTCGAGACAAAACATAGACACGGACTGAATGGATTGGACATTCGTCCTAAATCGGTAGCGTTTTACCTCCGGTCGGTGAAGACCGTTATACGATATTAAATACCGTACCTGTGATTAGGTAGATTCAATTAAGAATCTCCTTGACAGGGTTTCGCGGCTGTACTAGCCGTTCTCTTTACTCGACCATCTCAAAGCAAGACTACGAACATAAAGAGTGAATCAATTGGATAAATATCCTCTTGATTAAAGTCGTCAATTCAAATTACTCGAACAAGTTTGATTCATTAAGAATCTTACCATTGTTGCTTTCCAGTTGACACAAGTTTGATTCATAAGAATCTCACAAGTTACCTACCGTAGCGCTGTTTGATGTTGACGCTAGAAGGATTTCCATTCGTCACTGTGAATATTAATGAATATCACTCTGAATGTTCTGGCAAGACCATAAAGATATTGCGTAGAAACCTGAAACGAGTTTGAATTAATTCAGAATCAAACCACTGTTGCTTTTCAGTTTTATATATGTTCAATTCATAAAGAATCTTACACATGACCTACCGCAGTGCTGTTTGACGTTAACACTGGAAGGATTTCCACTCATCATTGTGAATACTAGGTAGTATCACTCTGAGTGTTCTAGCAATATCACAAGGATATAGCGTAGGACTCTCTTGATCTTCATCCGTGTGTCCTAACGAGATTTGGTTGATCTCTTGGCTCTAGACTTTATTTGTGCACTTTTAGTGGTTGGAGGCTAGAGCAGATGCCACCTATTCAA
This sequence comes from Glebionis coronaria, assembly GCA_025667525.1. NCBI lineage: Eukaryota > Viridiplantae > Streptophyta > Magnoliopsida > Asterales > Asteraceae > Glebionis > Glebionis coronaria. The sequence goes on from CM046876.1 coordinate 345,580,801, forward strand.
TATCAACTATCTCGGAGTGAGAAAGTCAATAGAAGTCGTGTTGATCTCCGTGACAATAAAACAAACTTCTTTTGAGAGAAGCCTGAGTAGCTAGGAAAGGGTTGTGCTTCACATAACTGGGTCCATGATGAGTTGTCTTCATGATGAGTTGACCCGGTTTCTGCCTAAGTTGTATGGAGGGCTTCTTTCTTTAGAACCTTTATCCTCACATTTCTTTTTCATTCTTCAACCCCTTCAATGCTTACCAAGACATCATTAATAGCACCTTGTTGTGATTGTTCCAGTGCTATCATCAGTACTTAATCGGCATTCAGCTTCGTTCACATTTTACTCCATCTTTCCTAAGGACTTCTAATAATCTATTGGATTGTCCCTGGGAAGATCCATCCGGTTCTGGTTGGATCATAGGACTTAAACCTAACCACCCTTTTGACACCAATAACGTCGTGAATTAAAGATGTGGTGGGTTTTTGATCGTAACCATGAGTTCTTGAGTCTTTAGATCACATTTTAATCACATTTTCTCCCCCTATCTCTAATATATAAAATTGTTTGATATTAGAGATACCAAATTTGATTAAAATATATTTTGAAAAATAGTCTTGAAAGTCTTCGGGAGAAAGATGTGTCAAACTTAGCATGAATTTGGAACGCTCCCCCTCAAAAATTGATCCAATGGAATTGTCATTACGAGGATATGATCCACATAAAACTTTTGAGGATAGGAGTTGTTGAACACACAATTTTTGAAAGATTTAGAATATCATTGAGAAATTCTTGAAAAAATTATGTTCAACGCTTTTTGAAAAATCAATTCTTTTTGGCGAAAAGGTTTTTCTAAAGCATAAACTTGAGTTCATAGACTTTAAATGTCTTTACGAATCCACTCAAGTGTAAGAAGATTTAACTTCTTTTGCTAAGGGTAAGAGCACGAAATCGTACACTCCCCCGTGAATATCATTCCGGGTTGCAATATGAAAGTTATTACAAGCCATAGAGTTGAGCTCAAAACATTGAATGTTTTGTGACAAGCTCAACCCGAGATAGATTGCTCTACCCGTTGTTGGAAATTTTGTCCAAAAGAGACAATTTCCTTTAAAAAGATAGAAATGACATGTTTTGAAAAATATTTACAACTTTCATTCGAGCTTTATGTACACACCCGTGTCGTTATTGAGCGACATTTCTAGGCACGTCCATATTATCGATACTAAAAGACATGTCGAGAATAATATTTTTAGATTTTGAAATATTTTTTTAATTTTGTGTTTTGTTTTTATATGTTTTATGTTTTTGTATTTTTCTTTTTCAAAGATATTTACAAGTTGATGTTTGATAGATAAATCAAGCAGGCACCTTTGCCAGAATCTCCATGTTTGCTGGAGTCAAACATCTCATACCAATTTTCCTAACGAGGTACTCAAATCTATCTTTCGACAGAGCTTTCGTAAACAAGTCGGCTAACTGGTAATCTGTTCCAACAAAGTATAGTTCAACGATACCTCTTTCAACTTGTTCCTTTATGAAGTGGTATCTGACATCAATGTGCTTCGTGCGGGAATGCTGTACCGGATTGCAGGAGATGGCTATGGGTGACTTTGAGTCACAGTACATAGGTACTTTATCAAAGTGGAAGCCATAATCCGTTAGTTGTGTTCTCATCCAAAGAACTTGAGCACAACATGCAGATAGAGACACATACTCCGCTTCGGCTGATGAAAGTGACGTGCAATCCTGCTTCTTGGAAGACCATCCCACAAGCTTATCTTGACCTAGAAATTGTGCACCACCAGAAGTAAATTTCCGTGTATCAAGACACCCTGTATGATCAGAATCTGAATAGGCCGTTAGAAAGAAACCGGTTTTCATCGGATACCAGAGTCCCATGTGAATGGTATTCTTAAGGTACCAAAATTTCCGTTTAACCTCCTTGAGGTGATTTTCAGTGGGTCGTGCTTGATATCGTGCACAATAGCATGTATCATGATGACTATCAGGTCTGCTTGCTGTCAAGTACATGAGGGACCCGATCATGGAACGATATCTCGTTTGATCTATGGGTAATCCCTCCAAATCAGCATCTAGGGATGTGGTTGATAATGGTGTCCCAACGGGGTCACATGAAGTCATACCATGCTTTTTGAATATCTCTTGACAATACTTAGCTTGGTTTATAAAGATACCACTTGGGGATTGGTGAACTTGAATTCCTAGAAAGAATTTTAGTTCGCCCATCATTGACATTTCAAATTTGCTGTGCATTCCTTTTTCAAACCATTTTGAAAGTTTTGGGTTTGTAGAGCCGAAAATAATGTCATCAACATAAATTTGCACAAGTAAAATGTCATCCCCATATTTATAAGTGAATAGAGTTAGATCAATGGAACCTTTTGAGAAACCTTTGGATACCAGAAATTTCGAGAGCTCGTCGTACCACGCTCTTGGAGCTTGCTTTAGTCCATATAGTGCTTTGTGGAGACGGTACACCTTGTCAGGATAATGAGGATTGACGAATCCTTCCGGCTGCGTGACATAGACTTCTTCCTTCAAAGGACCGTTAAGAAATGTTTTCTTTACGTCCATTTGATAGACAGTGAATCCCTTATGTGCAGCATAAGCAAGGAAAATCTTGATCGCTTCCTTACGAGCAACTGGTGCAAATGATTCTTCAAAATCAATTCCCTCTTTCTGGCGATACCCCTTAGCCACTAGCCTAGATTTGTTCTTGATGATCGTATTCTCTTCATCCATCTTGTTTTTCCAAATCCAATGAAGATTTAATGAAATCACATCGTATGGTCTGTCAACAAGTTCCCAGACTTTAAGTCTTTCAAATTATTGAAGTTCATCCGTCATCGATTCGATCCAAGCATGATCAGCCATGGCTTCTTTGATGTTTTTCGGTTCAGCTGTACTCACTGCGAGTGCGAACATACAAACATCGCCATCGGTTGAGAGTTGTCGTCTTGTACAAACAGGTTGTGAAGGGTTTCCAATTACGTGAACCAAAGGATGATCTCGGGTCCAAGGATGTGTTGAAGGATGTCGTTGATAAAACGTATGGATATTTGACGGATCAACATGGCGAGTAGAAGACTCTCCAGTTTCGTGTACCGGTGTACGGAATGGGTTGATAAATTCGTCTTCGTTAGATAATGCATCGTCTGCTTGATTTGTGTTCTCTGGAGCAATGACAGTAGTTGTGGATGTTGTAGGATCGATTGTTAAAGTGATATTCTGAAGAGGTAAATCTGCAGCAACCGGTGTTGAAGTAGATGAAGTTGTATTCTTTTGTTGACGATGATCGATATCATCATTCTTATCATGAGTGACAGCGGAAGACTTCGATACAACTTGTTTCTCCCCCGTGAAATATTCATCATACATTGGTCCATATAACATTTCCAACTCTTCAATTGTCGTGTCGACTGTCATATCAGCTCTAGGAACATTTTCTGGAACCAGCGTTGAACTTGACGGTTCATGGCTGTGGTCTTGAGTTCCGAGTTCCGTGCGGTTGTGGACGGAAGTCGTTTGTCGTTGTGGATGGGGACTTAAACTGTTTTTTTCAAGTGCCATTTCTTGTAATTCATCAAATCGAATGTGAATGGTCTCGACAATCAATTTTGTTCTCTTGTTGTATACTCTATATCCCTTAGACTAAGTTGCATATCCCACAAGAATACATGCATCACCTTTCTCTTTCAGCTTATCCAAATTTTAACCATCTCGAATAGTGTAACAAGTACATCCAAAAACATGAAGGTGTTTGAGTGAAGGTTTTCGATCATGAATTATCTGATATGGTGTCTTTTCGTGTCTTGGGATAATTAAGGAACGGTTTTGTGTGTAGCATGCGGTTGACACGGCTTCGGCCCAAAAGAATAGTGGAAGTTTTGAAGCGGATAATAATGTTCGAGCAGCCTCAACTAAAGTACGGTTTCGTCTTTCAACAACACCGTTTTGTTCGGGTGTTCGAGCAATAGATGTTTCATGTTCAATTCCTTCGTCTTCAAAATAGTTTCTCAGTTTTGAATTCAAAAATTTTGTACCTCTGTCAGTACGAACCACTTTGACTTGAGCTTGAAGACCATGTTGTATCAGTTTAAGAAAGCTGATGAGAACTTCGGGTGTTTCATCCTTGGACCTCAAGAAGTGAGTCCATGTGTACCTTGAGTAATCATCGACAATTACCATAATATATTTCTTTCCATTGATACTATGAACACGCATGAGACCACACAGATCCATGTGAAGAAGATCTAACCGTCCTTTAGAGCTTGGTGTAGTCTTTGTTTTGAAGCTACTTCTTTAAGCTTTACAAAGCTCACAAGAAGAACAAAGATGATCTTTGAAGAATTTCAAGCTTGGAAGGCCTCTCACAATATCTTTCTTGGAAAGCAAGTTGATGGTATCAAAGTTGAGATGAGAAAGACGTTGATGTCATAACCATGCCTGAGTCGTTGAATCTTTATCCATGAAGAAAATTGGAGTTGATGAAGTTGTGTCTTGTAGTGAAATTGTGTAAAGATCAGTACCCCGTGTACCGGTAAGTAAGTCATTCCCATCATAATCACGAACAAAACATGTCTTCTTTCTGAAAGCAACTTCCAAATCCGCATCACATAATTGACCAACCGAGAAAAGATTGTGATTGAGCCCTTCGACGTAGTATACCCTTTTAAACGTGATATTCCCCTGAACCAAATCTCCATATCCTAGGATCGGTGCAAATTGATCATTTCTGAATCGGACCGTACCCAGGAACTTCTCCACGAAGTTAATTAGAAGCTTGAGATTCCCCGTCATGTGCTTCGTGCATCCGGAGTCCAGTATGAAGAGAATTATTTGTATCACCTGCAGAAGAGTTAGAACACGATGGAGCATTTGCTAAATTGGATACCACAGTAGTTGTGATAGTAGAATCATTAGTGTCCTTATCAACATTTAAAGGCAAACTAACACTCGTTTTCACATTTTCTGTCCTATATTTTGGCATCCATTTATATCCTAGAGGACATTGATTAGCAAACCACCATTTCCAAGACATACTAGAAGACTCATATAATTCCTTAATTCTGCTTCTAGGGTTCTTAGTGGTGGAGTCTGATGCATTACTTTTCTTAGTGGGGGTAGCACCAGAATGGTTCACTTTGCGTTTGGGTTTACTAGCTCTAATAGGCATCGCAACTTGCTTCTTAGTTCTAGTATCTATGCCTTTGACTTTATTCATAACACACATAGAATGATTAGCATTAGCACACTTTCCAAATTTGACACAAACAAATTTCACATTCATATCATTCAAATCATTCACATCATTCAAATCGTCATTACATGAGATTACAGACTTTTTATTCTTAAAAACATTCAAATTCCTAGGGTGTTCTTCTACTTACTTCATCTTCCCTTGATTCTTGTGTTTCCAGACCTTATCATTCACTTGAGTGCTCTTAAGCTGAGGCCGGCTAAAACTAGTAGTGGGACTATTCCTGTAGTAGAAGACACACGAATATTAGTGTTTCTAGAAGTCTGAGGCGATTGAGTAACTTTGTTTGTAGGCTTAGTGGCCATTCTATACATCCCTGGTTTAATCACATTATTGTGCTTAACGCTTGGTGCTATGACATTCCTGTTGATCCCAAACTTAGATCGATTAGCTTTGTGTATATGAGATTAGATCAAGTAATACACGTAGAGAAACCTTTGTATATGCTTATGAATCTAAGTGTTATGCGGAATTTAACACTTAAACAAGAACACACAATGATATAAACAAACATTCACTTTGATTATCAATATCAAACTTGCTTACAATGAAAGATGTTTACGAATGAAAACTTATATGAAACTTATATTAAACATTAACCTAAAGGCCTTCTTTTATAGACATAAGAAGCCTTGTACAATAATCTACGTATCAACTATTCTAGGTAAAGATAAATATAGAAAATACATTTTTGTTCTTATCTTTACTAGAAGTAATCTAGAATATAATACACGCGTAGAATATATCTTCCATCAGTGCTTGTCTTCAATGTGTCAACGCTTGACTTTAACCTGTCAACGCTTGAGCTGTCAGCGCTTGTTTTGTTCTTGTCAACGCTTGTTTTGTTCTTGTCAGCGCTCAAGTGATCTGGCCTTAATTTATTCCCAACAATCCTCCCCTAAACTTGATATCCACTCTTATGATCAAGTTTCTGAATAAGCATTAAGGACTAGGAGGAATCTTACAAACCTTCTCATATTGATAGTGAATAAATCTGATCAAATCTTTTGCCACGTCACTTGAATAATCTATCTCCAGCTGAGTGTCCTTCATCTTCTCCAAAATAGCCTTGGATATGAAATACTGAGCATCCACAAGTAGATACTCAGCAAACTTTGTAGAACTCAAATGGTATACACCATCAGCTGAATATAACCTCCATTGAAGACCACTGAGGTCATCTTCAAGATCCTTCCATATTGCAGGATCCTCATCTTTTGGTCCATACATTCTTTTGAATGTTGTCCAAAGTTTTATTCCATTGGCTGAAGTTGGTGCTTCAGCCTCATACTTGGTCTCCAGCAACCTCCAAAGGTCCACCAAGTCTTCTCTATCACAACTTGCAAATAAAGATATGAGAGTGGTAAAAGTGTGTACCTCTTTGCCAAATCTGCCAATCTTCCAGAACCCACATTCATCTTCTTCATAGCTCACTATTGGGTTCCTGGAATCTAATGGTAACACTTGCACCATATCTGAAGCTTCTAATGGGGAGAGCTTTAGGCTCTTTCTTATAACTGCTTCACTTGGATATAGTGGATCCATATCTTTTGGAAACTCAAACGAAATTCCCTTCTTCACTGGCCTGGGAACAATCATAGCTTTCTTGAGTTCCATTTCTTCTGCAAGTTCCTCCTTTCTTTCATCTGAAAGAAGTCTGAGAGTGTTTGCTTCCTGCACTCTCACCCAAATGGGATAAGCCCTGTTTTCCAACTCATCAAATGTCAAAGCCTTCAACTTCTGATATGTCCATCCAACTCCATGACATCTGAGCAACATAAAGTAGAGCTCCCTTCTATCCCTTTTCAACTCTGAGAGAATATTGCTTGCCTTGTGTTTCAAAATTACCTGGCAATCTTTCTGAACTCTAAGAAGAATCTCCAAACCCCATATTTGATCTAAAATGGTCAAGTATGGATTCTCCATGCATCTGTCTTCCCAAGCATGATACATTTGAACCACCTCTGGCATGTCAAAGTCAACCTGCAATTTCAATTCTCTCAACTTTTATTTGGCCAACTCATCCCCATACTCAAGCCTTTCAGGTTCTATAATCATCACACTTGAGTCTGAGCTAGCTCCATCACATCCTTCTTCAGAAGTCACAACAAATGGTGACTTTTCCTTTTCATCCTGTTCCATGATTTGTTCAGCTAATCTTCTGTCAAACTCAACTTGAGCTGCATCTTTTAGAACACTCTCTTCTACCAAAATACCCTTACCCTTATCTGATGGTGCAATGGTTGGTAAGGTAGATGGTAATACCTGAGTAGAAACCTCCTTGATGATAGATGATGACTGAGATACATCACCTTCATGTACAGGTCTGTCAACGCCCAAATTTGTTCTATCAGCGCCCAAAATATTTCTGTCAGCGTCCATATTTTCCTTGTCAACGCCAAATATCTTCCCTCAGCGCCTTTTGTAACCTCTCTCAACATAGCTGTAAATGATAAATTTAAGTTGGTAGGAGAGACTAAGGACGTATCAAAACCTGTTTGTTTCTTCAAAGTTGTAAGGGCTTCAGCAACATCCATTGATTGACCATCCAGGCTGCCCTTATCACTCAGATTTATTTGATCTTCCTCCCCTTTGGAAGATTCCTCCATACCCCTCCTGGCACGATCACTTTCCAAAACAACAATCCTCTCCCTCAATTGCTTGAGTTCAAGGCCTTGTGAGCTGACAATTTGTACTAAGTCTGCATTTTGCTTTTGCAAGCTTATGCACACTGCCGTCAATTCCATAAGAGTCATTAGTTCCAGTCTGCCCTCTTCTAAAATGGTGATTTGACCTCCCAAGTCAGATTCAATGGGCATGGATGAAGACTTAATGATGGTGGGACTTCATTGGCCAGCATCTAAGCCTGAACCAATAGTCCCCGCCTCATCCAGGTCACCAGCCACACTTGTGGTGGTGGTTCTCTCTGCTACATGGCTAGGACCACCAGAGGAGAACACTCTAGTAGTCCTTTGGCGTTTCTTCAACCTATATTCAGGGGGTGTAGAAGATGGTGTGGAAGAATGGGTGGATGTGGGTTGGTTAAGGGGTGTTTGGGATTGTAAAGGTTGTGTGTCAGTGTTGGAAATAGGCACATCAGCACCAACATTGAGTGTGTCAGCGTTGAAGGATTCTGAGTCAATTTGCATTTGTTCAGGTGAAGGTAAAGGTTCAGGAATTGGTTCAAGTTGTGGTTGAGGGTCAATTTGAGGTTGGGGGTCTGGTTGGGGTTGTGCTACTTCAATAACAGCAAGCATGGCTTGGGTTAAAGGTAGGTCTCTATGGGGTGGTGAGTTCATCTTCATAAAAATAGCTTTCTTTTGCTCAGGGATCTTATAAAAATCATTGTGATCCCTTGAGCAGTAACCTTGAACGTCAAAAACCATTTGCAGAAAACGGGGATAAGCTAAAGTCATTTTGTTCCCCTTGTTTTTACACATCCCCTCAAAAATAATTTTAGAATAATTAAATTTTTGCCCTGTTGCAATGCACACAATAGCACTTGAAATGGATCTATTGATCTCATTGTGTGCAGTGCATTTGGGACTCAAACATTGAAGGAGGACATGTATGAGGTACTTCCAGGCTGGGGGAAATTCCTGCTTATGATACTTATTTAGAGTACCTTCATCAGGAAAAGGATATCCCAAAGCCCTAAGCCCTTGTTCTATTTCATTTATAGGAAGGGTGGCTATACCATCAACATCATCAAGATGCAAGGCTTGGCGTACCAAAGCCTTAGTAACCACCCAAGGTCTCCCATGAACAATAGAAGTCAATGTGGTCACTCTATTAACTGTTGAGGAACTAACATTGTTCCAAAACTGCTTAATGTGTGTGACTGGAATGAGTGGTGCATGAGAAAGAGCATACCTTAATGGGGATGCATTCAAATACGCCACCATCTGTGTGTATTGAGGAAACAGAGTATCATCATCGACAAGATATGCAATCATGTTGTGTTGAGATCTGAACCCCAATTCCAATTCTGTTGGTTTAAACTTTGGTGCCATTGATGAAAGCTGTTAATTTTAAGTGAAGAAGATGAAGTTGATAAGAGAAAATTGTTAGACAAGAATTATAGATACCCTGTTTAAAATAGGAGCCAAATTTATAGGAGAAATAGATGCATGTGATAGGCCTAAAAAGAGGCAAGTATTTTCAAAAATCAATCATGAAAATATTGAAAAAGTTATAAGTTATCTCATGCATTAAATGAAGGTAACAACTCCTAAAATTACGGCCCAAAAATTTGTCAAAAAGTAACAACTGGGTAGGTCCCATTGAGTGTCAACGGTCAAAAATAACCTATCAACACCCAACGGTTATAATCTTGTCAACGTTTGCCTATAGCCATGTCAGCGTCCAATTTGGTCACAACAACGCTTGGAAAATTCTTGTCAGCGTCCAAAAATAAAAGTGTTTTAAAAATGAAAAATGACCTTAACAAGTAATTTATCCTAGAGAAGATAACCAAAGGCTGATAATTATTATAGGGCGGCAAGCACTGTCCAGTTATGCACACTTGCATAAGCAAGATAGACATAACAGTCCTCTAGTGTCCCTTGCTAACCAAAACACTTAACAACCAAGTTACCTTATAAAATCCTTGTTACTCCCAGGTAAATCCCATATCAAAATCATTCCCAAGTCTCCCAACAGACCACAACCAATTCTAGGACAAAAATGTCTTGGCAGCATGCATAGTATATCAACTTTGCATGCTACAGTGCCTCATGATTTAGTAAAACTAACTCATACTCACCTGTGGACACAATCTAGAATTATGATAAGAGTATCATATGGATACCCAAAAATCCTAAAGGTTCCTAAAACCTCCCCTTAAACTATGATACAAAAGTTTGCTAAAATCATGCATGAACATAAAAAATTTATGTCAAGATAGGAATGAAACATTCCAACCATCATCCATAAATAAAAACTTGTCCAAATGCTTCTCCATTGATCCATAAGCAACATTGTATCCAATGGTATACTGCTAACACCATCTGCACATTTAGATTGAAAACCACAAAACTAACATTGTTGCTGACAACGCCCCGATAACACATGACATCGTTGAGGGAAGCTTTGTCAGCGTTAGACAATTATATTGCTGACAACGTTACAAAAACACTTATCAGTGTTCAAGCAACCTTTGTCAGTGTTAGAAAAATATAGTGGAAAATCTAAATCATCAATAAGACCAACAATAATAATGCATCATCCTGTACATACTTTTACAAAAAGACTCCAAAACACATATTATGTGAGATTGACCATTCCAATACTTGTTACCAAGTATTGAAATCTCCCAGCATCAAAAGGTTTAGTTAATAAATCTGACACATTTTCCTCAGTGTCAACCCTATCTGGTTGTATTAAACCTTTCTCAAAGCAATCTCTTATAAAATGGTGTCTAATTTCTATGTGTTTAGTTTTAGAATGATGTACAGGATTCTTAATGATGCATAAAGTACTATTATTGTCAACAAATATCTTAGTATGCATGAAATTGTACCCATAGTCCAACAGCTGGTTCTGAATCCACAACACTTGGCCACAACAAGCAGCTGCAGCCACATACTCAGCTTCAGTTGTAGAATTAGCCACCACTGTTTGTTTCTTGCATTGCCACGATATCAACCTGCTCCCAAGAAACTGACATCCACCAGTTGTGGATTTTCTATCAAACTTATCACCTCCATAATCACTATCTGAATATGCAATCAGCTCCAATGGTGAATCCTTTGGGTACCACAAACTAAGACTAGGATAGCATCTTAGGTACCTAAAGATCCTCTTCACTGCATAAAGGTAACATTCTTTGGGAGTCACTTGATGGCGTGCACAAGCACACACAGCAAACATAATGTCAGGTCTGGAGGCAGTAAGATACATCAAGGATCCAATCATGGATCTATAGTGCCTGACATCAACATCTTTCCCATCTCCAATCTTTCCCCAAGGGTGTTCTCTATCCATAGGAGTAGTAGCCCTCTTTACATGTGGAGAAAAGCCAAACTTCTTCAAGATCTCAGCAACATATTTATCCTGGGAGATGAAGATACCATCTTCTTTCTGCTGAACTTGTAAACCAAGAAAGAAGTTCATCTCCCCCATAGCACTCATCTTGAATTGTTCTGTCATAAGCTTGGAGAAATCCTCACTCATCTTTGGATCAGTAGACCCAAAAATGATATCATCAACATAGACCTGCACAAGCAACACATCTTTGCCTTTCTTCTTGGTAAACAGTGTCTGATCTATGGTGCCCCTCTTGAATCCATTGTCCACCAAATAGGTAGACAAAGTACCATACCATGCTCTAGGGGCTTGATGAAGGCCATACATAGCCTTTTTGACTCTATACACTTTATCTGGATGCTCTGGATCCTCAAAACCAGGAGGTTGCATTACATATACTTCCTCAACAATGGTGCCATAGAGAAAGGCACTCTTGACATCCATTTGATAGACTGTGAAGCCCATGCAGGATGCATAGGCTAGAAAAATCCTAATAGCTTCAATCCTTGCAACTGGTGCAAAGACCTCCTCATAGTCTATCCCCTCCTCTTGTGTATAACCTTGAGCCACTAACCTTGCCTTGTTTCTGACCACAATGCCTCTTTCATCTCTTTTGTTCATGAGAACCCATCTTGTCCCTATAGGTCTGACATATCTAGGACAATCAACCAGCTCCCAAACATCCTGAATTGCAAATTGGTGAAGCTCATCCTGCATTGCTTCCACCCAACTTGGTTCTTTGAGAGCATCAAATATTTTCTTGGGTTCTTCTTGTGACAGAAAACATGCAAACAAACATGCTTGCACAAGAGGGGTATCAACCTTCTTGTGTATATTGGCAATAAACCCACCAAGACCTTGATGAGATCTTCTAGTCTGAACTGGAGTCATAATACCACCAATGATCTGGGATGGGGGTGATTCTTCATTGTGGAAGTGAGAACTCCTCCTTCAAAAAGTCTGGTGTCCTCAACCTCATGCTCCAAGTTGCCAATATCTTCTTCATCAGACTCTCTTACATCAACATGAGGATGAACTTCTTCATAAGAATTGGAAGGTTCACCTTGTTCAAAAGTGGAAGAGAAAAGATGTGCAAAGGTGTTGTCAACGTCTGAACCTTGTTTGTCAGCACTTGGGCTAACAACGCTTGAACTGTTGTTGTCAACGTCTGAGCCATCAACGTCTGAATTGGTCTTGTCAGTGCTAGATTTGCCTTTGTCAGCGCCTGAAGGACCATGCATGTTTGTATCTGGTGGTACTTGGAAACCCCCATTATCTTGTCCAGCAGCAGCAGCAGCAGCAAAAGCATCTGTCCAAATGGGAATTGTGACATATTCTAATATAGGAGATGCCTTTTCTGCTTGTGATCCAACCTTCTTATTAACCTGTGTACCTAAAACATCAACAACTTGTTCCTCCACAACATTTGAAGTTACCTTCACAATGTCTGGATTAGTGACAGGCATATAATTTAAAGTTCTAGATAAGGGTTCCAAATCAAACAACCAATTAGGACCACTTTCAGGGTCACTAGGTTTATTCTCGAAAAACCTAACATGTACTCTTTCAACTATACGTTTGTCCTCTTTAAGATAAACCCTATAACCCTTGCTCTGGACTGAATACCCCATGAAGTAACCCTCATCACCTTTTGCACTAAATTTCCCTAAGGCATCACTAGTATCCAAGACTACTACATGACAGCCAAAAGGTCTGAGAAAACCAATATTAGGGTTTCTTCCCCAAAGTAACTCATAAGGTGTTTTGTTCTGAATTTTGTTAACCAATGCTCTATTTTGCACATAGCAAGCTGTATTAACAGCCTCAGCCCAAAAGGCTATAGGAAAGTGAGCATCAGCCAACATTGTTCTAGCTGCTTCAATTAGGGTTCTATTTTTCCTCTCAGCAACCCTATTTTGTTGTGGGGTTCTAGCAATGCTAAATTGCCTAGTAATTCCTTTCCTGGCACAGAAATCATCTAACTTCTTATTCCTAAATTCTCCACCATTATCACTCCTAAGCATTTTAACCTCATTGCCAGACCTCTTCTCAATCTGAGTGATAAAATCAATAAGAACATCAGATGTGTCACTCTTCATAGCTAGAAAGAATGTCCAAGTAAATCTAGAAAAGTCATCTGTGATAACAAAGCAATATGACTTACCATTCAAGCTTTCTATATTTGTTAGACCAAAGAGGTCCATGTGAAGCATATGAAGAGGTCTGGAACTAGTATGCACCTGTTTGGACTTGAATGAGACCTTATGATGCTTGCCTTTAAGACATGCAACACAAGAGTGGTCATTGTGTAAGGCCTTCTCAGGCAAACCATCAACTAAACCAAGCCTCACAAGTCTATTTATATTTTTAAAAATTATGTGCCCTAGTCTCCTGTGCCACAAATTACTCTCATCTACTGAGGCCTTAGCATAAAAACAAGACATATTGGTATTCATTTTAATCCCATTTAAATTCACATTATATATGTCCTTATGCCTAGGTGTTCTATACTCAATATATTTCTCATCAGGGATCTTAAAATCCTTACTTAACACCAAACACTCAGTATCAGTAAAAAGAACTTTATTTTTGTTATCACAAACTTGTGATACACTAAACAGATTGTAATCAAGTTCTTTTACCAGGAAGACATTCTCAAAACGTAGATTATTGGTGAGAAGGGTTCCTTTGCCTGTGATAGTTCCATATCCACCTCCAAAGTATACCTTATCACCATCTTTAATAGGAGTGAAATTCGTCAGATAGTCTTCCTTCCCTGTCATGTGCCTTGAGCATCCACTATCCCATTATCCATAATCATTGATCTGTCTTTGAATGCCCTGCACATAAAGAAAACAAATTAGTTTTCTTTGGGAACCCAAGTCTTAAAAGACTTGGATTCATCTGGTTGTTCAATAAGAACAGACTTAGTTCTCACAACAACCCCATTCTCATCCGTTTTAGGATGAAATACCCAGTTAACCCCAATAGGTTTTGTAATGACCTTTGAAATATAATTAAATCTATTGCAAGTCATTGAAATCCCATTATCATTAGGGTTTTGATCTTTCTTGGGTCTCCATGTTAAGCTTGAAGAAGCTTTAGACCCCTTACCTTGTGGCTGCAAATATTTAGGTCTGGTCACGTTTCTTTCAGCGTTAGAATTTGTCCTGTCAACGCTGAAATTACCTTTGTCAGCGTTGAACCTAGGGTTTGCTATATAAACCCATTGCCTATTTGACCAGGTGTTTGTCTTTTGAAATGGTCTTTGTCCATGAGTGTTAGACCTTCTAGAAAAGAATGGGGCAGGTCTAATCACTTGTGGACTTTGCTGCACACAAGGTTTGGGTCTGACAAAGTTTGACTTCCTAACAACGTTGACTTTGTTCCTGTCAGCGCTGAAATTGTTTCTGTCAGCGCTGGCTTTGTGAGCGTTGACACACTTGTATGCCAAGTGTGAAAAACTACCACAGGTATAACAAGCTTTTCTAGACACAACCTTAGGTCTAGAAGAGTAGAAGCCTGTTCCATGATTGCTAACTTGACTCTTGGGTGACCTAGTATTCCTATACATCTCTGCATATTTAATGGTAGGTCTTCTAACAGTGTTTGAGCCTAGGTCAACAGCTTTACCAGTGATTGGGTTAGTAACCTTAATGGGTGTGGACTCATTAGGACTTTCACATAGCAAGCCACCCTTGACAAATAAAGTAGGGTTAGCCTTCTTCAACTCATTCAGGTCAGTCAATTTTTGTTGATACTCTTCAACTGGAGTGACAACTCTTGGTGGACGAATGAATTCCTCCTCTTGGAGCTCTGGCAAACCAGTCTAATATAAGTCCCTTTCTTGGACACCATAGAAGTCACCAGCTGGTGGGGGAACCAAAGAATAATCATTCATCCCAATCCCAGTCATGTCCTTAGGATCCCTTTGTTTAGCAACACAGTCTCCTAGGGTTTGGGTGGCTCTATCAAATCTTTGAATTTTGAGGCCAACATTATCTTTATTCTTAATGGCCTCATCTAACTTAGCCTGTAATTCACCATTAACCCTTTCCATGATGTTTTAAATATCCATACTACCCTCTAACTCATGTTTTAATATATTGATCTTATCTTTTAAGTCAAATTCCATTTTCTTGTATTCAGAAACGGTTTTCTCAGTTTCAGTAAGAGCTAGTTGGTAATTAGACAATTTACATCTTTCAGTACTCATATCATCTTTTAGTTTTAACACCTCTTTGTTAAGTCTTTCAGTGTTTAACCTACAACCTTTGCTACAAAAAGCGTCATCATATACCTCATTATCAGATGAAGAGGAGGAGTGTGCCATGAGAGCATATTCAACATGCTCTTCTTCTTCTTCAATATCAGCAACCAAAGCTTTATTCTCTTCAACATTCTTAGCCAGATAGCTCCAATCCCATCTTGTACCATCAATTCCTTGAACTGCAACCATGGCTTTGGAATCCTGAGCTTTAACAACCTGACTTGAGGGTTTACCAGCATCAGATCTTCTAGGAGATCTGCATTCCCTCATGAAGTGCCCCATACGATGGCAGTTGTAGCATTCAACTTTGGATTTGTCAAATCCAGCTGTGTCTTTAGCATTGAAGGTCATTTTCTTCTTAAACCTTATGTTCCACCTATTTGCTCTTATACTAGCAAGAGCCATGTTCCACTTGATGTCCATCTCTTCCAAGTGCTCATCACTTATCTTCTCAAGGTCCTCATATGTAATCACTGAACCATTGGGCAAAGAAGCAATGTAAGCACAAACAGTATCCAAATCCAAACGAGCAGGTTTAACTCATGGGGAGTCACTCTTAAATGTGTCAGCGTCTGAATAGGAGGCGTTGACAGGACTTGTTCCAGCGCTGACATATGATGATCCAGTAACTGGATGCATATAAGAGTCCTTCTGATTTAATTGACCTTCACTATGAGAGAAGAAGGCCATGTTGCTGGTGGTAGATTTGCTTCCATACTCTAAAAGAGTTTCATCTTCCAACAGTCTTAGTTTGTTGTAGATGTCATCAAACGAGGAGCTCTTGTAAGTATTGTTGGCAAGAATAGATCTTGCCTCAATCTTCCATGTCTCACCAAGACTTTTAAGAAAGGTAGCATTGATGTCAACATCACCAACTTGTGTCCCCATGAAGGACAACTTGCTTGTAATGTCAAGCAATCTGCTTCTCACACTACTCAGTTTCTCATTGGGTTGAGCTTTGAAGACAGCATAATCATGCAGAAGTTGCTTTTTCTTTTCCTCCTTAGTGTCTGCATTGCCACCATATGCAACTTCAAGAGCTTCCCAAAGATCCTTAGCAGATTCATAGCCTCTATATTTATGCTGGTTTTCTTGTCCCAAAGAGACTTTCAGAATATTTAGGGCTTTCATGTCAACCCTTTTCTTTGCAATGTCATCAGCAGCCACAGCTCTACCATCTCCAGGTTTTTCTTTCTTATCCTCTTCAGGACATCCAGCAACAGCTGTTCTTTGAGCAATGGCATTAAGAATCTTTTGAGCTTTATTGAAAGTGTTTCCATATTCAATAATCTCCCAGAGTGTGTAGTCATAGATCCCCAGATATTGTTCAAAGTTGAACTTCCATAAGTCAAAGTTGGTTGCATCAAGCATGGGAATCTTGATGTTTGGTAAGGCTGAGGAGGAGGAGGTTATTGCTTCAGACATGATGTTGTTAGGGTTTCTGAGAAAATTAGGGTTTTTGTGATTTTAGGGTTCTGGTGTTCTTTAAGATCAAAAGTTCCTCAACAAGCTCTGAACCACTTGTTGATCCCAAACTTAGATCGATTAGCTTTGTGTATACGAGATTAGATCAAGTAATACACGTAGAGAAACCTTTGTATATGCTTATGAATCTAAGTGTTATGCGGAATTTAACACTTAAACAAGAACACACAATGATATAAACAAACTTTCACTTTGATTATCAATATCAAACTTGCTTACAATGAAAGATGTTTACGAATGAAAACTTATATGAAACTTATATTAAACATTAACCTAAAGGCCTTCTTTTATAGACATAAGAAGCCTTGTACAATAATCTACGTATCAACTATTCTAGGTAAAGATAAATATAGAAAATACATTGTTGTTCTTATCTTTACTAGAAGTAATCTAGAATATAATACACGCGTAGAATATATCTTCCATCAGTGCTTGTCTTCAATGTGTCAACGCTTGACTTTAACCTGTCAACGCTTGAGCTGTCAGCGCTTGTTTTGTTCTTGTCAACGCTTGTTTTGTTCTTGTCAGCGCTCAAGTGATCTGGCCTTAATTTATTCCCAACAATTCCTTATGGGTTGATTCTGTGGTAACCTTTCCTTTCCATCCATCTTGGGGGAAAACACAGGTTTTGCAAATGAGGAATTTGATAAAGCAGATGATTTTCCTAAGATAGAGGATCTATTCTCTTTAGAGGCATCGGGTTGTCTAACAACATTTTTCTTAATGCTAGGTTCCACAACTTTCCCACCCATTTTAGCAACGAGTTTCTGCAACTCTGCTATCGCTCTGTCCCTGTCTTGTAACTGAGCTTTCAACTCTTTAATTTCCAAATTCTGTTCATTTATTTCTCGAAACTATTGGGAAAGTTTTTCTTGCAATTTATTATCATGTGGAAAACTACCAACGTCTTTTTGCAAAGCAAGTTCAAGAGAATGACAATGTTTTTGAAGGAAATCAGTTTTGTGTTGAAGTAACTCAAAAGCCTTTTTATCAACATTTTCTTTACGTTTCGAAAGCTCAATTTCAAAACGTTCACATTCTTTGATCTTATCAAGATATTTGCATGTAACATCAGAATATTCATCAATATCAGCACAAGATGTAAAATAAGCACACATAACATCTTTAGAAACGCATTTTTGCAAGAGTAAATCATATTCATCTGAAAAATCAGACTTCTCCATTTGAAGATCATCAATGTGTTTCTCAAGAGATTCAACATATTTTAAATCATCATACATTGCGGTCCTAATGAACTCCTCAAGTTGAAGAACAATTTCTTTAATCAACGTCATGTTTGGAATTAAGAGTTCTTTCACAAGAAAGGTAATATCTTGAGGAATCGGACGTGTCCACTCAGCATTTTCACGTTTTGCCCAGTCTCTTTCAACAATAGATTTAACATTATCTATGTGGTGTTTAAGAATACCTAATGTTTTCCTACTCTGGCTTTTAGATTCATCTAGAGGGAGGTAGTTTATGTATTTGTAAACATTAGATTTCTTAGGTGCAAATGCTTTCTTCCATTGAATTCTCTTTTGTTTGCATTCTAAAAACACTTCCTCACGGGTTTTCTGAGTTTGTTTGTTGAAAAGACCATAAAGACTATTCTCATAAGCATAATTATATGGTTTTACAAACTCCTTATTGACAAGAGGTCGATAATCATCATCCCAAAGGGCAGTCTCTTCACTATCAGCACTAACAGGCATGCAATCAAGATCGGTCCTTTCAGTCTCATCAAGATAAAGACACGGGTTCGCAGCTTGAGCTTTGGCAAGGTACTCAGGACTTGCAAAGCTAGCTTGACCCTTAAACATCGACGGAGGTGCTAACATTCTTACGGATTGAATAGAATCATGCGTTTTATAAACAACTTTCTTCAAAAATTAGACTTGCTCTTCTAGTTTCGTTACTTTTTCGGTTTCTTTATCATATCTACTTTTGAAGTCTTGTTTTAACGCATCTACCTCTTGTTTCTTAACCTCAAGAATTTTAACAGAATCGGTAGTGGTCATAGAGAGCTTTTGTTCAAGTTCATTAACTTTGGTATTGGCAAGGTACGTTTCTAGACGTTCATCCATTAAGAAAACGTTATATTAACGCTTCTCTTTAGCTAATAACTCAAGAGTTGTATTATATTTCTTTTCAAAATCGTCCTTTTGACTTTTTAACGCACTTCCCTTGTACCCCTCAAGCTCTTTGGTTTTCTGAAGGAGCTCATCTCTATAGCTTTCAGTCATCTCATTAGATTTGATAAGAGCAGCTTTGCATTCTTCAAAGTTTTGAGTGAGCGTAGCGTTTTCCTTCTGTAATTGCTTTTGACTCTTTTTATTTTCAGTGACATCTTTTTGTAAAGTAGAAATTAAATTAGCAGCGTAATACGTTCCTCTTCATCATACTCATTTTCATGTTGATCATCCTCAGACTCATTATTGCACATGTCTGATGAATTGGGTGAGGTATTGCTATCAACCGTTTCCATCATACACGTGTCATTAATGGCATTGGGTAGATCACTATGCTCATGAATATCACTAAACACATTATATTCATCAGTATTGTGTACCTTATCGATTGGCTCAGTGTCAAAGATAGGGCCATTGTCATCTTCAGTGACTTTGAGAACTTCTTCAACCTTTGCAATGTACGAGTAATGTGCATCGAGTTCTTGATCAGAATCTTCATCATCAGTATCATCAAGCATTGCTCCTTCCTCAGCTGACAATTTAACCCCTGCTTCCATCTTCTTGCATAGCAGCATCTTTTCCTTGTGATAGCTGGAGTCTCTAACCCTTTTCGGCTTCCTGCATTCCTTTGCCATATGCCGATAACCTTGGCAATTAAAATATTGAATCCCACTCTGCTGAACCACTTGACTTCCAACAGTTTCCCTATTCCCAGTAGCAGCAGCAATCCTCTGAGTATCATACTTGGAAGTTTGTCGATCATACCTTGCAGAACCCTCAACATGTGTTGGATTATGTCGATCATACCTAGAAGGACTTTCACCACGTCGACGTGTGTCATACCTTGGAGGACTCTCAACATATCGATCCTTTGTGTTAGATGATGTGCGAAGATTGTTGTTGGTGGGTTTGTAGATTTTCTTGTAAGTCTTCATTATGAAAGCAATTTGTTGTTTCATCTCTCGATTCTTTTGAGCTTGGTCTTCATCACTATCTTCTTCAGATGATGATTCAGATGGTGGTGATGGTGCTCTTGGCACTTTACCTCGAGATCTTGTGGAGGATGAAGACTTAGATGATGTGGAAGATCGTGGTGAAGATGATGTAGTGGAATATGACTTAGGAGCACGAGAGTGATGACCTTGAACATGTTGAGTTGTAGTCACTAAAGCAAGTAGATTAGCCGTCTTGGCAACACGTTCAGCTTGAATCTCATTTGCTTCATTATGAAATTGCTTCAAGATGTCAAAAAGTCGATGATATGAGACCTCGTGTAACTTTTCTTGTTGTTTCACCAAAGTGACGAACCGTGTCCACTCGGGTTGAAGTTGTTGAAGAAATTGAACATTGACTTGCATTGTGGAGACTTGCAGATTATTTCTTGTCATGTCATTCATCATCTTATAAAACCTAGAGTAGTAAGAGTCAATTGATTCTCCATCCCTTGAAGTAAACTTGCCAAAATTCCAAAACAAGTTTGTTTTGACATCTTGTTTGTTGAGTGATTCTCCTTGTTGCAAGCGTTCAATAGCAGTCCACATTTCATGTGCTATAGGACATGCATCGACCGTGGAGTAAATATCATCTCCAATCCCACTTAGAACCATATAGATGGCTTCCTTCTCCGCATCATGCCAAGCAAAATTTTTAGGTGTGAGACCGGCTCTTGTTTCATCACGTTCACTTGCAGGTATTGGATCAGTAGTATCTGTGGCTGTTCTTGGAGGAATTGAAATATTCTTGAATACATATGGTCCATGAGTAATACATTTCCTCAAGGCATCACCATTGGGTCTTGTATCAAGATATCGTATGAAACGTGATTGCCATTGAGCATACCGACCAGACACAAGCATTGGTGGTCTCTCTTTATTACCCGCCACCATGATATTGTTGTTTGTGACACGATACTCTTGAGTAGAACCATATCTAGAGACTTGAAATCGATGAATTGAAAATGGATCTTAAGTAGATGTGTTTTGATTGTTGTTGTCGATGAAAAATATTAAAATACCCTAAAAATTGTCTTCACAAGAAACCAAAAAATCGAAGGCGAAAAATCACACGTTTAAAAATTTTCACTTTTGAAAAAATCTTCAATTTTCGGAATAATTAATATTTTCAGAGAAATTGGGGTATTTCGGAACAACTGACATTTTCAGAGAAAAGGTCTTTCTACGGAATAATGAGGTTTTCAGGGAAATGTCTTTCTTCGGAATAATGATGTTTTCAAAGAAACAACTTCTTCGGAATATTGATGTTTTCAGAAAAACAACTTCTTCGGAATATTGATGTTTTCAGAAAAACAAGCTTCT
Organism: Glebionis coronaria; assembly: GCA_025667525.1. Classification (NCBI taxonomy): domain Eukaryota; kingdom Viridiplantae; phylum Streptophyta; class Magnoliopsida; order Asterales; family Asteraceae; genus Glebionis; species Glebionis coronaria. The sequence goes on from CM046876.1 coordinate 345,602,356, forward strand.
TCGGAATAATCACTTTTTCGGAATCTTCTTCGGAATAGATACTTCTTCGGAATAATCACTTCTTTGGAATCTTCTTCGGAATAGATACTTCTTCGGAATAATCACTTCTTCGGAATCTTCTTCAGAATAGAGGCTTTTTCGGAATGTTGATTATTTCAGAGAAAATTTCGGAAAAACCACTTTTTCGGAGAAATCACTTCTTCGGAATAGTAAACCCTTATCCGAAAATCTTTTTTCGGAATAAATAACCCTTTTCCGAAAATCTTTTTTCGGAATGATCTTGATGCAGTTAATGAACCGTAACTCAAAAACCAATCCAAACACCTCAAAATCTTGTGATTTTAACCACCAAAACTTAACCAAATCCGTACCACGTCGATATAAATGATATATATCAAGATTTTTAGCCCGAAAATACTAAACAAAATTTAATTCAGGATGATTTAAATAGAAAAATCAACCGAATCAAACTCAAACCAAACAACCAAACACAATCTACCTCATGGCGATTGATACCAAATGTTGTCCCATATTATTTAGATGATTATTAATGATAGAAAATAGATGAAAATAGATGGATTCCTAGAGAGAGAAAGTAGTGAGAGAAAGTAGAGAGAGATGATTAACTTGGTGAATATTAGATTAGAATAATGAGAGTACTAATGACCATCCACCCTTCCTAACATGCTAGGAAGGGCCTTATATAGCCGGGCTTACATGTAACCATAATGGGCTATATTGTTTAGACCGGGCTTCTCTTTTGGGCTTTAAGTAGCTTAAATCTAAGCCCGTGAACCACGACTATTTAACTATCTATTACAACGTTCTAATAAATATTACAATAGAAACCTATGACCGAACATTCTTGTTTGACTCAATATTTTGAGGCTAACAGTTTTTTACTCCCCCCAACTGGTGAATGGGTGGCTATCGTTCAAGAAACGATCCACATCCGCCCCCATGACTTATAAGAAACCCTTAGATTCCCTTAAGAATTGGTACGACCATAATTTTTTCGCATATGAGAAAGTATTCCCCACCCCTTTTGTTCTCAAAACCAGAGCACCCAAAGACTATCCTCCAAATCCAAGGACTATAGTAGTAAGGATTTGAAAATATTAGATACCCACCGTACAGAATTCCATAGGGGCCTGCCGAAGCACTTCCTGTGCCTAGTAGGGATCAGCCGCTATTACTATGGGAGGGAGGATAGATATCCGTGCTTTCTGACTGAACGTAGGCAGGGTAGGTCTTCTATACTTTAGATGCAAAACATGTCTTATAGTACTTTGTGAAATTACTAATCCGTGTGTATGCATATATTCGCAGAGATGAAGCTGTTTGGCCTATTACGCCAAGGCGATCCAAGAAAAGTTCCTCAAGGGTCACGACCACTAAAAGAAGGTGAACCCCCCTTACTAGAGGCCACCGTCAACATGACCATCCCTCTAGAAGAAACAACCGAGCAGCGGTCGGATGAGGAGGAGCCCGTGATCCAGAAGTCCCCCCTAGACTTCAATAATGAGGATGGTGAGGAGCTGCTGTTGGATGATGTCGTACCGCACCAAGATGAAGAAGAGGAACTCACCAGTCCAGCGAACAATCGCACAGGTGAAGAAGATGAAACAATACATGAGTCTGGATCCCCTCAGCCATCAAAGCCCAAATCTAGAAAGCGGAAGACCACCAGGAAGGTAGCGAAAAACCTGGAGGCTAGGGCAGGGGCACACAATGCTCCCCCAAATAAGCTAAGGAAGGACCATCCGCAGTTCCAAGAGGGGAGCAGTGTCTCTACGGCCCAAGTCAACCCTTCGCTACATGTTGATGAGCAAGTCTGAAAGGCTACCCCTGTGAATGTCGTGGCTCCTACTATCACGGAACCCGTGACTGGCAATACGTAAGTACCAATCAATACTCCAAAAGATATAATCCACAAAAAAACTAACAAGTGTGTTCTAATAACAGGGCGGACCCGTCGATAGTAGCCCAGGAGAAGGAGGTGGAAAGGGAACCCTCACCTGTGATATCAATGAGACCTACATCCCCTCCCGTAACTCACGAAGAGGAGCCACGTCCCGAGGGACCTAACACCAACCTCCGCCCAGCCTGGAACTTGTCCAGCTTAACAAGATTAGAGGCGGAGTCCGACTGTAGAGAATTTATGGATCACATCACTCCTCCAGCGCTGGCACAAGACTTGAATGAACTCGAGAACGAGGCGCTGCTGGAGCAGTATGATGTATCCTCCGAACACCAGGTGACAGTTGATGCGGCCCTACGGCGCCGCTTAGAAAAAGCTTTAGCCAACGTGAGCCGTGCTGATAGGAAGATTGCTCGCCGAGAGGAACTGGTGGAAAAGCATGAGAAGACTATCACATCTCTACAGGCAGCTTTAGTCGTAGAGGAATCAATAGTCAAGGAGCAAGCCCACCATGCCAATGCACGCGAGGAACGCATTGCTGAACTGGAGGCCCTCCTAGCTGCTTCCAGTGAGAAGGTACACGCATCTATTATACTCATTTGCTCATATAAGACCCATATCTTCTTGTAGTAATTTCAAGTATTATTTATAGGTATCCGCAGCAGAAGCCGCCACTAAAGCTGTAACAGTACAAGCCTTCACCATTGCTCAGGAACGCGACATGCTTAAGGATGAACTTACCCATGCACAGACTACTTTGGAAGAGCGAGCTGCGGTATGTAAACCCCAAAATTTGGACTTTCAACACGTCACCGACTTCATTATTATTATCATTCATCATGTAATATTTTAACGAACCACCTTTACCTAAATATCCTCACAAGACTTAATCCGTACAAAAAATCGTCATCTTAGTATAAAAATAGTGGAGCATTTTAACTCACTATAATACATATCGTCATATTTAAAATACAACTTATAACTACACTCATAATTAAATTTATATTTAATATTCAAAAGTATTTCGATAAAACGATTAATTAAATCGTTTAATATTTCATTGTAAAATGTACGAAGAAATTTTAATGGGAAGTTATCAAAACAATATACTTATTTTTATTAAAACGATATACTTATGTTTACGATAAATGATATACTTATTTAAACGATAAATAATCGTCATTTAATTGAACGAACACTTTATTCATAATTATAAGTCGTATGAATACTTTGATTTATTGAGGAAATCATTTAAAAATCAATGGCGCAAATTTCGTAAAACGAATCTAATTTTATAACATTCGAACGAGTCCCGAATCATTTATTTACAATCGTATAATAAAAGTTAAACTTTAAGCCCTTACAGAATACTTACAACCGTAACCCTTAACTATGGTACACTTTGCAAATTGTTTTTATTACTTTTGAATTGTATATAAATGGAAATTAGGGTTTCCCATCTTACTTGTAACTAAACCTAGCCCCTAAAAACCCTCTCTCCCTCCCATCTATATTTCCAGGCGCCTCTTTTTATTTCCGGTCACCGGAAATATTTTCCGACCACTAATCTACCACCATATACTACATCGGCCGCCACCTGCTACACCACCACTCCTATACGAAACCCACTACCTTCCTACTGAATACCACCCACGCCACAAACGCTGCCACCAACAGCCTCTCCACCCGCCATCATTTCATCATCATTACACCATGGAAAACACCACCATGTCCGTCCTTTTTATCATCACCAACCGACGCCACCACAAATCACTACTGGTCGACCATCACACCATCTTCACAGCCACCATATTAGATTTGATGCCACCACGTTTAACCACAGATCCAACCACTCAGGTTTGTCACCATGGATACGACTTATGTCGGATCCGTCAACACGCCATCACCACCACGACGCGATTTGTTGTTGTGGTTAGATCAGCCAGCCGCCACCAACGTGGCCTCAACCACCACAATCCTTTTTGAAATTTATCACCACTGTTCGGAAACCACCACCATGGTCTTCTTATAACCACATATCCGTGGTCCTCAGATCCGTCCTCTAGACACCACTACAGGCGTGGTGGTTGAATCGTAGGTGTGTGTTCGTTTGTGTTGTCGAGCATAGTTTGGTTAGGCCGGTTCGACGACACTCCTGGGCCGTTTGTCGTCTGCCCGAATCCTGAGTAATGCTGCAAACAAAGGAAAACCGGTTAGACGTGGACCCGAGGCCGGAGCCCCGGGGTCCACCTCCGACGGTCAAGTTAGTATTGATCGGTATATTGTATAAGAGGTGTGGTTAAGAGAGAGAACCTGATGTAGAATGAGACCCCATACCCCTGTTTATATAGGCTTAGGGTTTCTTAAAGGATAAGTTAAGGTGTGTGTGGGCCACGGGCCTGTTGGGCCGGGCCGAATACCGACTGTACGTCGACAGTCGAAACCCACTAAATACGTCGCGTCACCAACACCCGTGATGTATTTGATTCGACAACAAATGAAGACGGAGGGTGTGTTTATTCCGGGCCAAAATCAGCAAATAAGGCGTTTATATGTAGATCCGAGCTTTAACAGCCCTATGGGAATTTGTGCATTCGGTTCGAACATAATGACGTTAGTGGGGGCATTTTGGTTGTAGCAACACCAGTGGGGGTGCTTGTTTTATTGCTGTAGATCAGTAAGGGGTGTTCGTTTTGGCAGAAGATCAGCTCAGGGGTGTTTGGATCTGCTGTTAACATCAGATAAGGGGTGTTTGGATCTGCTGATAAGCTGCAGGATCGTGTTATAGGAGCGTTTGGGACTGCAGAAACGCGTTAGGGGTGCGTTTGGGTTTGCAGACAGTTGTAAAGGGCGTTTGGTTTGCTGATTAGTAGCATTAGGGTGTGTCTCTGCTTTGGACAGAAAACATACTAAGGTATCATCGCCACCGCTAGTTCATATATTCCCACTATTAGCCTTAGATCTTCTACCAATAACCTTAATTTACCACCGTTAGTTATAGATCTACCATTGTTATCTAAAACTTACCACCGTTAGCTTTAAAACTGCCACTGTTAGTCTAATATTACCCCTGTCTTCCTTAAACCTAACCGCTGTTGCCACCGACAACTTATTTTACCCACTGCTTTCTTATTCTACCCATTGTTTTCCTTAAACTTACCCACTGTTGGCTTATATAGCCACTGTTGGTGTACAAGGGACAATTTTAACAGATATTTTGAAAAGATATTATATTTTACTAATGGGAAACGTATTTTAAGTCATGGTTATTAACAAATAAACTTTAACTAATTATTTTGGAACCTTATAAATTATCAAATAAATTTAATAATTTATTTATCAACAAAGACTACAAAAACATATATCTTTTTAACCATCGAGGGTACGCGTAAACAGTGAACGAACAACACGCACATATAACCTTTGTCATAACAGTATATATAAATAATTTAATATACTGTGACCTATTAATAACGTGAACGAACGTATGAGTAATTAAACTGCATACATTTATTATTTATGCATATACTGAGACCTACTCAATTACTTAGGTATTTGATGTACTGTGTGCACCATGACTTGTATACTATGATCAACCTCGAGCAGTATTATTCAGCTGAGTTCATAGCCTCGCCTTTCACTACTATTTATGTTTTTACTAACCCGCGAGGGGGAGACATGCTATAACTTGTTTTGACTATATGATTTTGATATCTTATATTTAAAAAACTGTTGATCGAGGAAACACAAACTGAACTGTTACCCTTAATTACATTTGCCTATTGTAGATGAACCCGCATGACCCGTGCATCCGAAACTTTTAGAATTTTTGAATTGCCTGAATGTTATAAATAGATCTATTTGTGATTGACTGTCCCCATCTGGGTGATCATGCTCACTGTGCCTCGGCCAGGACAACAGATGTTTCACATTTGAGAACTTATTATTTTTATGGGTGCCTTTTAATAAGGCGAAGGGTCCTCAATTGTCGAGGACTTAAGTGTCAAGTCTCAGTTTCGGGCAATATGGGAATGTAATTACCTTATAGTATTTGGCTTTGTGCGATACTATGCTTGTGATGTTTGCGGTTCTAAACTTGACCTTTTATTATTTGGTACATTAATACATGGAACATACTGATATATCTGGACTTGATTATTATCAAACCTTATGAAATACTATATGGGATATTTGAGATCCTACACTTGATTTTTATATGAAACTTTGTGCAACACTATGTAGGACAATTACTGTCCTGGACTATGATTTTACAAAACTCTATGAATTCACCAACTTTATGTTGACTGTTTTAAGCATGTTTTTTCTCAGGAAATTAAGCTGGATTATTTGAGCATGGACTGAGCATCATATAGAAGCATCATAATAATTGGGGGATCTGTTTTCACTGGGATATTTGTAACAACTGATATTTAACACTTCAACTGATTGTACCAAAACCATATTTGTATCAATTGTATTTCAAATCATGTAATTATGATCAATGCTTTGTATGCCATTTGTTCTGTGATCCGAAATGTGACACCCAATTACGATTCCGCTGCAAACCTGATTTGGGGTGTCACAGAATGGTATCAGAGAAATGGTTATAGAGAATCAGATCGAAAATAAAATTGTTTTTCTATTTTATTAACTGAACTATAATCGGACAAAATTTTCAAAAACTTAGATTTCAAAAACTGGGTTTTTGACGGGACATACTTAGAGAGCATATAGCATAGAGAGCATGCATAACTATATGATTTAAATGCAATTCATTATCCTATGCATTTATATTTATGGTAGTACTAGATGCTAACCATTTACGTACTTTACGTATTACGACTGCTTAATATCTTTATGAGGATATTAAAATATGAAAATACTTAACCTATTTAAAGAAACTTACAAACATGTCATGTTAGTAGGGAGCTTTATACTAAAGATGTTCCATCTCGATATTATGTTTTGACTGAGTGGTTGGGTTTACGATTTAAAGTGCCCTCGCTCCTCAAACGTTTATAGAATGGCTTGTGAAGTATGATGGCCCGAACAATGCATTATAACCACAAACAACATAATACATAACAAACCTCTGGAAATATGAAAATGGAAATCTTTGGAAGATATAAACTAGATTTTATAAATCCTGGTAAATCTAAACAGATTTTTATAAATCTTGAAAAATCTAAAAGGATTTTGGAAAATTTTTGAAAAATCTAAAATAGATTTTGGAAAATCTTGAAAAATCTAAAATAGATTTTGGAATATCTTGGAAAAATCAAAAATAAATTTTGGAAAATATTGAAAAAAAAATTGGAATATATTTTTATATATAACTTAGCAAAGAAACAAATAATAAAATAAAAGGATTTTGGAAATCTTTTCTTGAATAATTGTATTTTAGAAGAACTTAATTAAATTTTGGAAATATTTAAATTAGATTTTTTTCTTTAGAAATCTTAATGTATCTTTGAAAATCCTTACTACATCTTTGGTAAACTTAACTAGACTTTTATATATCTTGGGAAAAATCTAAAATTTGATTTTTTTTTTAGATCTTGATTAAATCCTGTTGAATTTATAACAAACTTGTAAAAACCTAGATCTTATGTATGGACTTTAAAATTTACTTTTTAAACCTAGATTTCATAATGAAAACACATGGAAAAGAAATATAGCTTGAGCTATCTGATTTTTTTTTAGAACTTATAATAAACTTGTGAACTTATAATAAACCCTAAATCTTAATTTTTGGTACCTCGTAAATTAAATGTAAACATAAAACAAGATTGGACTTTATCTTGAAATACTGTAAAGCTTGTAATTAATATACAAACTTGTAACCAACTTGGATTTCCTTTAAAACCTAGAAATAAAACATACCGTAGGTTTTTACTCTCTATTTAGAGATCTAGACTTAATCTTTATAAACCAGTAATAAGCTTGTAAGGTTTCATAAACTTCACACCTGGATAAATGGTTAAGTATTATTAATTGACTAAAATATGTTTAGGTCCATTAGGAAGCCCATTAGGCCCATTTATTGTCCTATGGACCTATGTAGTAAATCTTGTAATATTAATGGATCTAAAAATGTAATTAGGCCCATTAAGAAATCCTTAGCTCACAAAAATTGATAATGGATCTTGAAAGCTCAATAAGGGTTTAAGAAGCCCATTAGCTCTTTTGGCACATTTAATAAGCCCACTTAGTGATATTATACTTAAACAAAAATTTTTATACCAAAAATATATCTTATAAAAACTTTTGGACTAAAAATGTCAATTCATTAAACTCATGGATTAAAACCATGACATTGAAACTTGTTTTGATAAAACAGTAACTACAAGGACTAATATTGTAAATATTTGAAAGTCTAGGGAGTAATAAATGCCATTCGTGACTTATTAAACCCTAAGGACTAAAACTGTTAATCTAGTAAAACAAGGATGGACTTGTTTTGCCAATAACTGAAACTTAAGCAAACCTTAGACCTCTTATTTCATTTAATGTATTAAAACTTGAGCGAATCCTAAACTAAATGGACTAGAACCATTATTTTCTGAAACTTGTAAACAAAGGTTTGTTATTTAACTTGCGAAAACTTTGGGGACATTAAACTAAATGTAATAAAGTGTTGTTACTTTTATAACTGTTCATAAAAATTATGAAATTTAAGGTACGTAGATTATATAAGTAAAATACAATAATGGTAAGTAAAATACTTTTACTTAAATTATATTATTAATAACAAATTTAAATGGAAGTTATTAATACTTGTACAACGATGTATTTAACTAAAATACAGTAACATAAATGGATTGCCTAAAAACGAGTTGGTATTATAATGAAATCCAAATAAATCCTGAATATACTAAGATTTTTAAAAATCCTCCATGATTGATTTTGTATCAAGCTTAAGCTTATACGCTAATCATTTCATATACGCTGATTATTGCTTATAATTAATTGATAACTATAAACCGGTTAGTCTATTTTGACTACTTGGAAAACTGACTGGCCACATAATAAGAACGGATTACAACAACCGTACATACTGGAATATTTAAAAACAGACTAGGGAGCATTATCCCGTGTACTACCTTTTATTAGATGTTTGAACTTGTTGTTATGTGTATACATGTATATATATATCGCACTAGAAGGAACTATATGATACAATGTCTACACTTATGATTGTAATATATCATTATATTGTATATATGCGTTACTTGTTTGATACGTATTCTTGCGCACGTTATCGCGCGTCAACATTTATTTTCTCTCGCTTATAATTTTGTACGTATATCTACGGACCACGACTTATTAACGACTTATACACGTTTGCTTTTAGTATTTTTCACGTGGTATTATTTTGATAAGTTTGCATCTTTAAATGATGCGGTGGAACCTAAAATCAAGGTACTTATGATCCTATATTTTACATATGGGACCTGAGTCTCTTGATCCTAAGTTAATGATGATTTCCTCTCAAGACGTTATGGGACGACTAAGAGTGAAATCTTAAGCCACCGAACCAGAAGTTTATTTATAACTTCGTATTAAGATGTTATGGGACGTCTGAAGACGAAGGTTATAAGCAAATGGGCTGTAAAGTATCTTAATAATATCTATTATCTTAGATATTATATTTATTCTAAATAATAAGCCTTGCCGGAAATATTTAGGTAAGGTGGGCTATGAAATCCTTATTGAAACGAATTGGGACGCTTTTTCGTTTGAATAAAGAAATCATAGGTCACCGAATGGAGTTATGAATTTTACCTTACATGGATGAGGAAGCTTATCGATGTAAATAGAAATTTATAATCACATGAGCTTAAATATATTTGACATGACTCATAATTGATGTTATTTTATTTATCCAGTTATGGAATGTAATCCTTTTTTACTCGCGATTTCCTCTAGTAATACCTTATCATTAAGATAACTTATCTTTGATTTCATTACATCCTCACCTTGAAACCTAGGAAGATTCGTGTTCATCTCTTTTAGATCAAAGCATTGGGCTCTTGACTTTTGGCTTACCCTTAACCCAAATACCACTTTCGCTGCATTCGACCCCATTTGGGGGTGTCCACTTCCGTTGCATTTGACTCCTTTGGGAGTGTCCATTTCCGCTGCATTTTAAACCCTTTTTGGGGTGCCGACTTCCGTTTCATTTGACCCTTTGGGGTGTCATAGAAAATAAAGTTGTTTCATCTGCCATGAGGAAATGAAACCTCGATCATTCGAGGCGACGGTAAGACAGACTCTATCGACACTAGACTTAGTGTCATTTATTGTATCGAAACCCAGAAATACTTGGTAAGAGGATGCCTTATCTTCTAAGCTCGCATCGACGAGGAAAACAAACCCAAGCATAAAAGACATGACCAACTCACAATGGGTGTATTTTGTAGGGTTATGTTTGTCACCCTCAAGAAAGAGATAATTGATGTCCCATACTTTTGGACAATCTTCTTCTCTTCAGATCCAATTAGTTCGACAATACCGTTGTCTAACAAGCCTTGAAATAAATGACTTCCTCCTTTTAGAAGTCGAAATTCTGCAAATTTTGAACCACCAACAGTAGATGCATGACCCTTTTAGCATCTCACCAGGGATGCACACTTCTTTATTCTTGGTCTCTTCTTTGATTTTCATTATTTGAAGTACTTCTTCTCTACGCAACTTATGCCCCAGCTCAGCCACAAATGAAGCAGATTCTTTGCAACTTTCTACCCAATCACTACCAACAATAATCATATCCATTTCACGGATTGAAGCTTTGGAGTTAAACTAATGTTTGCTTTTCTCAGGCTAAAAGTGTATCAGGAAGCCCATTTAAATAAAAACCAAGACTTAAAACGAAATTGTCCTATTTTATCCAACTTTGTAAACTTATTAGAACTCGAATATGATTTAATGGACCTTTACTAATTCTTTTGGGCTAAAACTTGAATTTTAGAACTATTGTGGACTTATGTTGCCATTTGTGAAACATATTATAAGCCCTAGAATATTGAGACAAAAGTTTTTAAACTCTAAGGGCTAAATGTAGACATTAACAAACTTAAAAGAATCCCTAGTTGATTTAACGCGGATAAAAAAAAACCCTAGAGGTTGATTTTACCACTTTTGAAACTTATTTTGAGCCCTAAGTTATTTTCATTGGAAAAACTAATTGTGCCCTAAGGGTCACATTACAAAACTAGAAGGACCAAATGTGTAAATTATCAAAACATAAATGACAAGCTATTCTGTTTATTAGAATGTACTCATCGGAAGCATACGATCAATAACTACATCCTAAATATCACCTATGAGTCTAAACTTGAGTTCAAAAGATTACACGCTCAGGAAAAGTGTCCTCACTTGTTCCCTGGACGAGTAACTTCATCTTAAGCTTTGACGACAAAGCTAAAATAACGGGTAGGTGCTGTAAAACCCCAAATTTGGGCTTTCAGCACGTCACCGACTTCATTATTATTATCATTCATCATGTAATATTTTAACGAACCACCTTTACCTAAATATCCTCACAAGACTTAATTCGTACGAAAAAAATCGTCATCTTAGTATAAAAATAGTGGAGCATTTTAACTCACTATAATACATATCGTCATATTTAAAATACAACTTATAACTACACTGATAATTAAATTTATTTAATATTCAAAAGTATTTCGATAAAACGATTAATTACACCGTTTAATATTTCATTGTAAAATGTACGAAGAAATTTTAATGGGAAGTTATCAAAACAATATACTTATTTTTATTAAAACGATATACTTATTTTTACGATAAATGATATACTTATTTAAACGATAAATAATCGTCAATTAATTGAACGAACACTTTATTCATAATTATAAGTCGTATGAATACTTTGATTTATTGAGGAAATCATTTTAAAATCAATGGCGCAAATTTCGTAAAACGAATCTAATTTTATAACATTCGAACGAGTCCCGAATCATTTATTTACAATCGTATAATAAAAGTTACACTTTAAGCCCTTACAGAATACTTACAACCGTAACCCTTAACTATGGTACTCTTTACAAATTGTTTTTGTTACTTTTGAATTGTATATAAATGGAAATTAGGGTTTCCCATCTCACTTGTAACTAAACCTAGCCCCTAAAAACCCTCTCTCCCTCCCATCTCTATTTCCAAGGGCCTCTTTTTATTTCCGGTCACCGGAAATATTTTCCGACCACTAATATACCACCATATACTCCATCGGCCGCCACCTGCTACACCACCACTCCTATACGAAACCCACCACCTTCCTACTGAATACCACCCACGCCACAAACGCTGCCACCAGCAGCCTCTCCACCCGCCATCATTTCATCATCATTACACCATGGAAAACACCACCAGGTCCGTCCTTTTTATCATCACCAACCGACGCCACCACAAATCACTACTGGTCGACCATCACACCATCTTCACAGCCACCATATTAGATTTGCTGCCACCACATTTAACCACAGATCCAACCACTCAGGTTCGTCACCATGGATACGACTTATGTCAGATCCGTCAACACGCCATCACCACCACGACGCGATTTGTTGTTGTGGTTAGATCAGCCAGCCGCCACCAACGTGGCCTCAACCACCACAATCCTTTTTGAAATTTATCACCACTGTTCGGAAACCACCACCACCATCTTCTTATAACCACATATCCATGGTCCTCAGATCCGTCCTCTAGACACCACCACAGCCGTGGTGGTTGAATCGTAGGTGTGTGTTCGTTTGTGTTGTCGAAACCCACTAAATCCGTCGCGTCACCAACACCCGTGATGTATTTGATTCGACAACAAATAAAGACGGAGGGTGTGTTTATTCCGGGCCAAAATCAGCAAATAAGGCGTTTATATGTAGATCCGAGCTTTAACATCCCTATGGGAATTTGTGCATTCGGTTCGAACATAATGACGTCAGTGGGGGCGTTTTGGTTGTAGCAACACCAGTGGGGGTGCTTGTTTTATTGTTGTAGATCAGTAAGGGGTGTTCGTTTTGGCAGAAGATCAGCTCAGGGGTGTTTGGATCTGCTGTTAACAACAGATAAGGGGTGTTTGGATCTGCTGATAAGCTGCAGGATCGTGTTATAGGAGCGTTTGGGACTACAGAAATGCGTTAGGGGTGCGTTTGGGTTTGCAGAGTGTTGTAAAGGGGCGTTTGGTTTGCTGATTAGTAGCATTAGGGTGTGTCTCGGCTTTGGACAGAAAACATACTAAGGTATCATCGCCACCGCTAGTTCATATATTCCCACTATTAGCCTTAGATCTTCTACCAATAACCTTAATTTACCACCGTTAGTTATAGATCTACCATTGTTATCTAAAAATTACCACCGTTAGCTTTAAAACTGCCTTTGTTAGTCTAATATTACCCCTGTCTTCCTTAAACCTAACCACTGTTGCCACCGAGAGCTTATTTTACCCACTGCTTTCTTATTCTACCCACTGTTTTCCTTAAACTTACCCACTGTTGGCTTATATAGCCACTGTTGGTGTACAAGGGACAAATTTAACAGCTTTTTGGAAAAGATATTATATTTTACTAATGGGAAACGTATTTTAAGTCAAGGTTATTAACAAATAAACTTTAACTAATTATTTTGGAACCTTATAAATTATCAAATAAATTTAATAATTTATTTATCAACAAAGACTACAAAAACATATATCTTTTTAACCATCGAGGGTACGCGTAAACAGTGAACGAACAACACGCACATATAACCTTTGTCATAACAGTATATATAAATAATTTAATATACTGTGACCTATTAATAACGTGAACGAACGTAAGAGTAATTAAACTGCATACATTTATTATTTGTGCATATACTGAGACCTACTCAATTACTTTGGTATTTGATTTACTGTGTGCACCATGACTTGTATACTATGATCAACCTCGAGCAGTATTATTCAGGTGAGTTCATAGCCTCGCCTTTCACTACTATTTATGTTTTTACTAACCCGCGAGGGGGAGACATGCTATAACTTGTTTTGACTATATGATTTTGATATCTTATATTTAATAAACTGTTGATCGAGGAAACACAAACTGAACAGTTACCCTTAATTACATTTGCCTATTGTAGATGAACCCGCATGACCCGTGCATCCGAAACTGTTAGAATTTTTGAATTGCCTGAATGTTATAAATAGATCTATTTGGGATTGACCGTCCCCATCTGGGTGAGTCATGCTCACTGTGCCTCGGCCAGGACAACAGATGTTTCACATTTGAGAACTTATTATTTTTATGGGTGCCTTTTAATAAGGCGAAGGGTCCTCAATTGTCGAGGACTTAACTGTTAAGTCTCAGTTTTGGGCAATATGGGAATGTAATTACCTTATAGTATTTGGCTTTGTGCGATACTATGCTTGTGATGTTTGTGGTTCTAAACTTGACCTTTTATTATTTGGTACATTAATACATGGAACATACTGATATATCTGGACTTGATTATTATCAAACCTTATGAAATACTATATGGGATATTTGAGATCCTACACTTGATTTTTATATCAAACTTTGTGCAACACTATGTAAGACAATTTACTGTCCTAAACTATGATTTTACAAAACTCTATGAATTCACCAACTTTATGTTGACTTTTTTAAGCATGTTTTTTCTCAGGAAATTAAGCTGGATTATTTGAGCATGGACTGAGCATCATATAGGAGCATCATAGTAATTGGGGGATCTGTTTTCACTCGGATATTTTTAACAACTGATATTTAACACTTCAACTAATTGTACCAAAACCATATTTGTATCAATTGTATTTCAAATCATGTAATTATGATCAATGCTTTGTATGCCATTTGTTCTGTGATCCCAACGTGACACCTAATTACTATTCCACTACAAACCTGATTTGGGGGTGTCACACGGTAGCTAAGGGAGAACTGAGCAGAATGGCAACGGACTGCGCCGAAGTGTTGTGCCCTCCCTTGCTTACAGCCATAGGTGGGTGTAGATGGATGGTTGGACAGGGAATGCGGCTTGCCGTGAGCAAGGTAACGGAGGCTCCTTACTTGTTGCAGGCTTTTGCTGATGTTATATCGGACGGAATTGACCGTGGTAGGCACGAGGGTTTGATCAAAGTTTCAGAGCTGATAAGCAAGAAGGAAGACATTACCCAACATGCCTACCACAACCCTCTAGCTGAAGAGAAGATGACCGCATCGATGGCCGCCCTTGGGGAAATCCAACACCCATTCCTAGACGAACTAGAGTCGCTGAAGGATGCTCCCAATGAGGTGATAATGTCCAAGCTTACAGCCGATCCCATCCACCTGACCCTGCCCACCTACGACTCTGTTTCGAAGGTGATGAAAGGTGAGAAGCTGTTAGCCGAGGCGTTGGATGCTAACATGACCAGGGCACAGGGTGGAAAAGATGCTCGCGGTGAGGTCCTTCTTACCTTGATTGCAGAACGGAAGAGAGAGATAGGAGAGTTCTTACCTCCTTTATTATTTACATTGTAAACATTTGTGCCTTTATTGGTCCGTGTATGTATACAGCTAGAACTGACAGTATTGTTATAACTCGTTATGTTTATGTATGTCCGTGATGAGCACGGATACTTTGTGTTTTGAATTTGAAACTTTTTCATTTTCTTTAGATATCATGTACCTATTTTGCATGACATGTCACGTCTTACCCAAAATAAAACCAAGTCTATATTTTACTAGATGTGCGGCGTGCGTCTTTACCATGAAAAGCACTACGTAGGTGCGACATATGGAAACTTATTACAACGTCTTGTAAAGAAGGTGTCTAGTAAGGATACATGATCCACGTCACTGGGGTTGCATCCCTCTTATGCGACAAGTTGAATTATTGGGTTCACTTAATCCTCTTACCCCGCCTGGAGGCGTATAGTACATGTACGGTTTTGAATGCATGCATATGAATACGAGATAGAACATTATAGCAATAACAACTAAATCTATACGATAATAATTTGCACATATAAATTAAAAGACACGACAATAATTTGTACAAGAACGAGCCGTGGAGCTAGCTAGGCACCACGACATTTTATTAGAACGTTTACGATTTTTGTTTTGACAAGAATGGGAAATCCTAAAAACAAAGTGAACCTAGAAAGCATGAAAAACAAAACAAAAGAGAATACATGGATCTTCATTGAAGCCAACCATAGCGAAGTGTCCATGCGGAAGCCATAGCCTTTCAAAGATAGCATCTTTTAAGATTGCAGATATTCCATGTGCGTTCCAGGTCACGGCCATCCATGTCACGCAACTTGTACGCGCCCCGTCCTAAGGCTTCTGTAACCTCATACGGTCCTTCCCACTTGGGGCCCAGCTTTCCTGTATTCTCCGCTCGACTTTCCTCGTTGGCACGATAAACAAAATCTCCCGGTCGAAAAGAAACACCTTTAACATTGGTTTCATAATAAGCCTTCATCCGTGCCTTGGACTTGGCCTCATTGATAGCCGCTATTTCTCTTTTTTCCTCCAACAAGTACAGATTAAATTGGAGTTTCTCGTCGTTCGTGACAACATTAACCTCCGCTGTGCGGATGGTCGGCATTCCAACTTCTGCTGGTATAACAGCTTCGGTCCCGTAGGCCAGCGCGAATGGAGTGTCCCCATTGGTTGTTTTAATCATAGTCCTATGTGCCCATAGAACATGTGGCAGCTCATCTACCCATTTGGCACTTCGTTCATCCAGGCGTGCCTTGATGCCTTCACCTAAGCTTCTATTTGCCCGTTCCACAAGACCATTTGTCTACAGGTGCTTAACAGATGCGAAGCGCCGCGTGATATTCAATGCTGCGCACCAGTCCTTGAATGGATTATCCGCGAACTGCTTCCCGTTGTCCGAGATGATTTCTCCTGGAAAGCCAAAACGACACACGATGTTTTCCCAAACAAACTTTTTAACATGTTTGCCTATAATGGATTTATCTGCTTTAGCTTCTATCCATCGTGTAAAGTAGTCCATTGCGAAGATCAAGAACTTAACTCCTCTGCAGCTACGGGGAAAGGTCCTGCAATGTCAATCCCGCACTTATAGAATGGCCATGGGGATGTAATGGGTGTCAGTTCCTGCTGTGGATGTCACGGTACTGGTATGTGCACTTGGCAATCACTACATTTACGAATCATGTCGTGTGCATCCCTATACATAGTAGGCCAATAATATCCTGTGCGTAGAGCTCATGCCACTACGGATCGGGGACCTGCATGCATACCGCATAGCCCTTCATGTATCTCACTGATCACATAAGTAGCCTGGCGCGGCCCAACACACCGCAACCACGGCTTTAAGAAAGAGCGCTTGTAAAGAATACCTTCTCGAAGCTCAAAGTGCTGCGACTTCCTTCTGATACGCCGTGCCGCCTTTTCCTCATCTGGAAGGGTTTCGTCAGTTAAATAGCTGATGATCGGGGTCATCCATGTAGGTCCCTCTTCCTCAACTATAGCTGCGACTTCCCCTTCCGTTATAGACTTTTCCTTTAGTATTTCTACCAAGACTTGCTTGGATAAGTGGGCGAAACTTGTAGACGCGATCTTCCTAAGAGCGTCCGCCTTCTTGTTTTCACCTCTTGGTACCTGTTTGATAGAAAACTTGCTGAAAGTAGCGATGAGCGACTTGACTTTCTCCAAGTATCGAACCATGTTGTCCTCCTTGGCTACGTAACCCCCTAGAATGTGGTTCGTGACAAGCCGTGAGTCCACGTAGGCCTCCAGGTTGCAGACTCCCATTCTAGCGGCGATTTTTAAACCCGCAATCAATGCTTCATATTCTGCCTCATTATTGGTGGATGTGAACTCAAAGCGCAGGGCGTATGTAAACTCCATTCCTTCCAGATTCGTAAGGATGAGACCAGCTCCTGATCCGTCCGTGCACGAGGATCCGTTAGTGAATAATACCCATAGTTCTGCTGGAGCTTCCTCTCGTTGTATTACTGGTCCGTCCTCATCTGGCTTCTCAACCAAGAAGTCTGCCAAGATTTGGCCTTTGACCGCGGTCCTTGGTCTATAGGAGATGTTATGCTCTCCTAGCATAATGCTCCACTTCTGTAACCTGCTGGCCACGTCTGGTTTTGAGATGATTTGTTTTATTGGTTGATCGGTAATAACCACAATTGGGTGTGCCTGAAAGTACCGGCGTAACCTTTTTGTGGCGAATACTAATGCCAAAACCAATTTCTCCATAGAGGAATAATTCAACTCCGGCCCTTGTAGTGTTCTACTTATGAAGTAGACAGGAGTTTGGACTGTGTCCCTATCTGTCATAAGTACCGCACTTATTGCTCCATGTGTAGCCGACAGATACATGATGAGCTCTTCCTTAGGTCGGGGTGCCACTAGCATGGGAAGAGCTGCGAGGTGTTGTTTAAGCTGACCAAAAGCTTCCTCAGCTTCCTTTATCCAACAGAAATCTCCCTTCTTGATACACTTCTTGAGTGTTTTGAATAGGGAGAGTGACTTCTCTGCGGATTTCGACATGAATCTGTTTAGCCCGGTCAGCTTTCCATTTAATGATTGTACCTCTTTTCGCGTCTGAGGAGACGGTAACTGTATCACCGCGTCCGTCTTTTCTGGGCAAGGTTTGATCCCATTTGGATCGATCATGTATCCAAGGAACATCCCTTCAGTTGCCCCAAACGTGCATTTTTTCGGATTCAGTTTCATATTAATCCTCCTCAATGTGTCAAACGTCTCTTGGACGTCACGGAGAAGTGCCTCCCCCGTATGACTTTTGATGACTAGATCATCAACGTAGACCTCAAGGTTTCGGCCTATCTGTGAGTCGAAGGCTTTATCAACAAGTCGCTGATATGTTGCCCCGGCGTTCTTCAGTCCGAATGGCATTTTTGTATAACAGTATACGCCCTGACTGGTATGAAACGCCGTCTTCTCCGCGTCCTCCTCTGCCATCTGGATTTGGTGGTATCCTTTGTATGCGTCTAAGAAGCACTTAAAAGGATATCCACATAGGGATTCCACCTTCCAATCAATCTCTGGTAACGGATAGCAGTCCTGTGGGTAGGCTTTGTTCAGGTCTGTGAAGTCAACACACATGCTCCAGCTACCGTCATGCTTCTTGACCATGACTGGGTTGGATAACCACTCATGGTAGTATACCTCGCGCATAATTCCTGCATCCACTAATTTCCGTACTTCATCCAGTATTACCTGGCTGCGTTCTGGTGCTTGACCATGCTTCTTTTGCTTAACGGGAGGATATCCCTAGCGGATTTGGAGTTTATGTTCTGCTATCGCACGAGGCACACCCGTCATATGCTTGGGCTCCCATGCGAATACATCCAAGTTTGCTTTCAGAAGAGAGCACATGGCCCTCTTGCCGCTATCCGAGAGCGTTCCTCCTATGGACACCTCTTGTTCTGGATAATCGGGATGGATTGCCACCTTCCAGTTGGGGGTGGTGATCCTTCCTTGGCGGGGACCGGTAGGACTGGTGTTGCCACGGCATGACATTCGGATGCTGGCATGATTGAGTTATAGATGGTGACAATTCCTCCTTCCACAGGGAATTTAATCATTCTGTGAGCTGTGGAGGGTACTTCTCGTATGACTAAGATACCTGGTCTTCCTATTATCCCATTGTATGGAGAGTGTGAGCGTATCACCATAAAGTTCATCCACGCCATGGTGGAATGTTCTTTATTCCCAATGGTTACTAGCAGACGCAGCTGTCCTATTGGCCAGATGGTGTCTCCACTAAAGCCGATGAGCGGCGACGTGGCCGGTACTAATTGGCTTCTTATTTCTGGTTGTAGTTGTACGAAACAGTGTTCGTATAGTACTTCCGCTGATGACCCTCCATCCACATACATATGGCGAACATTGCGTGTTCCAATGCTTACCTCAATCGTGAGAGGGGCATCGGTCACGTCGTTTGCCGTAGTGGGAGGGGATGAGATATCTCTGCCTCGTGAAAATTTTTGACTAATTTTCTGCTTTGTGCGGCGCTGCCAGGATTGGATCATATATATAGTCGAAGGTTTGTCCTTTTGGGGATCCTTCTTATCGTGCTTCTTGTTATCCTTTCCGTCCTTCGTGAACCCGACACACGGGTACTACCCGCATCCGGCCTGTTACTAATGGGTTGGATTAATATCATTTGAGCTTATGGGCTTCGAATGAACAGTGACCGCATGCATGCGTTTGGCCCACGGCCCGGCACGGCCGGTACAGGGTTAGACAAAATCATACTCTTATTATGATTAGGATTTACCCCAAAGAAGAGGATATACACTCACCATAATTAGAAGATAACAATCAAGCTAATTCTGGTACTTATCCTTTCCGTCCTTCCAATCCTTGACCAAATGTTTGAGTTTTCCTGACTTGATCGGTGACTCGATGTGCTTCTTGAGCTGGATACATTCCTCCGTGCCGTGGCCCTTGTCGTTGTGGAATTCGCAGAATCGATTTCCCTGACGACGGTCCACCGGAGTCGTCATTGGGGGAGGTCTCGGGAAGTTGGCCCCTTCTGTCAGCAGGATCTCCCGGTAAGACATTTTTAAGGGGGTGAACTTGTCCTCTGACCGCCCTCCTTTGTTTGGGCTCTTGTAGTCCGAGCCCCTTCCACTGCTTTGGTTGTTTTAACCACCTGACTGTCTCCTGGACTGGTCGTTTGACCGATAGTTGTTTCCCTTTGTAGGATAGTTCGCGGCTACCGCGGTTTCTCCTTCTATAAAGTTCCTGACCCTTTCCATGAGGTCGTCATACCTATCTGGTCGCTTGTCGTTGAGCCGTCTAATTATATCCCTGTCTGTTATGGCATGCGTATAATCGGAAATTTTTAGGAGTTCCGGCATTGTCTTTGTGCGTGTGCACTCGTCATTGAAGCGTTCGGTGAAGGCCTCCGTAGATTCCCCAGGCCGTTGCTTGACGGTTGCCAATGAGACCGGGTCCCTATTATACTTCTTTCGCTGAGTATAATTGTTTTTGAACGCAGTACGCAGTTCAGTGAAGCTATCAATGCTTCGGGGAGGAAGTCCCTCAAACCAATCACGAGCATTACCGATCAAGGTTGAATTGAACATATGGCACAATATAGGCATGGGCCATCGTTCGATTTTCGCCTGCGTGTCAAATATCTTTAGGTGATCATCCGGATCACCAGACCCACCATAAGTCTTGACGCACGCCGGCATGCGACGGTTTTTATCCTTGGAGTAATTCTGTATGCGGAGAGTAAAAGGATCTTCCCTGGGATCACACCATGGACGGGTGAGATTAGGATCACACCATGGGCGTGAGAGATCTTCCTCTTCCGCCTCACGATAATAGGGGCCACCGTAGTACCCTTCATCGTCTGGCGGCGGTGGAGGAGTACGCCTAGGTCGGCGACGCTTGGGTGGATGGTCATCCGAATCCTCTCCTGATGGACCGGGGGAAGGGGGAGGTGCCCCACCTTTTGGTAAAGGATCCTCTCTATGAGAAGAGCTAGGAGCCTTTTTCCCGGTATTCATCCTATCCCACACACTTGTGCGGCGATTGTTCCTGGTTAATTCTAGGTCCGGCCGTTCGGCTGAGTCATCGGATCTATCTCCTTCTTCACGAGATTGTAGTAGTTCCTGCATAACACGATCCCCTATGCGCTCGAACACATTCCGAGATTGAGGGGTTTCCTCAAAGAGGTTTTGTTCCTAGGGTCGTTCCCTCTTCTTCCTTTGAGTCTGAGGAGAGGTGCCGGATGCGGCCCTGCCAAAGTTGAGCCTAGATTGGAGGTTCCTACCTAGGTTTAGCATGGACGCGATTCCTGGGACGATCCTCTCGAAGTTCTGTGTGAGAACTCGAGCGAGGTCTTACTCACTAAGTGGTTCCACTTCCACTTCTTCCTCGGTCGCTGGCCTGCGCGGCTCCTTGTTAGGGGGCTTAAGCGCGCTCCCTGGATCAGGGTTGTCCAAGGTCGAGGTAGGTGGTGGGGTGATATCGGACGTGCCTATCACACCCATGGACTGAAAAACACTTCGGTTATTTGGTCCACCAGTTTGGTTGCTAGGGGACTGAGTGGGAATGAGTATCCCGTCCCCTGTGGACTTCCGGTTCGCAGGATTCATGTTCCTGGGATATCCTTCCGGATGTCCTTTCGTCATTGAAAGAGATCGAGAAGAAACTTGCTCTAGCTTATTGTATAGGTCCCGTGGATGGCACCAACTTGTTGATACAAAAGTTGGATGATCCTTGCTAGACCCGAATTAGGCTTAATTCGGGTTGGTGATGTAGGTAAATCGTACACGTTTTAGGAAAAACGTATATGTGGCAAGTATTAAGTCTTACGCTTTAGGAAAAACGTAAAACCCCAAAAAGAATCTTCTTTGCTACCCCCCAGTCTACGCTTAGTGCATGCGCACTCGATCGAAGGATTATTCCAATTCTAGCGACGCTTTGAATCGACGCAATCGTAATCGAAGGAATCGACGACGTAGACGAGATTTAGAAACCGATGTTCCTAATATCGTTGTTGAAGAAACCTTAGACGAGATGGCCAACAATCGTTCGATGATGGAATTGCTCCAAGCACCCACCGAGGGTTATGGAGACGCGATCGTAATTCCCGCTGATGTAGAATACGCGTTTAGGAAAACAACGTATAAATGCGGCAAGTATTAAGTCTTACGCTTTACGAAAAACGTAAAACCGAATAAATGCGGGTTCGTTCTCGAAGGAGGTGTGTGGATTAAGTGTGCCAATATATAAAATCAAGAGTTTGGACTAGTGATGTTTTTGGTTTAGAAGAGAAAAAGTAAAGACGAGCTACGACTACGATTACACTACGACGTAATGACGTAAAACGCGAAAGTAAATACGTAAAACGTGACAAAATTAAAAATTAAACCTAAAATTTAATTAAAAGTTCAAACTAAGTCTAAAATAATATAAATAAGAATAAAAATCCAATAAATAATTTTTAAAACCTTTTATTAATTAAATATTCAATTTTAAATGCTAATTAAAGCCCTAAAATTAAATATAATTAAGAAAAAGCCCAAAATATCATTTTATTGAACAAATAACTCACTTATATTATTTAAAGACTAAAAAGTATTTTTCCTAAATTTTCAAAACTATTTTCTATTTTTAAAACTCTAAAAACTATTTTTAAACTAAAATAATGATAAAAAAAATATTAAAATAATGCTAAAAATAATTTGACAATTTTAAAAATCCTAAAGTATACTAATGAATATTAGAAAAATTAAAAAGTTTGAAAAAAGTAAAATTTTTTACTAAAAGACAAAACAGATGTAATTAAACCCTAATTAAACTAAAATTAATTCTAAAAATTAATTAATAAGTGAACAGTAAAATATTTTTAGACTAAAAATCTTAAAATACTTTTCTAAATCTAGGAAAATTTTTAAAACTGAAAAATATTAAGTTTTTACACTAAAAGACAAAAATTAGTAATTAAAAAGTAATTTATAATGCAATTTAATCTAAAAAATAGGAGATGAACAGTAACAGGAAAACAAATTTAATAGAAAAATCAGAATTAAAATAAGAAAAAATATAAAACTAAAATCAAGTTAAAACTCCTAAATTAGACCACTAAAGACAAAAACACTAGAAACTGAAAGTGACATCTTGGTTCTTTTTGTCTGCTTGTGTAGCAGTACCAAATTAATAAGTAGCAGTGGGAACTTTGTTCCCACTGACTTCACAAATTTTCAGGTCTAGTGACAAATTGATGTGTATCTTGCTTGTTACTTGGTGTTAACTGAAAACAAGGCACCCCCACAACCAGTTGGGTTGTGGAGAGTCACATAAATAAGAAAAACACAAGCTTGTTCACAAAATCACACACAAAGAGGCCAAAAAAGTTACTGATATTGAACTAGGGGGGTCTGATGAACAGTTGCTGATATAGATGGTCTACAAACGAATTTCAAGCACCCATATCTTGTTCAAAACACCACCGAACTACCATTAACTGATTACAAATCCTAAGTTATACCCTAACTTAACAGTCTACAAGATCTAGTTAAGCAAATCACTAAAAACCAAGCTATTTAATGCCTACTGAATTTTAAGCTAATTTTAAGAAAATTTTATCATACAAACTCTTCTGAAAACTTACCCAACTAGCAACTAAATACAGGAAACACTTCCAATGACCTAAAGGAACTTGTCTAGGCAGATTTAAAACAAGAAGTGTGTCAATCTTCTATTTTAAAATCCTAACCCAAACACCCTTTTAGTTTACTGAAATGCAACTTAACAAGGGATTATCCAAGATTACTCAAAGCAGAATCAAACTGGGGCTATAAAAACACACCTAAGCATCAAGTGGACAAAATCATGAACAAGAACACACTAATCACCAATTTCTCATAAGCACAAAAAGGTATAAGGCTGCCAAAAGGGGGTTCAAGAGAGTACCTGATGCCACCAGATCTTGCTGGTTATCCTCAGCTGTGATCTTATGAGTGTGGTGCAAGAACCCTGTTGGGGGACTACAACAGTCCCAGGGTGCAAAATATCTTCAATCCAATAAGAAAAACAAGGAGGGAATGTGAATGGAAGTCCAAGGCAGACAAATCCACCACACCCTTGAGTACCTGAACAACTAAAACAAGCCAAAGAAAAACTACAAGAATATTAAGCTTGTCAATAAGCTCAGTTGTCAGTTGAGCTTATGGCAAGCTTAGTATTTCAGTGAGTAATGAGCAAAAACTAATCAAACCTTTGATAACAACTTTCTTAAAAACCTGATTTTTGGAACTCAAAAATCTTAAGTACACAAAACCATAACCTCAACAAGGAAATAACAAAACTCAAGTCCTTGTGATGAGTCTGCTTTGTCAGTACACCCTCACCCCAATCAAACTTGAATTTTGGGTCCCAAAATATTTTACAAAAGGTAAGTCTTGAAAATATTTTGTTAAGCAACAAGTGCATAAAAGTAAAAATGAATTATAACTAAATGGAACACGGAGATTGTAAGGCCAAAAATTTTCACTTTAACTATTTAAAAATATAGGTTTACAAAAACTGGAACAAAGGTGTGCTAACATGCTAGCACCCTATTTATACTGATAAAATGAAGATTCTAGAAAAGCTAAAACCTAAACCCTAATTCTACTGAAAGTCCAATAATGCCCTTGAGCTTGAAATCTTGAAAACGGGTCAGATGTGACCCATGTGATTGCTGAAGAGATGCCAGTTGTGTTTGACCAATCTTGATCGTTTATCCAAACTTTGGGATCAAGAATTTGTACTGGAGACGTTGGATGCCTGTTTTCTTTGTTTTCTTGCACAAAAGTGGGGTCAGGGGAGTCTTGTGAGGGGACAATAGTGGGTGTTGTCACTTTCTGGGTGGGGAAAAGGGGTGAGAATGAGTTTGATTAGTGATCTGGAGTTTTAAGGTTAAAAAACCCTTTGATTAGGGTGAGTGGTAGATTAGGGTTTATGTTGGGATGAAGGTGTAACAATGTGAGTTTTAATCGGGATTAGGAGTTAACTTCGTGTTTCCCACGTTTTTATTAAACTAACCCGGTTTGAAAAGTTAATAAAATAAGTGGGTGAGTGGATGTGTGACTGGGATGGGAGTGGTGACGTGGGAAGATATGAGTGGGGGAGAGGGTTGAGGTGTAGGAATGATTGGTAGGGAAAAGTTGTAGTGTCTGGGCAGGTTTAGTCCTCATATTCCCAAATTTTGTTAAATTCAATTCTGGCAGCAATATTACCCGTATCCTTTGTTAATAGTTTGACCATGTTGTCAATTTTGGCACAAGTGGTTTACAACTTTGAATCAAGGACTCATAATGCAACTTTTGCATTCTTCAAGGGTTTTTCTTGCACATTATCATCATTTTAGGGACCCATAAGTAATTTTGAGTTTTTACAAGGGTTTAAAATGATAATTCTTCAAAAGTAGAGGGACCAATGTTGACAATCTTCAAAACTTCAAGGACCATTTTGGAAATTCAGGATTTGGGTCCGGTCTTTGTGCGGCTTCGTTTCCCGTGTTCGTTTTTGTTGATTCCTTTGATCTTTTGTTGATTTCATGATATTCGTACCTAAAACACACAATGAACAAACACAAGCATATATTTGGGTGTTTTGATGATATTTTAAGCGTTTTAAGCCCGATTTGGACGATGAGACTATGTATAATTACAGTCTCATCACTCCCCCATACTAAACCATTGTCGTGTCCCCACGCAATGCTAGAATTAAGTATCGTAGCACTTCCAAAATTCATTATATAATTTATTGAAGACGTAAACTTAAATAAACTACTACACGCGTTTTAGACATAATGTATTGTTTTCCTCACGATAAAGTGACTTTTGGGATCATTGAACAAGAACACGTAAATGCTTCGTTAGAAATAATTTCGCCGTCCTCGATTTTCACCCAATTCCATGCTAAGCGTGTAACGAGATCATTGTTATTATAAGTTAGCAACACAATCATATCTCATGAGTGTTAATCACATACCTAAACTCCCTTATTCCTACTTGGTATCTCTTATATTTCATTTTGTCTTAATGATCACGAGGATACATCATCGACTTATGCGTGAATAGAGATTAAGTCTAAAAATAGAGTCTTAACGGTGTAATCAAAATCATTAAATTAATAATTCATCCTAATAGACAACGATGTCAAAAAATTAAGTCAACAAGAAGGATCGATAAACACGGTTTTATAACGGTTTGAACATGAGACTTATTACCAAGACTTTTATACGCCCCCTAACAGAAGGGCTTTATTATCATAGGTTTACCTCCATCTTTTATTCAACTCCGCCATGGAGCTTTTATTATGACTTCGGTCTTGCCTTGCTTTTTATTATCCGCCATCATCGGTGGTTTTATTAGCCAAAGACGTATATCCTCATGCTAAAGCGAATTTTGGATCTTTAAAGCTTCAAAGATTAAGGCTTGATTCACTTTCAATTTGGGCATAGATTTTTCGGCCTTTTGAGCTTCAAATTTTTGCTTAATTTAGGTGAGCACTTGAAATCTTATTATTAGGTGAAGCTTTCGATTATTCGGGTGTCAATACTTCAAAACCGTGACGCTGGCGATACCTTAATGTTCCCAGTTTAATTACATGGAAGCTACTAAAACAAATTAGAAACCAACAATAGTGACTAAACCGCTAAATCAATATTTATTAACAATTTATTATACAAAAGCGTGGGGAGAATAAGATAATAATTACTACACATGAGATCGTGACAATTACGAGACTTATAAATAACTCTATCATTTCTCGTCCTTATTTAAGAGACTTTGCCTAAAAAGTTAAGGAATCGAAGCTAAGTGCTCAACACGCACGGTCGAGTCAAAAATTACTCTTATTCTCACCATTGGAAAACCTACATTCGTGTCTTAAACACTTATGAAAAACAAGAAAAATTTTAAAATTTGGCCATTTTTAGACTTATTTTGCAACAAAACGATAACAAAAAGATGATAATTGGATTGCGTGATGACGTAAGCAAGGTGAAGTATCTACTCACCCCCCCCCCCCCCATACTAAAACTAAACATTGTCCTCAATGTTTCGAGTCTAGGGGTGTAAACACCCCCATACTAGAGACGAAGTCGAATGCTTAATCTCGAGCACGGAAAGGGTAAAACGAATAACCTAAAAGCCATTTATGAATTGTGCTAATAAGATAAACGTTAGAACATAAAAGGATATCATCGGATATCGGAATCTCCAAAGGCAATGATCGAAGCTCGAGTGATCCGTAAAACGAACACGAGAGGCTTCAATGATGACGATGAACCTAATGAATCACAATCACAAACAACCACGGAACAAAGGTTGGAAGAGCACAAGTCCCCTCGTTACATTAACTAAGAAAGCGATAATATTTACAAGGATAAGCATGAGAATCCCCCACGAGGCACCTTGTTTTTGATAACTGAGTCAAAAGCTCGACTCGAATCCCCATAAATGTAATCATTTAGGGATAATCTTGGTATGATCATTTTGGTGGGGCTTACATGATAAACAATGCCCAAAAGTACATGGAGTACTTTAAAAACCCGATAAACGTATACCGGGGTCAAAGATCGTATCCTCACATTTGGTGGAAAATGATAAAGGCAAAGCCGGAGGATACGTTTTGTAAGGAAGAAAACTCCTTACAACGTACTCGAAGTACGTGTAGTCATGAGAACCGAGAGGGTGGGTGGGATTACTTTGAGACGAAGGCAAATTTGAAAGAGAATCAATAAAATGGGGGTCTCAAAGTCTCCTCCTGGTTCAAAGGCAAAGGCCTCATTGAAATCCTCATTCTCATCAAGAGGTGGTCCATCGGTGAACCCCTCGAGAATGGAGGCATCAAAAGTCAAAAGAGAAGGCTCATCCAAATGAGACTTAGGGAGGGTGACTAGCAAATCCGGCTCATCGAGTTTAGGATCCTTAGAATCCTCACTCTCGATGTCCTCGAACGTCTCATCAAAGAGAGGATTTACGTCACCAAAAACGAACTCATCATCAAATTCAAAAAGGGAATTTGAGTAGATTTTAAATTCGTCGACACGAACTTCCTCATCGAGTAGTGACTCGTCATCACTAGTGGAAAAATCATCATCGAAAAGCGGGTTCGAAAAAGTCAATGATTCTCTACCCGAAGTGTTGTTGGGAGAGACATCATCACATGAAATCGTATCATATTCACTATCGTAATTTGCCTTGTTAGAATCTTCGTGGAAAAATTCATCGAGAGCAAAATCACTTAACTCCTCATCGAAGACAACCGTAGGCTCACTTTGGATTGGAATAGGGATCTCAACACTAGGATTAGTGCTAAGATTCTTCTCCCCCATACTTAGAGAGGCATCGGGTTTCGTAGGGAGCATGAGAGTAATGGTTTCACAAGACGAGTTGAGATTAAAAATGTCGCTATCGTCGTCGTCATCATAAATAGGAGACGTGAGATCACATCTAGCTAGATGCTCCTCTCTTTCTTGTTCTTGTCTTTTATGACGAATATCGATGCTTAAACCATTGTAATCTTGTAAAAGTTTTTTAGTTTTAATCTCACACTCTCTTTTAAACTCGTCACTTATTTCTTCTTTACAATATCTCCTAATGCCGAGTTCATTAGTTATATCGTTTATTTCTTGATTGATTCTTCGTTTCTCCTCTTCCATATCCTTGATGCTTTTTTCGATCACTTCGACGATTGAAAGTTCATTTTTCTCCATAATTTGTTGAAAAATCATTTTGATTTCTTTAGATCCTCGTCAACGCGACTTGCACCGAGATCGTCATCGAAAAATATTTGTGGAGGTGATTGGTCAAAACCGGAGAATTGATTGTCGAAAGACGTATTGTAGTTCATCGGTTGACAATCGTACCCATAATGAGGTGCGTTTCCACAAGACTCACATGAATAAGACGATGGATAATTGCGATGATTGGTCAAACAAATTAGGATTCGGTTTGGGGTCATTATAATTCGTACAACAAAATCCGAATTCGTGCTCCAAACCGCAAAAATCACACGAATAAGACGAAGGCGGTTGTGGAGTTTGGCCATAGGATTGAAATCCGTAACCATGGTCGTTTTGAGGAGAGTTGTATATATACCCCTCCCTTCCTCCATAAATCTCGCAGTTGAAGCAATTACCACCGTCGGGCGGACCTCCACAATATGGACAAGAGTAATATCCCTCGTTGGACATGACGAAACGAGAAAATCGTAATCGAGAATTAAACACTAGAGGGTTAGAAAAAGAATTAATTGATAAGGGGTAAGAAGAATATTTTTTTATTTTTGATTGTTTTTTAATCTTTTGGATTTTTTGTGTATTACGTAGACTCAAATCTACAAATCTCCCCTCGAATCGATTTCTCGATTGAAGGAGCCTCAAGGAATGAAAACGATCACGTGGAGTGAACGTTCTCGATGACTTTAGAACGTTGGTGGAACACCAAAACGTTCAAGAGGGTTTAATCTTGAAAACAAGCAAATATATATGATACGTAGATAATACTTGGGGGCAAACCATCGATTAGCCTTTTTCTCAAAACACGCACAAGCAAGCGGGGGAAACGAGGTGGCGCTAAGCACTTAAGAGCCTTTTTCCCTTAGGTCGTGAAATACAACCGCCTTATAACCACCTTATAGTTTGTGTTAATTGAAATTAAGCCTCACGAAAGTATTTGTCTATTTTGCCTTTAGACTTTTGATTTAGATTCGAATACAATGATCGAGTGATGAAATCCCGAATCAAGGTTGCGTTTTCACGCTTTTGGAGTACTTGTATATTTATTGTTCTATGTAAGTACAATATAGTAATATATTCACAAGAAAAACAAAAACGATAATGGATATCTACAATATAGTAAAATGATTTGTTTGTGTTTAATTTAGAAATTTAAACACGATTTATTTGGATACTATAATATAGTAAAGAAAAATAACAAAAATGAGTATGTACGTATTTACGCTTTCCAAAAATTGAAAAGAAAAAACACACTACTCACACAAACACGATAATAATAATAATGGCACACAAAACACCTCCCCGGTAGCGGCGCCAAAAATTGATGTAGAACTACGCGTTTAGGAAAACAACATATAAATGCGGCAAGTATTAAGTCTTACGCTTTAAGAAAAACGTAAAACCGAATAAATGCGGGTTCGTTCTCGAAGGAGGTGTGTGGATTAAGTGTGCCATATATAAAATCAAGAGTTTGGATTAGTGAAGTTTCTAGTTTAGAAGAGAAAAAATAAAGACGAGCTACGACTACGATTACACTACGACGTAATGACGTAAAACGCGAACGTAAATACGTAAAACGTGACAAAATTAAAAATTAAACCTAAAAATTAATTAAAAGTTCAAACTAAGTCTAAAATAATATAAATAAGAATAAAAATCCAATAAATAATTTTTAAAACCCTTTATTAATTAAATATTCAATTTTAAATGCTAATTAAAGCCCTAAAATTAAATATAATCAAGAAAAACCCCAAAATATTATTTTATTGAACAAATAACTCACTTATATTATTTAAAGACTAAAAAGTATTTTTCCTAAATTTTCAAAACTATTTTTCTATTTTTCAAACTCTAAAAACTATTTTTAAACTAAAATAATGATAAAAAATATTAAAATAATTTGACAATTTTAAAAATCCTAAAGTATACTAATGAACAGTAGAAAAATGAAAAAGTTTGAAAAAAGTAAAATTTTTCACTAAAAGACAAAACAGATATAATTAAACCCTAATTAAACTAAAAATAATTCTAAAAATTAATTAAGAAGTGAATAGTAAAATATTTTTAGACTAAAAATCTTAAAATACTTTTCTAAATCTAGGAAAAATTTTAAAACTGAAAAATATTAAGTTTTTACACTAAAAGACAAAAATCAGTAATTGAAAATGCAATTTAATCTAAAAAAATAGGATATGAACAGTAACAGGAAAACAAATTTAATAGAAAAATCAGAATTAAAATAAGAAAAATTGTAAAACTGAAATCAAGTTAAAACTCCTAAATTAGACCACTAAAGACAAAAAAAACTAGAAACTGAAAGTGACATCTTGGTTCTTTTTGTCTGCTTGTGTTGCAGTACCAAATTAATAACTAGCAGTAGGAACTTTGTTCCCACTCACTTCACAAATTTTCAGGTTTGGTGACAAATTGATGTGTATCTTGCTTGTTACTTGGTGTTAACTGAAAACAAGGGCACCCCCACAACCAGTTGGCTTATGGGGAGTCACATAAACAAGAAAAACACAAGCTTGTTCACAAAAATCACACACAAAGAGGCCAAAAAAGTTACTGATATTGGACTAGGGGGTCTGATGAACAGTTGCTGATATAGATGGTCTACAAACGAATTTCAAGCACCCATATCTTGTTCAAAACACCACCAAACTACCATTAACTGATTACAAATCCTAAGTTATACCCTAACTTAACAGTCTACAAGATCTAGTTAAGCAAATCACTAGAAACCAAGCTATTTAATGCCTGCTGAATTTTAAGCTAATTTTAAGAAAATTTTATCATACAAACTCTTCTGAAAACTTACCTAACTAGCAACTAAATATAGGAAACACTTCTAATGACCTAAAGGAACTTGTCTAGGAAGATTTGAAACAAGAAGTGTGTCAATCTTCTATTTTAAAGTCCTAACCCAAACACCCTTTTAGTTTACTGAAATGCAATTTAACAAGGGATTATCCAAGATTACTCAAAGCAGAATCAAACTGGGGCTATAAAAACACACCTAAGCATCAAGTGGACAAAATCATGAACAAGAACACACTAATCACCAATTTCTCATAAGCAAAAAGATGTATAAGGCAGCCAAAAGGGGGTTCAAGGGAGTACCTGATGCCACCAGCTCTTGTAGGTTATCCTCAGCTGTGATCTTATGAGTGTGGTGCAAGAACCCTGTTGGGGGACTACAACAGTCCCAGGGTGCAAAATATCTTCAATCCAATAAGAAAAACAAGGATGAAATGTGAATGGAAGTCCAAGGCAGACAAATCCGCCACACCCTTGAGTACCTGCACAACTAAAACAAGCCAAAGAAAAACTACAAGAATATTAAGCTTGTCAATAAGCTCAGTTGTCAGTTGAGCTTATGGCAAGCTTAGTATTTCAGTGAGTAATGAGCAAAAACTAATCAAACCTTTGATAACAACTTTCTTAAAAACCTGATTTTTGGAACTCAAAAATCTTAAGTACACAAAACCATAACCTCAACAAGGAAATAACAAAACTCAAGTCCTTGTGACGAGTCTGCTTTGTCAGAACACCCTCACCCCAATCAAACTTGAATTTTGGGTCCCAAAATATTTTACAAAAGGTAAGTCTTGAAAATATTTTGTTAAGCAACAAGTGCATAAAAGTAAAAATGAATTATAACTAAATGGAACACAGAGATTGTAAGGCCAAAAATTTTCACTTTAACTATTTAAAAATATGGGTTTACAAAAACTGGAAGAAAGGTGTGCTAACATGCTATCACCCTATTTATACTGATAAAATGAAGATTCTAGAAAAGCTAAAACCTAAACCCTAATTCTACTGAAAGTCCAATAAACCCTTGAGCTTGAAATCTTGAAAATGGGTCAGATGTGACCCATGTGATTGCTGAAGAGATGCCAGTTGTGTTTGACCAATCTTGATCGTTTATCCAAACTTCGGGAGCAAGAATTTGTACTGGAGACGTTGGATGCCTGTTTTCTTTGTTTTCTTGCACAAAAGTGGGGTCAGGGGAGTCTTGTGAGGGGACAAGAGTGGGTGTCGCCACTTTCTGGGTAGGGAAAAGGGGTGAGAATGAGTTTGATTAGTG
Organism: Glebionis coronaria; assembly: GCA_025667525.1. Classification (NCBI taxonomy): domain Eukaryota; kingdom Viridiplantae; phylum Streptophyta; class Magnoliopsida; order Asterales; family Asteraceae; genus Glebionis; species Glebionis coronaria. Next base: position 345,635,628 of record CM046876.1, read on the forward strand.
ATCTGGAGTTTTAAGGTTAAAAACCCTTTCATTAGGGTGAGTGGTGGATTAGGGTTTATGTTGGGATGAAGGTGTAACAGTGTGAGTTTTAATCGGGATTAGGAGTTAACTTTGTGTTTCCCACGTTTTTATTAAACTAACCCGGTTTGAAAAGTTAATAAAATAAGTGGGTGAGTGGATGTGTGACTGGGATGGGAGTGGTGACGTGGGAAGATATGAGTGGGGGAGAGGGTTGATGTGTAGGAATGATTGGTAGGGAAAAGTTGTAGTGTCTGGGCAGGTTTAGTCCTCATATTCCCAAATTTTGTTAAATTCAAGTCTGGCAGCAATATTACCCATATCCTTTGTTAATAGTTTGACCATGTTGTCAGTTTTGGCACAAGTGGTTTACAACTTTGAATCAAGGACTCATAATGCAACTTTTGCATTCTTCAAGGGTTTTTCTTGCACATTATCATCATTTTAGGGACCCATAAGTAATTTTGAGTTTTTACAAGGGTTTAAAATGATAATTCTTCAAAAGTAGAGGGACCAATGTTGACAATCTTCAAAACTTCAAGGACTATTTTGGAAATTCAGGATTTGGGTCCGGTTCTTTGTGCAGCTTCGTTTCCCGTGTTCGTTTTTGTTTGATTCCTTTGCTCTTTTGTTGATTTCATGATATCCGTACCTAAAACACACAATGAACAAACACAAACATATATTTGGGTATTTTGATGATATTTTAAGCGTTTTAAGCCCGATTTGGACGATGAGACTATGTATAATTACAGTCTAATCACCCGCTATCGAAGCGGAGAATTTTGAGATTAAGAGCGGAATGCTTTCGTTAATCCAAACTTTGATATTATATATTGGCACACTTAATTCACACACCTCCTTCGAGAACGAACTTGGACTTTTCGTCTACACAGTTTTCCTAAACCGTGTTGATTAATACATTCCCATAATACGTTGTTTTCCTAAACACGTGTTATGGGCAAGTATTAATCAACACGGTTTAGGAAAACCGTGAAGACGAAAAGTCCAAGTTCGTTCTCGAAGGAGGTGTGTGAATTAAGTGTGCTAATATATAAAATCAAAGTTTGGATTAACGAAAGCATTCCGCTCTTAATCTCAAAATTCTCCGCTTCGATAGCAGGAATTACGATCGCGTCTCCATAACCCTCAGTGGGTGCTTGAAGCAATTCCATCATCGAACGATTATGGGCCATCTCGTCTAAGGTTTCTTCAACAATGATATTAGGAACGTCGGTTTCTAAATCTCGTCTACGTCGTCGATTCCTTCGATTACGATTGCGTCGATTCGAAGCGTCGCTAGAATTGGAATAATCCTTCGATCGAGTGCGCATGCACTAAGCGTATAATGGGGGGTAGCAAAGAAGATTCTTTTTGGGGTTTTTCGTTTTTTCAATTTTTTTTGTTTTTGATTGTTTTCAATTTTTTTGGGTTTTTGAATGTATTACGTAGACTCAAATCTACAAATATCTCCTCGAATCGATTTCTCGATTAAAGGAGCCTCAAAGAATGAAAACGATCACGTGGAGTGAACGCCTTCGATGACTTTAGAACGTTGGTGGTACACCAAAACGTTCAAGAGGGTTTAATCTTGAAAACAAGCAAATATAATATACATAGATAATACTTGGGCGGCAAACCCTCGATTGGCCCTCTTTCTCAAAACATGCACAAGCAAGCGGGGGAAACGAGGCGACGCTAAGCACTTAAGAGCCTTTTTCCCTTAGGTCGTGAAATACAACCGCCTTATACCCACCTTATAGTTTGTGTTAATTCAAATTAAGCCTCACGAAATTATTTATCTATTTTGCCTTTTAAACTTTTGCTTTGGATTCGAATACAATGATCGAGTGATGAAATCCTGAATCAAGGTTGCGTTTTCACGCTTTTGGAGTACTTGTATATTTATTGTTCTACGTAGTACAATATAGTAATATATTCACAAGAAAAACGAAAACGATAATGGGATATCTACAATATAGTAAAGATTGTTGTGTGTTTAATTTAGGAAAATTAAACACGTTTTATTTGGATATTATAATATAATAAGTAAAAATAACAAAAATGAGTATGTACGATATTTACGCTTTCAAAAAATTGAAAAGCAAAAACGCACTACTCACACAAACACGATAATAATAATGGCAACACAAAACACCTCCCCGGCAGCGGCGCCAAAAATTGATGTAGGTATAATCGTACACGTTTTAGGAAAAACGTATATGTGGCAAGTATTAAGCGTTACGCTTTAGGAAAAACGTAAAACCGAATAAATGCGAGTTCGTTCTAGAAGGAAGGAGGTGTGTGAATTAAGTGTGCCAATATATAAAATCAAAGTTTGGATTAGTGTCGTTTTTGGTTTAGAAGAGAGAAAAATAAGACGAGATACGCTAAAAATTACACTATGACGGTACAAACGTAAAATCGTAAAACTCGACGAAATTAAAAAGTACTCTAAAAATCCCCAAATTTTAAATCTAATTTAAGAAAAGTCTAATTAAAACAAAAGTGAAAACCAAATTTTGCAAAACCTATTTAATTAATTTATATTAGACTACGACGAGAATTAAACGTATACGTAAAACGTAAAAGGCGACGAAATTAAAAATTAAAGCTAAAAATAAATTAAATATTAAAACTAAGTTTAAAATAATATAAATAAGAATAAAAATTCAATAAATATATTTTAAAACCTTTTATTAATTTAATATTCGATTTTAAATGCTTATTAAAGCCCTAAAATTAAATATAATTAACAAAAAGACCAAAATATTATTTTATCAAACAAATATCTTACTTATATTATTTAAACATTAAAAAATATTTTTCCTAAATTTTTAAAACTATTTTTCTAATTTTAATTAGCTAAAAACAAATTTTTTAATTAAAATAATGCTAAAAAATAATAAAATAATGCTAAAAATAAATTTTATTTTTCTAAAAACTATATTTTAACTAAATTAACAAGGGAAAAATTAAAAAGTTTAAAGAAAACTAAAAAAATGGCTAAAAACGAAAGTACCCCAAAGTACTCCAAGGTGGAGTACTTCTGTGTTGTCCAAGATCCTACCAGACAAAGATGTTGTCCAATATCAGTGTTGACCGATATCGCAACACTAAAAAACAAAAAAACAATTGTCATTCTCGGACAACAAAGAAGATTCTTACTGTATGGTTTTTAGGCTCGTTTTTATTTGATTTGGGCTCGTTTTCGCTTGTTTTTCGATGTTTTTGGGCACAAACGGCACCCTCACTTGCCAGGACCACAAAGCAAACAAGCACATAAATCCACCAAAGAACAACAAAAGACGACAAAAGTATTATGGTTGTGTGAGTCTAACTGTGCACAATAGTGGGATACCAAAGCTATATTCAACTACCCTAAGCTATTCGAACCTAGATACCAACTGCCACAGCCCTAGAGCACTCCAATCTCTAACTGATCTCCAAAATCCAATACTTAAAACTCATTTACAACGCTCCTAATAGCCTACTGCTTGACAGAAATTTGATGACAAAAAGGGGCACAGACTTGGGGACAATTGCTTGAACTAATAAGCAATCTAGTGAGTAACTTGAGCATACCAAATATTGAGCAACTTGCACACCACCCTACACTATCCTATAACTATTGAAATCAAGAATTACAGCACTTGAATCCTCAAAATGAATCAACAAGAGTTGTTGATGCGTTGTGCACTAATAGGCAGAAATAAGACTTAAGCATACACAAAATTTTGCTTTAAGTGACTCCTAACCTCAAAGAACTATTAGAAAACATATTATCCCAGCAAATAAATGAAATTCAAGCAAAATTAACCTTAAAGAACAACTAACAATATAAATCATATGCTTGCTGAGTCATTGACCACAGAAAATAAATTGAACACCTATTTTTTTTTTATGAATTAAGATGAAACAAAAGCCTAAAGCCACTACTACTAACCTCACTAATCCGATGCAAATCAAACCTTAACCTAAATCCTACGCTATGATAGGTTACCATACTAATCCAAACACTATTTTAACAAGAAATAAGCAACAATAAGAGACAAGATCAACAAAATACATGGCAAATCAGAAAAGCAGAAAATAGACTAACAATAAGAAAGGCAAATTAAGCAAGTAACAAAAACAAATCAGCAAACAAGCACACATATACGCAAGGAAAAAAAACACATAAGCCATATAAGACCAAATAGCTAGCAGACTAGGATAAAAAAAATAAAAATGGGAGGACTGACTTACAACAGGTCCAAAAGTATATCACAATCTGACCAAGATTGTTATAGGCTAACCATACCCTTTTTCAGCTTATCTCATACCCAAAACCAGCTTATTATAACGCTTATACCCCCGGTGATCAACTGAAAATATTCTACGAGAACACCTTTTAGCTTACTACTTGGAGTACTTGAAGAGAAATCAACAGGCCACCACACTTGAAACCTGCACAAATCACAAGGAAAAGAAGTGTAAGTCCAAATAAACAAGGATATGAGCTATTTGTCAGATAGCTTATATCCAGCTTATTTGAACAGTAAAAAAAAACTGACTACTAAAGCAACTTTTTCTGAAATTATCGTAGGATCCAAAATTTTGCAAAATGAAAAAGTAAATAATCAGGAATGAAACATAAGCTATAACCTTGTCAAATAAGCCCAAGGTGTCAACTTAAAGATTACTGCCAACTTATAGCTTATGGTCCCAGACCAGAAAATGAAATTTTAGCGAGGAACAATGAAGAACAATAACTAACATCAAGTTATACCTTCACTTGAGCTTGATTTGTCAGGTCAAGCTCATGTGATCAGACAATAACTTGAGGGATCTCAAAAGCTTTGCAAATTTAATTTGAAAAAATCTTTTGATAAACTGAAAATGAAAATGCAAGAATTTAAAACAAAAAGACAAATAAACTGGAACTCAGAATGATATCTCAATAGCAAGGCTTTAAAATTGCATATAACTACTTCATTAAAAAGGTTTACAAAGAGAGATAAAATCTAGAACAAAGGCTCATGCACATGTTGCAGGCTCTTTATATAGTATGCTAAAGATCTTTCTAGAATCATAAAGAAAAGCTAACCCTAATGTATGATAAACCAAAATTGCCCATTGGTCTTGAATCTCGTTCTTGGTCAACACTTGCTGCTTGTAACTTGCCAGGAAGACATGTGATGTGCCAGTTGTGGATATCCAATCTTGGTCGTTGGTTAAAGCTTTGGGTCCAAGTAAACACATCCAACCATTAATCTTATCGGATTGGGGTTTTGTATTGAAAGTGACGCAACAGGGCATGCCCATGTGGGGTGTTGGGATGAGCTGGAGATTGTTTTAAAAGTGGGGAAGTGATGTTGATAGGGTGTATTATTGATCTGGATGTTTAGAGCACAAACCCCTTTGATTTAATGATTGGGAAAATTAGGGTTTGTACTTAATTAGGTGTGTTTTGATCAGGTATGGGAGGTTAGGGGTGATGATAGTTTAAAACGTGGGTTTAATAAACGAAACGGGTAAGGCTGCTGGTGGGATAGTGGGTATGGGTCGGGTAGAAGGGTAAATGGGCGGGGTAAACGGGTTTAGGTGACATGGCAGGTTTTTATTGGTGGTAAGGGTTTACATGTTTGACAAAACAACCCCTCAAACTTCCATGACAAAAGTTATTTTGGAGCCTTGTTTTTTAGTGGAAACCAAGGGACAAATCCCCACCCTTCATTTAGCTTTGATCTAAGGGTGGGGATTAATCTAAGATTTAATTTTTCAAAACCTATTTTTATGTCTAATTAAATAAAGTATTTTTTTTAATCGTTCATTTTACTTTCCTTTTTTTCACACAGTGAAATGTGTTTTCAGAATTCTCTCTCTTCATTTACATTACCACCATGCCACCAGTCGCCATCACCACACCACCGGCCACCTGCGCATTTTCTTCAACTGACCACCACCGTCAGATCCATCCTGAAACCTTAACCACCACAATCACCTCCGTAGCAAACCCCTAAAAGTGATTGATTTTCTACTTGTTTTGTTCAAGATCTCTTGTTTGCTTCTCATAATCATCTATAATCATCATCGTCATCCTCATCTACCAAATGCCTCTGCCACGTCATCAAACCACCACAACCGTCAGACCAGATAGATAATGGAGATGTTGATGATGAAGTGTTGTTGATTGATCTTTTGTATCAAAAGGAGGAGGTAACTGACATGGTGTTTAATTGAATGAGGGATTTTGAGTGTTTTTTTTCAGTTACGTTTATGAAGCACGTGAGTTGTTGAGAAAAGTTGGTGAGGTAGACGGATGTTCACCGGATGTAGTGACGTTTCTGCAATGACAAGAGTCGCTACACGTTACTGTGTAATATCATCAGTGATATTTTATCGCCGGTGATATTTTTATTGTTTTATCACTAGTGAAGTATCACTAGTAATAAACCAATGAAATATCACGTTACTGTGTAATATCATCAGTGATAATTTATCACCGGTGATATTTTTATTGTTTTATCACTAGTGAAGTATCACTAGTAATAAACCAATGAAATATCACGTTACTGTGTAATATCATCGGTGATATTTTATCACCGGTGATATTTTTATTGTTTTATCACTAGTAATAAACCAATGAAATATCCCGTTACTATATCACCGTTGATATTTTTATTGTTTTATCACAATAAACCAATAAAATATCACGTAACTGTGTAATATCACCGGTGATATTTTATCACCGGTGATATTTTATTGTTTTATCACTAGTAATAAACTAATGAAATATCACGTTACTGTGTAATATCACCGGTGATATTTTATCATCGGTGATATTTTTGTTATTTTATCACTAGTAATAAACCAATGGTATTGGGATGGAAGGCGGGGTTGGTCTGAACTGCTGAGGGTGACCCATCTGCTGCTGCTATTGTGACCACCTACCTTTATCAAATTTCAAAGCACTTTCGACTTCAATTCTTCTTTTAGGCGTTTCATCAAACACCTTATCATCACCAATCAGCGTTATGAATCAGTTCATTTTTAATCGATTTTTTTCACGGATCGGTTGATTTAATGGTTATTTCCTCCATGTGTGTGTTTATTTCGCGATTTGCAAGGTTAATATGTGTAGATTTATGGATTTTTTTTGTTAGAGTTTGTTGTAGAGAGAGGGTTTGATGTAGAGAGAGAATGTCTATGAGATGTGTGTGTTTTTTTACTGAAATGAAGGGTAGTTAGATTTACAACATATTTTTCGTTTTGGTCCCTCAGTCTTCTTTTTATAAATTGGCAATTTTAGTCCCTCCGTGTTTTTTATCATTTGATCTGGTCCCTCCTTATGGACGGCCCAGATTGAGCCCTTGGATTCCACCAAAAAAGAAGGTTGTTTAATAACCGGACTCTTCAAACAAAATCTAATCAGCTTTCCACTTTTTTCCCTTGTTAACAAGTTTGGTCTATTTACAAAACACCCCTTGAAACTTAATAATCATGGAATTAAGGACTTGTTTTGTAGAACTTGAGATCTTCAAGGGTTAGTATTGCCAAATCTTCAAACATTAAGGACCAAACTCGTATAGAATGATTTCTTCAGGGACTATTCTTGACAATTCTTCAAAGATGAGGGACCAAATGTGACAAGTCTTCAATCTTCAAGGGTATTTTTGCAAAATCGTCATTCGGGTCCGATTCATTGTACGACTTCGTTTCCCGTGTTCGTTTTTGCTTTGAATCTTGTAATTGGTGAATTCACGATATTCGTACCTAAAATACACAATGAATAAACACAAGCATATATTTGGGTATTTTGATGATACTTTAGGCGTTTTAAGCCCGATTTGGACGATGAGACTATGTATAATTGTAGTCTCATCAGTTGGCTGGGTTCCGGCTCCTACACCAAGTGAAATATTTGGTTGGGAAACTGCACACTAAAACAACACGCGTTAGGCTTACCGTGGGAATGTATCACACGATTAGACTCCGGCGTGAGAGTAAGTAATCGGTTAGGGTTTAAGAATCGGATGAGAGTTGAGAGTGTATAGAATGTGATACCTTTCTGGAACCCTTGGGGGTTCCTTATATAGGCAGTGAAACCCTAATGGACTGTCACTGATGCTTCGGCCCCTAGGAAAGGATAAGTACCAAAATTAGTTTGATTGTTATCTTCTAATTTTGGTGAGTGTATATCCTCTTCTTTGGGGTAAATCCTAATCATAATAAGAGTATGATTCTGTCTAACCGTGTACCGGCCGTGTCGGGCCATGGGCCGCACGCATGCATGCGGTCACTGTTCATTCGAAGCCCATAAGCTCAAATGATATTAATCCAACCCATTAGTAACAGGCCGGATGCGGGTAGTACCCGTGGGCCGGGTTCATGACCCGGCTTGGGGACTATACGTCATCAAATGGAGTTCATGTATCAGGGGAGGAAGGTGGTACTTAGGGGTTCTCAACCACCTATTCTTACTTTGATGGAAGGCAAAGTGGTAGGGAGTTAGTTGAATACCATGACCTTTGATGTCAGTCACTTAGGAGATCAGCAAGGAAGTTTGGAAGTGGTTCTAGGGTTACAATTAGGTACCCATGATGAGTTACAAAGTCAACACTTGGTAGCAACAATGGGTGTGCTACCAACAGAGGGAGGGTTTAGTGGAGAAGAAAATGGACACAAAAAGTTAGGGCCACAAGGGATGCAGAATTCAAATGATTTGATGAATGTTCAGCAGCGCGCTGTCAAATTAATGGTTGTTGAGTATCACAATCTTTTAGCACAAGCATTGGGGATTGATACCAGTCAAAACTTAAAAAATAAAAAAGGTCATTTGGGTGTGCAGAGTGGAAGTGGTCTGTATTGATAGAGTCCAAATGGCTCAGATCATAATAGTTTGGGTCCACTTTGTTTAAGCCAACATCAAGACCTGATGATGAAGGCTGCAGATAATCAGTGGATCAGTCATGAGGATGAATGTTCTCAAAATGAGATAGGAAGTCAAAATGTTCAGAAGGTGTTTGGTAGTGAATTGATGGTAATTGGTGGTATTCATCTTAGAGGCCAGGGAGTGGTGGCGTCGTGGGGTGCCAAACCCACGGCGCGGTGGCTGTGATGACTCCCCGAACCAAAAAATCCCACGGCGTGGGGGCTTGGCATGACTCAAACCACTCGGCGTGAGTGGTGAGTTTAAAAAAAATTGATTTTTTTTAAAAAAACGCTACTAGCCGTTATATTTGAAAAAAAAATGTTTTTTTTTGTTTTTAATGCCCCAACGGCTAGTTTTTTTTAAAAAAAAATTAATTAAATTCCAACGGTGTTGATACAAAAGTTGGGTGATCCTTGCTAGACCCGAATTAGGCTTAATTCGGGTTGGCTGGACTCCGGCTCCTGCACCAAGTGAATCGTATGGTTGGGATCCTGCACACTAAACAACACGCGTTAGGCTTACCGTGGGAATGTTTCCCACGATTAGACTCCGGCGTGAGAGTAAGTAATCGGTTAGGGTTATAGAAATCGGATGAGAGTTGAGAGTGTGTAGAATGTAATACCTTTGTGGAACCCTTGGGGGTTCCTTTTATAGGCAGTGAAACCCTAATGGGTTGTCACTGATGCTTCGGCCCCAAGGCAAGGATAATCACCAGATTTAGATTGATTGTTATCTTCTAATTATGGTGAGTGAATATCCTCTCCTTTGGGATGAATCCTAATCATAGTAGGAGTATGATTCTGTCTAACCCTGCACCAGGCATGCCGGGCCGTGGGCCGCACACGTGTGTGCGGTTACTGTTCATCCAAGCCCATAAGCTCAAATAACATTATTCCCACCCATCTGTGATGGGCCGGATACGAGTAGTACCCGTGGGCCGGGTTCATGACCCGGCTGGGGACTATACGTCATCATGTCCCCCAGTCTAGTTGTTACAGCCGTAGGCGTAACCTCTAGACTATCAAGATGCTCCCCGGACGTACCAAGAAAGATCCTCTAGGGAATAATAAACTGTGAAAATTTTGTTCCGGTCGCACATGGCAACCTTACATGGACTGAATTCCCCCAGCCGTACGTCACGTCCGAGACAAAATAAATACAGCATTGAATATAGTCTTACGTATGACCGCGTAACCCGACACAAGAATGAATGCATTAATGATAGTCAACTAATCAGTCGCACACCTGAAAAAGTGCACCATTAATTCCCATCATTGAGCCACGTAAAACTGTTAAGAAGTGACCCATGGGTCCCTTCTGACGTTTTCAGAAGTGTTAGAAATCCCACCCGTTGGATGGGCGTAGTGGTTTACACGTGTCAAACATCCACGTTACCTCGGAAATCAAGGCCACCCTATATAAGAGTTGGTGTATGATACTGTTACACACACAGTTCACAGTCATTCCGCCATTGTTATTCCCAAGCTTCTCCCCTCCATCTTTTGCCTCTTATTCCACGGATTTCCATCACCGCAGGTTAGATCATCACGCCTTTCAAACCCTTTTTATAAAACATGGTTAATAACTAAGCTTTTGGCTAAGTATAAAATATCATCGTCCGATCTCTTCGAATTGATTACCAGAAGAAAGTGCGACTCAGTTGTTCTTGGTGGAAAAGAAAGGGGCTGGTCGTTGTTGTAAAAGAAAAATGCAAAACTTTAAAGTAAAAAGCAGGGTAAATAAAGCTGAAAAGTAATTGAAAATAAATGATGAGAAATTAAAACGTGACGAGAAATAAAAAGGCAAACTTAAAAGTAAATAAGGCAAACTTAAAATAAATCTAAGGCAAGTAAACTAAAAGTGCGACTAAGGAAAAAGGCGGGAAAAATAACGCTAAATGTATAAAATTACAAAAACTAAAAAACACTCATTCGGAATAGAACCTTTATTCGGAATAAAACAGTTCATCCGGAATAAAGTCCTCATCCGGAATAAAAGGGCTTCATTCGGAATAATTCGTTTATCCGGAATAATTGCTTATTCGGAATAAACAGTTCATCCGGAATAAATTCCTCATCCGGAATATACATGTTCATCCGGAATAAAGACTCATTCGGAATGTTCCTTCGTTCGGAATATTCAAAAGAAAACCTTCGTTCGGAATATAAGCTCATCCGGAATAATTAAACTGAGAATGCTTCATTCGGAATAAAAGCTTCGTTCGGAATATCTTGTGAAAAGGCTTCGTTCGGAATAAAAATAAGAACACGTTGGTTCAGAATAACTTGTTGGTTCGGAATCTAGGAAACAGTAAGAAGATACGAAGAACAGGGAAAACTAAAGGAACACGAATTCAATCAAATCTAACCAAGATAAACTAAAAGATTAAACCAAAATAACCACTAAACATCAACTAACAATAATCAATCAAAACAAAACAACAAAACTAACAAATAAAGCCAAATCAATCAAAACCCACTTGATTCAAAACCATAAAAACTCAAGAACATACCATAATCAAAGATAAAGATTAAGCAAGAAAGGTAGAAGAAGATTAATTAAAAGCTTGATTAAAAAGCAAAGATTCAACAATAACAACTTTAAAGATTTAAGTTCTAAACATTAATCTAGAGAGAGAAAGCAATAAATCTAGTGAGAGAAGCTACTTCTAATCTATCCTAGTCTACTCCTAAAACTAACCAACCCTTTCCTAACAAATGAGGGTGGTATATATATAAGAGGGGAGTGGTTGGTGGCTTCCTCCTTTCTTTCTTTTCATCCGTCTCGTCTTTAAAGTCTCGACTTTTAGCTCGGGATTTGTCGATAAAATCTTGAACTCGTCTTATAATTTCTTCATTTATTAGACTTGGGTTCTTCGACTTGTAAATCTTCCATCTTTGGCCCTTTTCTTCAATAAATCTTCAAAATAGGCCCATTGACTTCTGATCTTTTGCACACTTGATCTTTTGACTTCGTCTTTTGTCTTTTTCTTCGATAAAAGCCCGTGAAAGCCCGTGTTTTCTTCCTTTTTTACATTTTGATCCTAAAATCACAACAAAAACACAAACCACGCATAATTCTGACATTTACGACATAAAATACACGTTATGGTCTTGTTTTCATTATAATTAAGTGGTAAAAGGATGGGTGTTTTCACACCTATCAATGGTAAAGGACAATCCCGTTATTACGATGTCCATAATGTGATGCCTGCGGAAAAATATATAGACTTTTTGTCTAAGTATTACATCCCCGAAAGCGTACACCCAACCTATCCAGGTGACGGTGAAGCAATTACGGATGCACCGAGGGGAAAGATAGGCGTATATACACGCCTATTCGATTCGGCTAACTACCGCATCCCCTTATCCAAGTTCTTGGTAGATCTGCTTTTGTACTATGATTTCCACATAACCCAGCTGCACTGCATAGGGGCGTGTAAAATCAATCAATTTGAAATTACATGCCATACATGCGGAGTAACCCCAACCGTAAACCTATTTAGGGTCTTTTACTCCCCCCAATTAGTAAATGGGTGGCTGTCGTTCAAAAAATGATCCGGGAACGCCCCCATGACGTATAGGAAGCCTTTAGACTCCCTTAAGAGCTGGTACGATCATTACTTTTTTGTTGATGAGAAAGTATTCCCTACCCCTTTCGTCCTTAAAACCAGAGTACCCAAAGATTTTCCGCCCAAATCCAAAGACTATACCAGCAAAGACTTGAAAATACTAGATACCCACCGCACAGAATTCCATAGGGGGTTGCTGGAGCATTTTCTGTGCTTAGTAGGATTAAGCCGCCACTATTATGGGAGGGAAGACATGTATCCGTGCTTCCTGACGGAACGTAGGCAGGGTAGGTTTACTTATATTTGTAGATATGAAAAATGTCATTTGCATGTCGGGAACTGATTGTAGTAAAATACGACCTTTAGGAAAAGGAAGTACAAGTAGTGGTAAGCGTTAAGTGTCGGTTTAGGAAAACCGAGCACTAATGACCCAAATGAAGTCCAAGTTCGTTTCCCAAGGAGGCAAGTGCGTTGTGTATTGAATCGATATTGATTTGTGATTATATGATTGAGAAAGAAATGGGATTAAGAGAGAAAGACGGTTACGAAAACGAATTAAACTATGTCGAAAAAGGCGAAAACGTAAAACCGTAAATAGTGCCAAAAATAAAATTTTAACCTAAAAATTCCTAAAAATTACTAAAATCCCCAATAATATTCTAAGAGTTTACAAAAAATCCAAACTTGCTAAAACCTTTTAATTAATTAGATAATGACTTTTTAATGCTAATTAAAGCCCTAAAAATCACTTTTAATTATTAAAAAGCCTTAAACAAGATCTAATAGTTTGTAAACCTCAAAAATATCCTAATTAAGCTAAAAACTATTTTTTAAAATTTTAGAACTAAATTAAACTATTTTTAAACACTTAAAAACTATAAAAATCTATTAAATCTTAAATTAATTCTAGAAATTAATTGAAAAGTCTAAAAAATATTTGAAAAGTGACAAAACTCCTAATTAAGTGTCCTTAACCTAGGAAAAATATAAATACTAAAAAAAATAAAACTTCAATTTTTAATAATAAAATAATATTCAAATATTCAAAAAAATAAAAAGTTTGTAAATAAATTCTAAAAAATTACCAAAAATCCTAAATAATGTAACTAAAACAAAAATGCAATCCAAATTTTCTAAAACCTATTTAATAATTTTATATTAAATTTTAAAGTTGCTTAAAAACCCTAAAATCCTATAAGATAAAAAATAAGCTAAATTGAAAACTTAAAAAGCTGTAAACCTCAAAAATATGATTAAAAACCTAAAAACTATTTTTTCAGATTTTTAATATACTTTTTACTATTTTTAAATGACTTTCTAAAAATTAAACTTAAAATAATCCTAATAAATTAATGAATAATGGGAAAAATAAACTTTTTGCTCAGAAAAGTCAATAACCCTAATACAAACTTAAGAAAATTGTTAAACAGTAAAAACCTAGAAGGAATAAGCTAGAAAATGCTTATTTAAAAGCTGATAGCTAAATAAGCTCAAAAACAAACACACCTTAAATAAGTAATGAAATGATAACTAAACGTAAAAAGCCATCTGGATCACTGGTTAACACGCTAGCCCTTGGAAAGCAAGGTCGCGTGTTCGAGCCCAGGCAAGGTGAGCTTTTTGCAAATTTTTTCTTTTTTTTTTTTACTTTTTAAAACTTAATCCAGGTACTTAATTAACTTCTAAAACACAAACACATACCCAAAATATCAAAGATTAAGGCTTAGGAAAGCCAAAACGTGCCCAGTTATGCACAACTTTCTGATGAACACTTATGGTGTTTCTTCACAAGTGAAAATATGAATCAAGAGGGCTTGATTCTGCTTTTTGGTGGTGTTTTTGTTGGACAAAAGGCACCCTTATACTCTTTGGAGTATAAGGAGTAAAAATCAACACAAATTAAGCAAGCACTTAGCCACAAATCAAAAAAATAAGCAGATTAGAGTTGCTGATATAGCTTTGCTAGGTCTGAGGGGTATTTTCTGATGCAACTAGCACATTAGTGAGATTCAATCCTCCAAATCTTGCACACAAAGGCTCCAATTAGCATATAATCACTGCACAATCCTAAACAATCCTAATGACTAACATAAAACAAGATTTGATGCACAATTTTCATACAAACATGCAAACACAAGGCAGTCACTGATTTTAGCTAACTTTTTCAACTTTTAAGCATGCAATGTGTTCAAAACTTGTTCAAACAGAAAACCAGTCACTCTTAACACCTAATAGCAACCTAGGAGTAATGTCTAAACAAGTTTTAGCTCACACACCTTTACCAATCTCAATCAAAAAACTAGATCCAAACACCCCTTAAACTTGACTGAAATCAAAATTTTCAAATCAACTCTTTTTAAAACCTAATCAAACTGAATCAAACTCAAACTAACATGCATATAATCATGAATTGAGCACAACCAAACACTTGAACCAACATTTAACAACTCAACATGCAGAATCATATAAAACACAATATTTTTCAGAAAACTAAAAATTGGAATAAGAAGCAAGGAACTACCTTAAGGGTCCTACATCCAGGACCCTTAGTGGTTGAAAAACCACCTCCAAACAAGCCCGGGCTTGTGCTGAACTTTGTTGAGGTGTTGATGGAATTTTACTTAACAAAAAAAAGATGAAATATGGTCCTTGTTTAGAACCTGCTAAGATCAAACCACAACAACGAAAGTGACCTGGAATGAGAGCCAATGAGCTATAAGGATGACTTATAGACAAGTCTCCTTATAGCTTATAGCTTTTTAGCTGAAACAGTGATGTAAAAAAAATATAAGCAAAAAGGTTTTTTACCTCACTTTGCCCTTTTTACCCAAACTTTTATACCCACTACACCTTGATATCTCTAAGATATCAGGGTTGTATGGTCATATACAAGCTTGAATGTAGAAGCTTATGTGGTTTAACAACCTTTCTAGCTTAACTTGAAAAGAAAACTTGAAATCAGAAACCTTGAACACAAGACTTGAATTTTAAAAACTTGAAAAGTAAACAACCTTAGAATTTTAAACAACAAGCAAACAATGTAAATTAAGATGGCTCTTTTTTCTCATCAACAAACTTAAACCTTTTTCATTCATAAAAACAGGACTTACAAAGTTGTGAAAAAAAGAGAAAAAAGAACAGGAATAAGCTAAGTCCTACATGCCTTTATATAGAGGCTACAATGTGATTCTAGAAGTGAATAGAAGCTAAAAACCCTAACACTTGAACTTCCAATCTTGCCCTTGGACGATTTTGAATTTTTCAGTCAAAACAAAGCCATGTGAAGATCCTTGGCAGTTTGTGAAGATGCCAGCAGTGAAAAAGAAATCTTGGACGTCCATTTAGCCTTTGAGAACACGAAATTGTTGTGGGATGTTGATTTGCTGCCAAGTTTTTGTTTGAGAGTGAATAGTGGGGCAGGGGAGGGTTGCACAAGCATGTGGGGTGATGGTGATGGGGTTTAAGGATGGTTTTAGGTTTATATGATGTTTAATCAAGGGTCTGGAAAGAATTAACAAAAAACCCTTTGATTTGATTGATGTTCATCCTGGAAATATTTAGGGTTTAAGGGAGGATTAAGGGGGTTTAAATCCGTTTTGGGGTTAACGGTTTTTTAAATTAAGTGTTTGGAGGGAGATTTAAACTGAATTAATAAATCAGTTTATGGTGAGTGGAGAGGTGACATGGTGAAAGGGTGGTTTGTGATTGGTTGATAGGTGTGAGTGGGTGAGGTGTCAGCTTGTGAGTGGAGGGAATAGCATAGGTTGTCTGGCAGGTTTGGTCATTCATTTTTCAAACTTTGTTCACTTTGTTAAAAATGGCTATCAACGCCAAAATAACACATATCAACTTTTGGACTTTGGCAATTTTGGCACAACAATTTTTGAAACTTGTTTTAAGGACTACAAGTGTAATTTTGGCAATCTTCAAGGGCTGTTTTTGACATGTCTTGATACTTTAAGGCCTTGACTTGTTTGTTGACTTCTTGGAGGACCATTATTGACAATTTAGTTTTGTTGAGGGACTAAATTTGCCAATTCTTCAAAGTTAAGGGTCCTTTTTGTAATTTTGACAAACTTTAGGGACCAAACTTGTAATTATGAAGATACAAGGATATAAAGTGTCAATTCTTCAAACTTGGAGGACCAATCTTCAATATTCTTCAAATCTTCAAGGGTTTTCTTTGGAAAATTCTTCATTAGGGCTTGGTTCATCGTGCGGCTTCGTTTCCCGTGTTCGTTTTTGCGTGATTCTTGTGATCTTTTGTCATTTTCTCAATATCCGTACCTAAAATACACAAGCAACAAACACAAGCATATATTTGGGTATTTTGATGATATTTAATGCATTTTAAGCCCTAATTGGACGATGAGACTATGTATAAAAGCAGTCTCATCACTCCCCCATACTAAACCATTGTCGTGCCCTCACGCAATGCTAGAATAAAGTATCATAGCACCTCCAAAATTCATTTTTATTCACTTTATTGAAATGATAAACTAGCTACACTACTACTATTACTACTACTTGTGTTTTAGACATAATGTATGATTTTCATCGCAAAATGGGACATTTAGGTTCATAGAATAAGAATACGTGAATGCTTCGTTAGAAATAATTTCATCATCCTCGATTTTCACTCCAATTCCATGCTAAGCGTGCAACGAGATCATTGTTATTATAAGTTAGTAATGCTAACACTACTCATATGCCCTAATCACGTACTTATTCTCCCATTATTCCTAAGTTGTATCTCTTATATTTTATTATGTCTTGAATGTTTCACGAGGATACATTGTTTGACTTATGCGATAATAGAGATTTAGGTCTAAAAATAGAGTCCTAACGGTGTAACTAAGACCATCAAATCAATAACCCCTCCTAATAGACAACGATGTCAAAAAATTAAGTTGACAAGAAGAATCGATAAACACGGTTTTATAACGGTTTTGAACATGAGACTTATTACCAAGACTTTTATATGCCCCCTAACGGAAGGGCCTTATTATCTTTGGTTTACCTCCATCTTTTATTCAACTTCGCCATGAAGCTTTTATTATGTCTTCGGTCTTGCCTTGCCTTTTATTATCCGCCTCATCGGTGGTTTTATTAGCCAAAGACGTATATCCTCACGCTAAAGCGAATTTTGGATCTTTAAAGCTTCGAAGATTAAGGCTTGATTCACTTTCAATTTTTGCATAGATTTTAGGCCTTGTGGGGCTTCAAATTGTTTGCTAGATTTAGGTGAGCACTTGAAATCTTATTATTAGGTGAAGCTTTCGATTATTAGGGTGCCAATACTTCAAAACCGGGACGCTGGCGATACCTTAATGTCTTCCCAATTTAATTACACGGAAGCTACTAGAAAAGACTAGAAACCCAACAATCCTAACTAAACCGCTAAGTCAATATTTATTAAGCAAAAAATATTTACAAGCGAAGGGAGAATAAGCAAACAACGAGAACACATGAGTTTTTGAAAGAATACGAGTACTCTACGTTTAGCATAGTAACTTATAATTAACTCTATCATTTCTCGTCCTCATTTAAGAGACTTAGCCTAATGTGTAGTTAAGGAATCAAAGCTAAGTGCTCAACACGCACGGTCGAGTCAAAAATTACTCTTATTCTCGCCATCGGAAAATCTACATTCGTGTCTTCAAACACTTATAAAAATTACGAAAAATTTTAAAATTTGGCCATTTTTAGCCTTATTTTGCAACAAAACGATAAACAAAAAAGATAAACTTTGGAAAGCGTGAAGGTTTGGCAAGGCAAGTATCTATTCACCCCCCCCCCCCATACTAAAGTTAAACATTGTCCTCAATGTTTCGAGTCTAGGGGTGCAAACACCCCCATACTAGAGACGTAGTCGAATGCCTAATCTAGCATGGAAAGGGTGTAACCATTAAATTTAAAGCCGTTTATGAAGTGTGCTAAAAACCTAAGGTTAGAACATCAAAAGGATATATCATGGATATTGAGAAATGTCTCCAAAGCAAACGATCGAGTGCTCCCATAAAACGAACACGAGAGGCTCCAATCGTGAAGATCATGATCTAAAACCACATATCACAAACAACCACGAAACAAAGGTTGGAAGGGCACGAATCCCCACACGTAAGCTACATTAGAAAGCGATAATATGTACATAGGATAAGCATGGGACTCCCCCACGAGGCACCTCGTTTTTGATTACCGAGTCATGAGCTCGACTCGATCCCCTCAATACTAATTATCATTGGGGAAGGTGACTTGGTCGAGGTAGTTCAAGGATGGAACTTCCCCGCCAAAGTAGTGCTTCAACCTATGTCCATTCACCTTGAAGTTAGGACCATTATCTTGAGCTAGCTCGATGGTCCCATACGGAAATACTTGAGTCACGGTGAATGGACCGGACCAACGGGATTTCAATTTACCGGAAAAGATTTTCAATCTTGAATTAAAAAGCAAAACTTGATCCCCAATGTTAAAAACCCGGTTTTTAATTTTAGAATCATGCAACTTTTTAGTTTTCTCTTTATAAATCAATGAATTTTCATAAGCAATATCCCTTAATTCATCCATTTCATTTAATTGCATTTTCCGGTGTTTTCCCGCGGTCTCCATATCATCATTACAATGCTTTAGGGCCCAATAAGCCTTGTGTTCTAATTCGATAGGCAAATGACAATTCTTTCCATACACAAGCTTATAGGGAGTGCACCCAATGGGCGTCTTATGAGCGGTCCTAAAGGCCCATAAAGCATCGTCTAACTTATCCGACCAAGATTGTCGGTTTTCTCCTACGGATCTCTCCAAGATCCTCTTCAAAGCTCGGTTTGAAACCTTGACTTGCCCACTCGTTTGTGGGTGATAAGCCGTAGAAAGACGATGTGTAACCCCATATTTCCTTAGAACCCTTTCAAATTGGTCATTACAAAAATGGGTTCCACGATCGCTTATGATAGCACGAGGGGTTCCAAACCGAGAAAACAATTGCTTCAAAAACTTGACTACCACACGATCATCATTGGTGGGCAAGGCCTTTGCCTCCACCCACTTAGATAGGTAGTCAACCGCAACGAGAATGTACTTATTACCACGAGATGATGGGAACGGCCCCATAAAGTCTATGCCCAAAACGTCAAAGATCTCACATACTTGAATGATATTTTGTGGCATTTCATCTTTTTGTGAGGCTTTTCCTTTTCGTTGGCATGCATCACACGACTTCACAAGATCTTGTGCATCTCGGTAAATAGTAGGCCAAAAGAAGCCGGCATCAAACACCTTCTTAGCCGTGAGATTAGCACCGTGGTGACCACCCGTGGGTCCCTCATGGCAAGCTCTAAGGATGTTAGAAGCTTCGGTGCCAAATACACAACGTCGGATGATTTGATCCGCACAAGTTCGAAACAAGTAAGGGTCGTTCCAAAAGTAGAACTTGACGTCACGAAAGAATTTTCGTTTTTGTTGAGTCGTCATACCCTTAATGATGAAGTTACCCGCATGGTAATTTGCAAAATCCGCAAACCATGGGGTAGAAGAATCAAGCTTAGAATTCACTACACCAAGTGTCTCGAGCGGAAATGTTTCGGTGATTTCCTTGGGCTCGTAAACACTTTGGTGAGGATCTTCCAAATGAGAGAGATGATCGGCCGCTAGATTCTCGGCTCCTTTTTTGTCAACGATTTTGTGATCAAATTCTTGAAGGAGGAGAATCCAACGAAGTAATCTCGGCTTAGCATCTTGTTTTGCCATGTGATACTTAATAGCCGAATGGTCCGTATACACTATGCATTTTGTCAAGACGAGATAAGGTCGGAATTTCTCAAATGCATACACCACGGCAAGGAACTCCTTTTCCGTTGTAGTGTATTTAAGTTGAGCCTCGGTCATCCTCTTGCTAGCATAGTGAATAGGCAAGAAGTGTTTATCATGAAGTTGCCCCAAAACGGCCCCTATAGCGTAATCACTAGCATCACACATAAGTTCAAAGGGGAGGTTCCAATTTGGAGCAACAAGAATGGGAGCTTCGGTTAGTTTCCTCTTAAGGATCTCAAAGGCTCGTACACAATCTTCGTCAAAGACAAAACGTGCCTCTTTTTCAAGAAGATGTGTAATGGCTCGAGAAATCTTCGAGAAATCCTTGATGAATCGACAATAAAAGCCCGCGTGGCCTAGGAAACTCCTAACTCCCTTGACGGTTTTGGGATGAGGTAATTTGGCGATGACGTCTACCTTAGCTTGATCTACCTCAATCCCCACTTTCGAGACCTTGTACCCTAAGACGATTCCACTCTTAACCATAAAATGACACTTTTCCCAATTGAGCACAAGGTTGGTTTCCTCACAATGTTTTAACATTCTCTCTAGGTTCGACAAACACGAAGTGAAAGAATCACCAAACACGGAAAAGTCATCCATGAAGACTTCCATCGTCTTCTCGATCATATCATGAATAATAGCCATCATGCATCGTTGGAAAGTTCCCGGTGCATTGCAAAGTCCGAATGGCATTCTACGATAGGCAAACGTTCCATATGGACACGTAAACATGGTTTTTTCTTGATCACGAGGATCGATGGGAATTTGGAAGTAACCGGAAAAACCATCTAAAAGCAATAGAAATCGTTTCCCGCCAGACGCTCCAACATTTGGTCCATGAAGGGCAAGGGAAAATGGTCTTTTCGAATGGCTTCATTCAACTTACGATAGTCAATGCACACTCTCCATCCGGTCACGAGTCTAGTGGGAATCAACTCGTTGGCATCGTTTGGCACAACGGTCATCCCTCCATTTTTAGGGACACGATGAATAGGACTCACCCAAGGGCTATCGAAAATAGGGTAAATCATTCCCGCGTCAAGGAGTTTAAGGACCTCCTTTTTGATGACGTCGTGAATTTTAGGGTTCACCCTCCTTTGACTTTGGATTGTTGGCTTGAAATCCTCCTCCATTAAGATTTTGTGGGTACAAAACTTGGGATCGATTCCCTTAATGTCGGATAACTTCCACGCAATCGCCCCTTTGTGGTCCTTTAGAACATCGACAAGTGCGGTTTTTTCATCATTCGAAAGATCCTTCGCAATAATAACCGGCAACTTGTCGTCCTCCTCCAAATGGACATATTCGAGGTGAGGAGGTAAATCTTTCAACTCGAGGATAGGTGGTTCCTCAAGTGAAGATTTGGGCTCGATACTCATAACCTCCTCGGGTGGAGGAAATGGGAAATCGTTGAGAAAATCCTTAATAATCGAGAAGTCCTCATCGTTGTCGAGGTCTTCGTCACAAGTACGTGGAACATCGAATTCTTCCAACGTAAAACCACCACCTTCAAATGGAGTGAAGGTTGGTGTCGAATTATCAAGAATTGGATCTAACATAGTGGGATTACCACTAGTTTCTTCATCACCAAACCCTAAAACTTCTTGTGAAAATTCCTCGCAAACCACGTCGATCATATCAACGAGGTTTATGGTAGCAACGGAATAAACATGAGAAAGTTGAGAATTTTGAGTTGCGTTTATAACAAGTTCCTCGTCGTTGAAACGTAAGGTGATCTTTCTAGCATGCACATCAATTAAAGCCATAGACGTATCTAAAAACGAACGACCTAAAATAAGAGGAACTTGAGGATCCGTGGGGATGTCAACAAAAATAAAGTCCACGGGATAGTAGAACTTCCCCACTTTTACAAAAATGTCTTCCGCCAAACCACATGCAAGAATCGTGGAATGGTCGGCCAACTCAATAGACATTCGTGAAGGAGTAAGATTAGGAAGATTGAGCGACTTGAAGATTGCAAGTGGCATCAAGTTAATGCTAGCACCAAGATCGGCCAAGGCATGGCATTCTTCCATATCTTTAATTGCACAAGGGATCAAAAATTTACCGGGATCACCGACTTTTTGAGGTATGCGATTAAGATAAACCGACGAACAACTAGACATTTGGTGCAATTTCTCCTTGTTGTTCAACATACTCTTAAAGTTAGCGGCAAATCGAGGCATCATGACCAAAGCATCGGCGAAACTCACATTAAGGTGCAACTCACGAAACATTTTCATAAAAAGCTCAAATTGGTAGTTGTCGCGCTCTTGTCGTTTCTCCTTCCTAAGTCTCGATGGGTAAGGCAAGGGTGGTGTGGGTTGGGGCATAGGCATAGCCTTTGGAATCTCGGGTTCCAATGTTGGTAAAGGGTCGACCGTAGGTGTGGCATGAGCGGTACTTTGTGGGATTGAAATATGCTCCTTTTCGACCACCACCTCGGGTTCTTCCTCAATTTCCTCCACCGTTGGAGTAATTGGTTGAGGAGTCGGTTCCTTAAGTGCCTTACCACTACGTGTGGTAATCACTTTCATCTCTCCCTTCGGGTTTGAAATGGTGTTACTAGGCAAACTACTCGAAGTAGAGGCTTTGTTTCCCATGACGGCTTCTAAAATGGCATTAAGCTTAGCATCAAAACTATTAAACTTCAAATCTTGACTAGCGGCTTTTTGGTTAATTCTTTGTTCAAGCCTAGCATGACTTTGCTCTATCTTGTTGTTTTGACCTCGAATTTGGTTAGCAAAATCATTTTTCAATTCATTCCTCATGCTAAGATTTTCTTTAACAAAATTAGCTAACTCCTTGGTGTTCTTAGCCGTGTCCCTAGCTTGATTAGCCAATTGCTCTTGAATGTTTTCCAAAATCTTATCATTTGCCGTGGCGTAATTCATTCTTTAGTGTAAACATTTTGAAGACCTTGACTCGTGTTTTGAAAATTACGGTTTTGGTTTTGGTTTTGCAATTGGCTACTACTACTCCCTTGATTCCCATAGTTGTTATTACCCTTGTAATTGTTCTTTTGATTGCTTTGGTAACCAACTTGATTGTTTCGATAATTGTTAGCATTTTGATTTGGTGGAAAACCCGGTGGAGTCAATTGATTAGTGCGAGGAACTTGACCGTTTTGGTTATAAGTTCCCGCGGCCGCGAAGGCACTCGAAGTGTTACCACAGTTGGTAATGCACTCGGAATAATCGTGAGCTCCACCACAATACATACAAGAAACCTCAACCGCTTTAATCGTAGCGGGAGCGGGTTGTTCACCAACTTTAAACTCAATTAACAATCCTTTCAACTTATCAAAAATCTTGTTCTCCAAATTAGCCTCGATTTGGCAAGCATCAACGGTGTGTGACAATGAAGGCGAAGACGAAGTCTTACGAACACTCGACGTGCTACGAGGACTATACACCTTAGACCTATTCTCAATGATTAACAATGCTTCCTCGACCGTTTTACACAAAAAATTACCACCCGCGGCGGCATTAAGATAATCACGCTCATGATCGTTCAAGCCATTGTAAAACGTGTCAATTTGATGCAAGTCGGAAAAACCATGATGAGGACATTCGTGCAACATTTCCTTAAACCTATTCCAAGCCATTGAAAAACTCTCATTATACTCTTGTGAAAACTTTGAAATCTCGTTTTTCAAGTGCGTAGTCTTAGAGGGCGGAAAAAATTGGTTCACGAATTTTGAAACGAGATCCTTCCACGTCAATATAGAATTGGGTGGCTCTTTCTCTAACCAAATTTTTGCGGGCCCCGCTAAGGAATACGGAAAAATCATCATCTTAATCGAGTCGTTTGAGACGTCCTTGAACTTGCATGTGGCGGTGAGACGATTTAATAGGCGAATGTGGTTATGAGGGTTGTCCTTTTCGTCACCTCGAAACTTGTTGTTTTGTATCATGGACAATAAACCCGTCTTAACCTCAAATTTCTCCGCAAGGATAGCGGGAATCACAATCGCTTCTCCATAACCCTCGGTGGGTGCTTGAAGCAACTCCATCATAGTTCGATTAGCCATGGGTGCTTCTTTCACTATAATGGGTTCGTCAATAGGAGACTCCTCACTAGTAGGAGTGATGGATTTGTTTCTTCGTTTACGAGCACGTCTTGCTTTGGAGCGAGTTTGCATAAACGTCACGTACAACGAGAAGGCGAGCAAAGAAGATTCTTTTTGGTGTTTTTACTTTTTCAATTTTTTTGTGGTTTTTGATTGTTTTTAACTTTTTTGGATTTTTGGAATGTATTAGGTAGACACAAATCTACAAATCTCCTCCTTAATCAAATCTCTCGATTAAAGAAGCCTCAAGGAATGAAAACGATCACGTGAAGTGAACGCCTTCGATGACTTTAGAACGATGGTGAAACACCAAATCGTTCAAGAGGGTTTAATCAAATGAAACCAAGAAAATATATATGATACTTAGTAATACTTTGGGCGGCAAAACCCTCGATTAGCTTTCAAAATCAAAATACGCACAAGCAAGCGGAGGAAACGAGGCGGCGCGAAGCACTTAAGAGCCTTTTTCCTTTAGATCGTGAAATACAACCGCCTTATACCCACCTTATAGTTTGTATTTTTCAAAATCGAGCTTCACGAAAGTATTTATCTATTTTTGCCTTTTTCTTTGGTTTGAGATTCGAATACAATGATTGGGTAATGACCTCCCAAGTCAAGGTTGTGGTTTCTCACGTATTTGGAGTACTTGTAAATTTATTGTTCTACGTATACAATATAGTATTAGTATTCACAAAAAACGAAAAACCGATAATACGTATTAGTAGAGTGCTACTAATACAAATACTATTTATGGCTATATAAAAACAACAATGGTTCAACCAAAACACAACACGCCTCCCCGGCAGCGGCGCCAAAATGATTGTAGTAAAATACGACCTTTAGGAAAAGGAAGTACAAGTAGTGGTAAGCGTTAAGTGTCGGTTTCGGAAAACCGAGCACTAATGACCCAAATGAAGTCCAAGTTCGTTTCCCAAGGAGGCAAGTGCGTTGTGTATTGAATCGATATTGATTTGTGATTATATGATTGAGAAAGAAATGGGATTAAGAGAGAAAGACGGTTACGAAAACGAATTAAACAATGTCGAAAAAGGCGAAAACGTAAAACCGTAAATAGTGCCAAAAATAAAATTTTAACCTAAAAATTATTAAAAATCCCCAATAATATTCTAAGAGTTTACAAAAAATCCAAACTTGCTAAAACCTTTTAATTAATTAGATAATGACTTTTTAATGCTAATTAAAGCCCAAAAAATCACTTTTAATTATTAAAAAGCCTTAAACAAGATCTAATAGTTTGTAAACCTCAAAAATATCCTAATTAAGCTAAAAACTATTTTTAAAATTTTAAAACTAAATTAAACTATTTTTAAACACTTAAAAACTATAAAAATATATTAAATATTAAATTAGTTCTAGAAATTAATTGAAAAGTCTAAAAAATATTTGGAAAGTGACAAAACTCCTAATTAAGTGTCCTTAACCTAGGAAAAATATAAAAACTAAAAAAAATAAAACTTCAATTTTTAATAATAAAATAATATTAAAATATTCAAAAAAATAAAAAGTTTGTAAATAAATTCTAAAAAATTACCAAAAATCCTAAATAATGTAACAAAAACAAAAATGCAATCCAAATTTTCTTAAACCTATTTAATAATTTTATATTAAATTTTAAAGTTGCTTAAAAACCCTAAAATCCTATAAGATCAAAAATAAGCTAAATTGAAAACTTAAAAAGCTGTAAACCTCAAAAATATGATTAAAAACCTAAAAACTATTTTTTCAGATTTTTAATATACTTTTTACTATTTTTAAATGACTTTCTAAAAATTAAACTTAAAATAATCCTAATAAATTAATGAATAATGGGAAAAATAAACTTTTTGCTCAGAAAAGTCAATAACCCTAATACAAACTTAAGAAAATTGTTAAACAGTAAAAACCTAGAAGGAATAAGCTAGAAAATGCTTATTTAAAAGCTGATAGCTAAATAAGCTCAAAAACAAACACACCTTAAATAAGTAATGAAATGATAACTAAACGTAAAAAGCCATCTGGATCACTGGTTAACACGCTAGCCCTTGGAAAGCAAGGTCGCGTGTTCGAGCCCAGGCAAGGTGAGCTTTTTGCAAATTTTTTCTTTTTTTTTTACTTTTTAAAACTTAATCCAGGTACTTAATTAACTTCTAAAACACAAACACAAACCCAAAATATCAAAGATTAAGGCTTAGGAAAGCCAAAACGTGCCCAGTTATGCACAACTTTCTGATGAACACTTATGGTGTTTCTTCACAAGTGAAAATATGAATCAAGAGGGCTTGATTCTGCTTTTTGGTGGTGTTTTTGTTGGACAAAAGGCACCCTTATACTCTTTGGAGTATAAGGAGTCAAAATCAACACAAATTAAGCAAGCACTTAGCCACAAATCAAAAAAATAAGCAGATTAGAGTTGCTGATATAGCTTTGCTAGGTCTGAGGGGTATTTTCTGATGCAACTAGCACATTAGTGAGATTCAATCCTCCAAATCTTGCACACAAAGGCTCCAATTAGCATATAATCACTGCACAATCCTAAACAATCCTAATGACTAACATAAAACAAGATTTGATGCACAATTTTCATACAAACATGCAAACACAAGGCAGTCACTGATTTTAGCTAACTTTTTCAACTTTTAAGCATGCAATGTGTTCAAAACTTGTTCAAACAGAAAACCAGTCACTCTTAACACCTAATAGCAACCTAGGAGTAATGTCTAAACAAGTTTTAGCTCACACACCTTTACCAATCTCAATCAAAAAACTAGATCCAAACACCCCTTAAACTTGACTGAAATCAAAATTTTCAAAGCAACTCTTTTTAAAACCTAATCAAACTGAATCAAACTCAAACTAACATGCATATAATCATGAATTGAGCACAACAAAACACTTGAACCAACATTTAACAACTCAACATGCAGAATCATATAAAACACAATATTTTTCAGAAAACTAAAAGTTGGAATAAGAAGCAAGGAACTACCTTAAGGGTCCTACATCCAGGACCCTTAGTGGTTGAAAAACCACCTCCAAACAAGCACGGGCTTGTGCTGAACTTTGTTGAGGTGTTGATGGAATTTTACTTAACAAAAAAAAGATGAAATATGGTCTTTGTTTAGAACCTGCTAAGATCAAACCACAACAACAAAAGTGACCTGGAATGAGAGCCAATGAGCTATAAGGATGACTTATAGACAAGTCTCCTTATAGCTTATAGCTTTTTAGCTGAAATAGTGATGTAAAAAAAATATAAGCAAAAAGGTTTTTTACCTCACTTTGCCCTTTTTACCCAAACTTTTATACCCACTACACCTTGATATCTCCAAGATATCAGGGTTGTATGGTCATATACAAGCTTGAATGTAGAAGCTTATGTGGTTTAACAACCTTTCTAGCTTAACTTGAAAAGAAAACTTGAAATCAGAAACCTTGAACACAAGACTTGAATTTTAAAAACTTGAAAAGTAAACAACCTTGGAATTTTAAACAACAAGCAAACAATGTAAATTAAGATGGCTCTTTCTTCTCATCAACAAACTTAAACCTTTTTCATTCATAAAAACAGGACTTACAAAGTTGTGAAAAAAGGAGAAAAAAGAACAGGAATAAGCTAAGTCCTACATGCCTTTATATAGAGGCTACAATGTGATTCTAGAAGTGAATAGAAGCTAAAAACCCTAACACTTGAACTTCCAATCTTGCCCTTGGACGATTTTGAATTTTTCAGTCAAAACAAAGCCATGTGAAGATCCTTGGCAGTTTGTGAAGATGCCAGCAGTGAAAAAGAAATCTTGGACGTCCATTTAGCCTTTGAGAACACGAAATTGTTGTGGGATGTTGATTTGCTGCCAAGTTTTTGTTTGAGAGTGAATAGTGGGGCAGGGGAGGGTTGCACAAGCATGTGGGGTGATGGTGATGGGGGTTTAAGGATGGTTTTAGGTTTATATGATGTTTAATCAAGGGTCTAGAAAGAATTAACAAAAAACCCTTTGATTTGATTGATGTTCATCCTGGAAATATTTAGGGTTTAAGGGAGGATTAAGGGGGTTTTAATCCGTTTTGGGGTTAATGGTTTTTTAAATTAAGTGTTTGGAGGGAGATTTAAACTGAATTATTAAATCAGTTTATGGTGAGTGGAGAGGTGACGTGGTGAAAGGGTGGTTTGTGATTGGTTGATGGGTGTGAGTGGGTGAGGTGTCAGCTTGTGAGTGGAGGGAATAGCTTAGGTTGTCTGGCAGGTTTGGTCCTTCATTTTTCAAACTTTGTTCACTCTGTTATAAATGGCTATCAACGCCAAAATAACACATATCAACTTTTGGACTTTGGCAATTTTGGCACAACAAGTTTTGAAACTTGTTTTAAGGACTACAAGTGTAATTTTGGCAATCTTCAAGGGCTGTTTTTGACATGTCTTGATACTTTAAGGCCTTGACTTTTTTGTTGACTTCTTGGAGGACCATTATTGACAATTTAGTTTTGTTGAGGGACTAAATT
The DNA here is from genome assembly GCA_025667525.1 of Glebionis coronaria. NCBI lineage: Eukaryota > Viridiplantae > Streptophyta > Magnoliopsida > Asterales > Asteraceae > Glebionis > Glebionis coronaria. The sequence continues at coordinate 345,664,512 of CM046876.1, forward strand.
TGCCAATTCTTCAAAGATAAGGGTCCTTTTTGTAATTTTGACAAACTTTAGGGACCAAACTTGTAATTATGAAGATACAAGGGTATAAAGTGTCAATTATTCAAACTTGGAGGACCAATCTTCAATATTCTTCAAATCTTCAAGGGTTTTCTTTGGAAAATTCTTCATTAGGGCTTGGTTCATCGTGCGGCTTCGTTTCCCGTGTTTGTTTTTGCGTGATTCTTGTGATCTTTTGTCATTTTCTCAATATCCGTACCTAAAATACACAAGCAACAAACACAAGCATATATTTGGGTATTTTGATGATATTTAATGCATTTTAAGCCCTAATTGGACGATGAGACTATGTATAAAAGCAGTCTCATCAGGAACTTACTAATCCGTACAATTGTATATGTCCGCAGAGATGAACCTACATGGACTATTGCGCCAGGGCGACCCAATGAAAGGGCCCGAAGGATTCCGCCCGCTGAAAGAGAATGAACTTCCTCTTCTTGATGCAACCGCAGACCGAACCATCCCTCTTGAAGAAACTTCTAAGCAAAGATCAGATGAGGGAGAGCCTATTATCGGGAAATCCCCTCTTGACTTCCACAATGAAGATGGTGCAGAGTTGCTGCTGGAGGGCGCCGTGCCGCACCAGGATGATGCAGAAGAAGAGGATTTCATCAACCTTACTGGTGAGGATGAAGAAATTACCCAAGCCTCTGGGTCCCCCAAGCCCGTATCCAGAAAGAGAAAGACCGCCAGGAGGGTGGCAAAGACACTAGGGGATGGGGCGGGGGCCTCTAACGCTCCTCCAAAGAAACTAAGAAAAGACCATCCTCAGTACCAGGAAAGAAGTGGTACTGCGACGGCCCAGGTCAACCCTACATCGCACGTAGAAGAACAAGTCTGGATGGCCACCCCTGTGAGTACCGTAGCTCCTACCGTCCCGGAACCTACAACTGGTACCATGTAAGCACCTTCTCATTCTTTATCCTCTTTTTTTCTTTTTTTGTTTTAAGGATAGAATGCATAAAAAAAATTAATTTGTCAATAACAGGGTGGATCCGTCGACAGTAGCCTAAGAGGAAGAGGTGGAAAGGGAACCTTCACCCACGACATCAATAAGACCTCCATCCCCTCCTGTGACACATGTCGAGGAGCCACTTACTTTAGGACCGGAGACCAGCCTGCGCCTAGCATGGAATTTATCCAGTTTAACAAGGTTGGAGGCGGAGTCCGAGTGCACGGAATTTATCGAACATATCACTCTCCGGCCCTGGCTCAAGACTTGGACGAACTAGACCATGAGTCATTGCTGGAGCAGTTCGATGTGTCATCCGCACACCAAGTGATAGTGGGTGCAGCCTTAAGACGTCGTCTGATCAAGGCCTTGGCGAATGTAAAGCGTGCGGACAAAAAGATAGCTCGTCGTGAAGCACTAGTTGTGAAGCACGAGAAAAACATCACATCCTTGCAGACGGCGTTGGATGTAGCAGAGTCCACCGTGAAGGAGCAGGCCCATCACGCCAACACTCGGGAAAAACGCATCGCCGAGCTTGAGGCCCTTGTAGCCGCATCCAACGAGAAGGTATGCTTTCAATATGAATGTTTATTTGTACACAAGAAAAAAAACCACATTATCCCTGTGATAACTCTAAGTGCCATATGTAGGTGTCCGCAGCCGAAGTCTCCACCAAAGCTGTAACCGTACAAGCATTCAACATCGCACAAGAGCGCGACACGCTGAAGGATGAGCTGACCCAAGCGCGGATTACTTTGGATGAGCAAGCTGCGACAGCTGAGGAGGAGCTAAGCAAGATGGCCACGAATTATGCTGAAAGGATGTGTCCTCCTTTTCTATCAGCCATAGCTGGGCGCAGGTGGATGATTGGTTAGGGAATGCGCCTTGCCGTGAGCAAGGTTATGGAAGCTCCTTACCTGCTACAAGCATTCGCAGGCGTCGTATCGGATGGGATTGACCGTGGTAGGCATGAAGGCCTGGTCCAAGCTGTGGAGCTAATAAGTAAGAAGGAAGATATTACCCAGCACGCCTACCACGGCCCCTTAGCCGCGGACAAGATGACTACATCAATGGATGCTCTCGCTGAAATCCAACATCCTCTCTTGGACGAGCTAGAAGCGCTGAAAGATGCTCCTAATGAAGTAATAATGTCCAAGCTTACTGCCGATCCCATCCAACTGACCTTGCGTACCTATGACTCCGTGTCGAAGGTGATGAAAGGTGAAAAACTGCTTGCCGAGGCGTTGGATGCGAATATGATCAAGGCACAGGATGGGAAGAATGCTCGCGGGGAGGCCCTCCGCGCCATGATTGAAGAAGGGAAGAAGGATATAGCGGAGTTCCTACCTCCATTGTAATTTACCTTGTAAACATTTGTATCTTTTGTTCGTCTGTGTGTGTATACGGCTAAGACTGATGTGTGAAATAACTTGTCATATGAATGCAAGTAAATCCGTGATAACCACGGCTATTTTGTTATGAGTTTGAAACTTGTGTATTTTTTGTTTGATAAGAACCTGTTTAGCCCGGCCAGCTTCCCATTTAAGGACTGCACCTCTTTCCGTGTCTGAGGGGATGGTAGCTGTATTACTGCGTCCGTTTTTTCTGGGCAAGGTTTGATGCCATTTGGATCAATCATATATCCAAGGAACATTCCTTCCGTTACCCCAAACGTGCATTTCTTTGGATTTAGCTTCATATTAATCCTCCTCAATGTGTCAAACGTCTCTTGGACATCTCGGAGAAGTGCATCCTCCGTATGACTTTTGATGACTAAGTCATCCACATAGACCTCCAGGTTGCGGCCTATCTGTGAGTCAAAGGCTTTGTCAACAAGCCGCTGGTATGTTGCCCCGGCGTTCTTTAGTCCGAACGGCATTTTTGTATAACTGTATACACCTTGACTAGTATGGAACGCCGTCTTCTCTGCGTCCTCTTCCGCCATCTGGATCTGGTGGTATCCTTTATATGCGTCTAAGAAGCACTTAAAGGGATATCCACAGAGAGATTCCACCTTCCAGTTAATCTCTGGTAACGGGTAACAATCCTGTGGACAGGCTTTGTTCAGATCCGTGAAATCCACGCACATGCGCCAGCTTCCGTCGTGCTTTTTGACCATGACTGGATTGGATAACCACTCGTGGTAGTATACCTCGCGCATGATACCCGCATCCACCAGTTTCTGTACCTCATCCAATATCGCTTGGCTGCGCTCAGGTGCCTGACCGCGCTTCTTTTGCTTGATGGGTGGGTATCCCTAGCGGATCTGGAGCCTATGTTCTGCTATCGCGCGTGGTATGCCCGTCATATGCTTGGGCTCCTAATAAGTGTGAAAACACTTATCCTTTTACCACTTATTTCCAATAATAACAAGACCAAAACGTGTATTTTATGTCGTGAAAGTCGGAATTATGCGTGGTTTGTGTTTTTATTGTGTTTTTATTGTGTTTTAGGACCAAAAGATGCAAAAGGAAGAAACCATGGGCTATCACGGGCTTTTATCGAAGAAAAAGACTAAAGACGAAGTCGAAAGATCGAGAATGCAAAAAGAACGGAAGTCCAAAGCCAATTCTGAATATTTATCGAAGAAAAAGTCTAAAGGCGGAAGTTTAATGAAGTCGAAGAACTCAAGTCTAATTATAGAAGAAAATTATAAGACAAGTTCAACTTATATCGACAAATCCCGAGACGACGTCAAGAAAGACAAAGAAATTAATTCGAGTCGAGACGAGAAGAAAGAAATTAGATAGCTTAAGCATGTAATCTCCCCACCTCCTATAAATACCCTCCTAATATGTCATTAGGAGGGTGTTAGGTGTTTTAGTTTTCAATAGTTGTATTTAATTTTTAAGTGTGTTTATTTTCTTTCTCTACTTCTTCTTTCAAAATTATTAATCTTTACATTAATCTTGTAATCCTTGGATTTTAATCTTTAATCAATCTAGCTTATTTTCTTAATTCTCATTCTACCTTTCTTAATCTTTTACTTAATCTTGATAATCATGTAGTTTCATCTTAATTGTGTTGATGATCTGATTGTTTAGCTTATTTGGTTGTGCTTAAAATTGGTGATCTAAAAAAGTTTTTATTTAAGTGCTTATTTTTCTTAATCTTAATGCTTAATAGTTTTTAGAAATAAGTTGTTTTTGATAAGTTTAAGTTTTATTAAAAAGTACCTTTTTGATTTCTAGCTTATTTAGTGTTTTTAAAAGTTGTTAAACTCTACCTTATTTATCTTTTCCTAAAATCATTTTGGTTTAACTTTTGGTAAAATGCTTATTGATTTTTGGCTTATTTTTTATTATTGCTAATTTTTCTTGTTCTGAAATCTTCAAGTCCCTATTATTCCAGATAAGGGTCTTAACCCTCTTATTCTGGATAAGCCCTATGATACAATGATTTTGTATGGGTTCAATTTATGTCTCTCGGAATCCTCTCGAATTGATCTCGGCCTTAAGTGGAATGATTGTTCTTGGTTACTAAAAAAGGGGTTTAGTTTTCTAATCTACTAAAAAGTTTAAATGCTCTAAAATGTAAACTTAAATTTAAAAGTAATTAAATTAATAACAATTAATAAAACTTGAATTAAAATTAAAATTAAAATTAAAATCAAATTTAAGATTACAGTTAAAAGATAAACATGAAATAAAGGAAGAAACAGAAAGTAATCCTTAAAAATGCTCAAAAGAAACTGATTCGGAAGTCTAACATTGATTCGGAACTATTGATCCGGAACTATTGATCCGGAACTTTTCACCCGGAAGTCTTCATTCGGAACTTTGGTTCATCCGGAACTTTGATTCGGAAGTTAGTTCGGAACTTTCACCCGGAACTTTACTCGGAACTTTATTCGGAACTTTGGTTCATCCGGAAGTTTATTCGGAAGTTTGGTTCATCCGGAACTTTGTACTCATTCGGAAGTTTTAAAAGGAAAATTCATTCGGAACTTAAAAATTGATTCGGAACTTAAAAACTTAAACTCATTCGGAACTTTTCAAAAAGAAGTTGATTCGGAACTTTCTTGTTCATCCGGAACTTTGTTGTTCATTGATAACTGGGTTTTACCAGGTTAAAAATTTAAAGATTAAGTTCGTGTTCTCGGAATCTTAACGAATTGATCTAGGCTCCTATGTGTGACTTAGTTGATCTTTGGTGAAAAAGAATATTTTTGGGTGGTTTTAAATTTAAATGCAAAGACTTAGAAGTAAAAGTGCTCTTTAAGTAAATCTAAGTCTAATTAAAGTAAAGTGCAAGTATTTAAAAACGTGACTAAACTTAAAGGGCACTAAAGTAAAATGACGTAAACTTAAATCTATCTAAGGCAAACTTAAAGTGCGACTAAAACTAAAGCAAATAATCTAAAAGTGCAATTAAATAAAAAGGCAAGAAAAATAAAGCTTGAAGATAAAAATCAAAGACAAAAGCTAATAAGAACCTGAATACAGCTCATTCGGAATAAACCTTCGTTTGGAACAATCACTCGTCCTAAATGTCACCTTTGGTTGAAATGATTCTTCTTCACTTGGAATATTACCAAAATCCTTGATCCGGAACAAATTGGTCTGAATATGTCACCTATCCAAAACAATGCTTCGTTCGGAACTTACTGATTCGGAACTTGTAAATTCTTCCTTGATTCGGAAGTTTCTGGTCACCCCTTGATTCAGAAGTTTCCGAATGAAGCTCCTTGATTCGGAAGATTACCCTTGATCCGGAACTTATGGAAGTTCCGAATGAACAACCTTGACTCGGAAGTTTCTGACTTCCGAATGAACAACCTTAATTCGGAACTTTGGTCCTTGATTCGGAACTTTAAGTTGATTCGGAACTTTTGAAAAGTTCCGGATGAAACCCTTGGTTCGGAACTTTGGAGTTCCGAATGAGTATGTTTGGTTCGGAAGTTTTGGACTTCCGAATGAAGAGTCTTGGTTCGGAAGTTTTGAGTTCCGGATGAAGCCTTGGTTCGGAAGTTTAAGACTTCCGAATGAACAATTTTGGTCCGGAAGTTTGGACTTCCGAATGAACACTTCAGTCCTTTCCTTGGCTCGGAACTCTTCCTGGAAAGATCAGAAACAAGGCAAACACTTCCCGAAGAACAAGGAGAACAGTAGCAGCAGATAAAATAATAAAATAACCAAAATCAAACACACGGATAATAATGAACAGTAACGAATCTATGAATAAACATCAACAAGCTATTAAAAACATGAAATCAAACAACTTTTACCACAATAATCAAAAACCACTTTGGATCAAAATAAAAGCATGAACTTAAACATAAACACAACAAATCAAAGAATAAGAAAGGTAGATAAGAGATTGACAAGATAAAATAAAGATTTGACAAGAATTAAAATGAAAACTTACTTGGAATTAAATGGTAATTAAGGTGCATAACATGAATTTAAATGACATGAAAAGTAAATGACAAGTATTTTAAATGGTGGAAGACTAATTGTCACTTTAGCCAACAAAATGAAATGATAATCATCCTAGTCTATTTATAGGGGAGGATTAAGGAAGCTTCCTCCCCTCTTTCCTTTTCTCTTAATTGCATAATTAAGTCCCTCCTTCTTTTAATCTTCATTAATTGCGTACTTAGTCCTTTTCTTCTAATCTTCTTTAATCTTGGACTTAAGGGACTTTTGACTTCGGGATTTCTTTTGAACTCGTCTTTAAATTCTTCAATAAAATAGACTTGAATTCTTCGGCTTTTGATAAACTTCCGTCTTTTGACTTTTTCTTCGATAAAACTTCAGAATTGGTCGTGGACTTCCGTTCTTTTTGCACTCTTGACTTCTTGACTTCGTCTTTCATCCTTTTCTTCAATAAAAGTCCGTAGATGCCCGTGAATGTCCGTGTTTCCTCGACTTTTAACATTTTCATCCTAAATCACAACAAAAACACAAACCACGCATAATTCCGACATAAAAGGCATAAAATACACGTTTTGGTCCGGTTATTATTGTAGTTAAGTGGTAGAAAAGATGGGTGTTTACACACCTATCAAATCCCCTACACTTGACCAATGCAATGTCCTCATGCAATGCATTAGTTACAAAGCAAGATCACACTTTTCATCATAATCAATCCACGTTGGCCTTTATTAAAGAGATAGAAAATTAAAAACATACAAAATAAAGAGATTAAAAGCATACCTTGGGTTTTGAAAATGTTATGAATAATCATCATCCTCAAATTTTCACTTTCTCCAAACCAAGCTTAAAAACGAGATCATCGTTATTATAAGTTAGTAAACTAACACGAACTCATGTGGGTCAATTATTCACTTAGACTCCCTTATTCCTATGGGTATCTCTTATATTTTATTATTTGTCTTGAATGATCACGAAGATGCTTTGTTTGACTTGTTTCGATTATTATTTAGTCTGAAAATAAAGTGCACGATTTAATCAATAGTTAGCTAAAGGACCAAATCTTTTAAAACTGCTTCTCGGGATATCAAAAAGTTCATATCTTGGCATAACTTGGTTCGCGATTTGAGACCTTTCTCGGGCCGATATTTGGCAGCGACTTCATACTTCAAATCTTTGAGAGACGTTCATGAAATAATGGTCTTCTCTTCATAATTGGAATTTCTTCACTTGAAGTTTTGAGAGATTCATACTTGGACCACGACTTCTTCATTCTTCTCCAATCTTTATTTTGGACTTTGATATACAACGATCCGCCTCCTTTTATGACTTGGATCTATTTATCCTCATACCTTGTTAGGGTCTTTTCGGATACACTTCTCCATGACTTTTGGGGAGTTTTGCTTTACGTCGTGTGTCTCGATCCTTCATATTGATTTTCGATAAATGATTCTTCTCATCAATTTGGATCTTTAGCAACAAAACATAGCCCTCATGCCTTGTTAGGGCCTTTTTGGACTCGCCAATCTTCGCGCCCCGCTTCATAAGTTATGCCTTGGCTATGAACTCTCGTCATTACCGAGCAACTTTTAAACGATCTGGGGCTAGAAGCTAAGTAACTTTTCAAATCGTACAACCTTATTCATTAGCAAATAAATTATTAGCAAGCGATGGGAGAATAGGCTCATAATTAACTCACATAAATTCATGAAAGAATACCGAACTTATAATTGGCTCTATCATCTCTCGTTCTCCACAGTTTAAAATCTCAAGTAATGAGATTCGTGGATACTTAGCCTATTAAATCAAAGTTTTGGGTTTTCGAGTCGCCTATAGGATCTTGCAAATTCTTAGACTTTTTCAAGTTTAGAAATCGCATCTTAAAGTTCCCTTGATAAACGACTCTCTAGGATCAATTATAGGAACTTGCGAAAAGTTCTTGTTCTTAACCCGTGAGAGTTAAGACTTTCGCGTTTTATAGCTCCCTATATAAAAGCTTAACAAAACTTGACTTAAACACGTTAAGGATACTAGCTAGAGTGAACTCGGATTGAGTCAAAAGATTCACAACGTTTGAAAATTAAAACCACTTATTAAACATTTATTCTAGTAGAGAAAGAAAATAACTATACAAAGGTAACAACTAATAGGCCAAAATAGATCAAAAATTTTGAAAAATGTCGAAAAATTGATTTTCCGGTTAAAATGAGGACAAAAACAAGGAAAAGACCACTTAACTTCGATAGAAGTCCCCCCTACACTTAAGATAAACATTGTCCTCAATGTTTAAGCATGTGGGAGTAAGCTCCCCTACACTTAGGACATTGTGCACATTGTTTAAATCTCGCTAAGGAAAAGACCACTAAAGAGATTCCTATTTTAATATTTGAGAAAATATATAAAATAGTGAATCGAAAAGAGTTTAGGATAGAACCGGGAAGAAATAAAACACGGAATCACGGGTCGTCAAGAATCATCAAGAGTGGATCATTGAAGCTCGAATTCCTGATTAAGAAGTGAGGAGAGGAAATAGCAATCCAAAAGGGTCCCCCTACACTTATGGTAAAGAAAGCGGAAAGATAGATACATGGGTTGCCTCCCAAGAAGCGCTTGATTTTTGTTAACCGAGTCGTGAGCCTGACTCGACCTTGATTATCAACGGAAGAAGCATGAAAGATATCCACCAGGATCGAAGACATAGTTTTCATCCATCAATAAGCAAGAGCTTAAGGCGAATAAGGCAAGCCAAAAGAGCAGTGGCAAGGTTCCCTTAAGCAGCGATGGAGCATGGTGGAAGCAAGTATGGTGTGGTGCAAGCATGGCTTCAATAGTTCCAAAGATTTTTCCTTTTATTTCATCAGGTGGATACTGAGATGGCTTAAAGACTTCAATACCAGGGTCGAACACCTTTTCCTTTAAGGGAAAATAGCACTCAGGCTCAGCCGAGTGTGAAGAAGATCCGCAAAGAAGCACAACCTCGTCCTCAGAAGTGGGACAAAGAGGTGTCAAATCATACGTGCAACGGATTTCGGTGTCGACCGGTTGCTTCTCTTTTGACAAAATTTTCTTCAAATCCAAAGTAGGATCAAGGCGATAATCTTCAAAGTCAAAAGGAGGAGCATCACTCTCATGAGGGAAGTATGTGTTGAGAAATTCAGAGAAATCTTCCTCAAATGAATAATCGTCCAAAGTAGGATCGAGTGATGGTGGAGGATCTTCATCATGTGAAGAATCGCTCGATAGAGTATCAGCCTCATCAAAATCATCGAAAGTGGGCAGCTCGGGATACTCAGAAGTACAATCAAAATCATCCGAATCTGAGCTAGAATCATCATAAGCATCGAAGACCGATGGAGAATCAAAAATGGGAGAAGCGTCCAAAGTAGGGAGAGAATCATCTACATCATTTTGAAAAAGTGGATTATCGATGCAAGAGTCGAATAGAGGATTGTCATAGACGGTAAAGTCATCGAGCACATTTATCATATTCACTGATTCTCGGCCTCCAAAGGATTTGTTTGTAGGCGTTCCCATTTTGAAATTTTGTGAGGCATTCCCGACTCTTAAGATTAACTCACCTTCGGCCACATCTACTAAAGCACGTCCGGATCTCAAAAATGGCCGACCAAGTATTAAAGGAATACGAGGGTCCATTTCATAATCAACTACGACAAAATCGACCGGGAAAGTAAATGCGCCAACTTGAATGAATACGTCTTCAGCTATACCAACGGGGTAAGCGAGAGTGCGATTAGCAAGTTCGAGAGTCATCTTTGTTGGAATGAGATCGGGTAATGATAGTGTTTTCCAAACACTCAAAGGCATAAGATTTATACTAGCCCCGAGATCAGCAAGGGCAGTAAATTCTTCAGTTTTGTTGAACACGCAAGGCAACACAAAACGACCGGGATCCCCTAGTTTTTCCGGAAGGTCTTTAAGAATAACTGCAGAGCAGTTTTCATTTAAGCGTGTGTTGGTGAGTTCAATCAGCTTCTCCTTTTTGTTAAGCAAGTCCTTAAATGCTTTGGCAAATTTGGGCATGTGGACAAGTGCTTCTAGAAAACTAATGCTGAATCCCATTTGAGAAATCATACTGATATATTTTGTTATTTGAGAGTCATTCTTGGTTAGCTCGTTGGTCTTGCCTATGCGAGAAGGGTATGGGATTCTAGGTTGATAAGGGTTAGGGGAAGGTGTAGTTGGTGAAGGTTGTGATGTTGAAGGGTCCTTCCGAGATACCTCGTCATGACGAGGCGGAGACGGTAATGGTGCACTACTACTAGGTGTAGGTGGAGTAGGGATACATGGTGGTGGAGGAGGTGTGGATGATGGTGGTGGAATAGGTGGATCGATAATGGTAAGTCCACTACGCGTAGTTATAGCACTCACATTAGCTCGCGGATTGGGGACGGTGTTTGAAGGTAGAGAACCCGAAGAAGAAGAAGGTTGAGCTTCGGGCAAGAAACTAGCCAACAGATTCTTTAATTCAGTTGTTTGAGTGATGAAGGAAGATTGAAGATTTTCACGAACCTCGGTTCTGATGTCATTACCTTGCTTCAAGATATCGCCTTTCAAATTGATTATTTGGCTCTATAGATTCTTGATTTGCTCACCTTGAGTTCTCATGATGGTGTCAACATCGGGATTATTGGGTGGGTGTTGTTGGGTGGGTGGTTGATAAGGGTTAGAAGCACGAGGTGGGATTTGGTTGCTTCTATTGTAGTTGTTGGCGGGATTTTGGTTTTGAGGAGAAAAACCGGGTGAAAGGTAATTGTTGGAACGGTAGCTCAGCAGATTTCTATCCCCTTGTTGTCTAGCTTGGTAATTTTCCGGTGAATAATTACCGTAAGCAGCATACACATTTTCCGGATTTCCTTGTGTCGAAGGACAATCGGTGTATGAGTGAGGACCGCCACATGTTTCACAAGGATTAGCAACCGCTTTAACTTGATGTTGTTGTTGGTTTGAAGCGAGAAGCGTAATACTTTTGCTCATTTCGGCCATCATGCGGGTGAGTTCGGTCATCTCAGGGTTTGCTGAGGTTAAGGAAACATTGACTCTCGAGTTTTTCCTTGAAGATGCAGAGGAATCCCAGTTCTTGTGGTGAGTAGTCATGTTCTCAATTAACTCTCGACACTCCTCGGGTCTCCTTTTCATGAATGTGCCACCGGCGGTTGCATTGATCGTATCACGATCTCGAAAAGTCAAACCGTTGTAGAAAGTATCGATCAAGGTGACCGGAAGCATGTTGTGGTTTGGACAACGGTCGATCAAGACATTATATCTCTCCCAAGCGTCAAAAAGAGATTCATCAGGGTCTTGCATGAAACCGCTGATCTGATTGCGAAGGCTTGTGACCATGGATGGTGGAAAGTAGCGCGAAAGAAAGCGTTGAGTCATGTCATCCCAAGTGTGAATAGAATTCTTCGGGAGACGATCAAACCATTTCTCGGCATGATGCGATAAAGTATGTGGGAAGAGTTGTAGGCGGAGTACATCCATTGTGGCCCCAGGCAACTTCATGCTTTGGGTGATTGTAATGAACTTGTCGAGGTGTTTGTTGGCATCATCATCAGGCAATCCTCTAAATGGGTTTGTTTGTACTTGCTGAATCATGTGGTGCTTCAACGAAAACTCAAGAGCGTTGATTTGCATCGGCGCAATCGGTCCTCCTCGTCCAAACATTGTTGGTTGACAAAGTTCCTCCATGGTCCGAAGATCGGGCTGTGGAAGAGCATTGTTGTTATTATTATTATTTAGGTTCGGTGGAATGTTGTTGTTAACACCTGCCATATCTAAATCTTCTTGAGGCTCGGGCTCTTGATAATTAGAAGATCTAGTACGCATACACCTGAAAATATAAAAGAAAACAAAACCAAACACAAATACAATATATATACACAATAAAGATAAAATCTTTTTGGATTTTTGAAAATTTTAATTTTTATGGTTTTTTATCAATTTTTAATTTTTATGATTGTTGAATTTTTTAGGCAAGAAAAATAACGTTCACAAGTGAACGGATCCCAAAAAAGCAACGTGTCTAGCACAGAAAACTGTTGATCTTAACGAAAAGAGCCGGCAGCGGCGCCATTTGATAACTGGGTTTTGCCAGGTTAAAAATTTAAAGATTAAGTTCGTGTTCTCGGAATCTTAACGAATTGATCTAGGCTCCTATGTGTGACTTAGTTGATCTTTGGTGAAAAAGAATATTTTTGGGTGGTTTTAAATTTAAATGCAAAGACTTAGAAGTAAAAGTGCTCTTTAAGTAAATCTAAGTCTAATTAAAGTAAAGTGCAAGTATTTAAAAACGTGACTAAAATTAAAGGGCACTAAAGTAAAATGACGTAAACTTAAATCTATCTAAGGCAAACTTAAAGTGCGACTAAAACTAAAGCAAATAATCTAAAAGTGCAATTAAATAAAAAGGCAAGAAAAATAAAGCTTGAAGATAAAAATCAAAGACAAAAGCTAATAAGAACCTGAATACAGCTCATTCGGAATAAACCTTCGTTTGGAACAATCACTCGTCCTAAATGTCACCTTTGGTTGAAATGATTCTTCTTCACTTGGAATATTACCAAAATCCTTGATCCGGAACAAATTGGTCTGAATATGTCACCTATCCAAAACAATGCTTCGTTCGGAACTTACTGATTCGGAACTTGTAAATTCTTCCTTGATTCGGAAGTTTCTGGTCACCCCTTGATTCGGAAGTTTCCGAATGAAGCTCCTTGATTCGGAAGATTACCCTTGATCCGGAACTTATGGAAGTTCCGAATGAACAACCTTGACTCGGAAGTTTCTGACTTCCGAATGAACAGCCTTAATTCGGAATTTTGGTCCTTGATTCGGAACTTTAAGTTGATTCGGAACTTTTGAAAAGTTCCGGATGAAACCCTTGGTTCGGAACTTTGGAGTTCCGAATGAGTATGTTTGGTTCGGAAGTTTTGGACTTCCGAATGAAGAGTCTTGGTTCGGAAGTTTTGAGTTCCGGATGAAGCCTTGGTTCGGAAGTTTAAGACTTCCGAATGAACAATTTTGGTCCGGAAGTTTGGACTTCCGAATGAACACTTCAGTCCTTTCCTTGGCTCGGAACTCTTCCTGGAAAGATCAGAAACAAGGCAAACACTTCCCGAAGAACAAGGAGAACAGTAGCAGCAGATAAAATAACAAAATAACCAAAATCAAACACACGGATAATAATGAACAGTAACGAATCTATGAATAAACATCAACAAGCTATTAAAAACATGAAATCAAACAACTTTTACCACAATAATCAAAAACCACTTTGGATCAAAATAAAAGCATGAACTTAAACATAAACACAACAAATCAAAGAATAAGAAAGGTAGATAAGAGATTGACAAGATAAAATAAAGATTTGACAAGAATTAAAATGAAAACTTACTTGGAATTAAATGGTAATTAAGGTGCATAACATGAATTTAAATTACATGAAAAGTAAATGACAAGTATTTTAAATGGTGGAAGACTAATTGTCACTTTAGCCAACAAAATGAAATGATAATCATCCTAGTCTATTTATAGGGGAGGATTAAGGAAGCTTCCTCCCCTCTTTCCTTTTCTCTTAATTGCAAAATTAAGTCCCTCCTTCTTTTAATCTTCATTAATTGCGTACTTAGTCCTTTTCTTCTAATCTTCTTTAATCTTGGACTTAAGGGACTTTTGACTTCGGGATTTCTTTTGAACTCGTCTTTAAATTCTTCAATAAAATAGACTTGAATTCTTCGGCTTTTGATAAACTTCCGTCTTTTGACTTTTTCTTCGATAAAACTTCCGAATTGGTCGTGGACTTTCGTTCTTTTTGCACTCTTGACTTCTTGACTTCGTCTTTCATCCTTTTCTTCAATAAAAGTCCGTAGATGCCCGTGAATGTCCGTGTTTCCTCCACTTTTAACATTTTCATCCTAAATCACAACAAAAACACAAACCACGCATAATTCCGACATAAAAGGCATAAAATACACGTTTTGGTCCGGTTATTATTGTAGTTAAGTGGTAGAAAAGATGGGTGTTTACACACCTATCATTCATCCGGAAGTTTTGTGTTCATCCGGAAGTTTTGTGTTCATCCAGAAGTCTGGGAAACACAAATACAGTAACTAACCCGAAGAACAGGGGAAATCAATTTTAATCCAATAATCACCAAGTTTTTCACCAAAAACTTAAATAAACTAATCACTAAGCATCTACTAACCATAAACTACAAATCCCAGCAATAAAAACGTGAATCCAACAACTTTTTAAAATCAAAACTCAACCAAATAAGAACTTAAGAACTTGAAATGAAAGATGATGATGAACAAGATGAAATGGAAAGATTAAACAAGAACTTGTATTGATGATTTAATGTTTTAACAATAACAAAACAAGGATTAAAATTACAAGATTGAAAATCAAAGATCAAGATCACCAAACACCCTAGTGGTGTTGGTGATGCTACGAAACAGAAAAGAGAAAAAGAAGGAAAGAAAAAAACTAAAACTGGCACTAAGTGTGTGAGGGGAACCCTTTATATAGGTGTTCCCTTTGGTTGGTGAGTGGCCTTTCTCCCGTTCTTCTTGTCTTCTCGTCTTTTCAGAAAAGTTGACGTTTTCGATTCTGATTCGGGATTCGTCGTCAATTAAATTTAACTCGTCTTTTAATTTCTTCGTTTAATAGACTTGAGTTTCTTCGACTTATGTAAATCTTCCATCTTTGGTCCTTTTCTTCGATAAATCGTCAAATAGGCCCAGTGACTTCAAATCTTTTGCATCTCTTGGACATTAGACTTCGTCTTGAGTCTTTTTCTTCCATAAATCCCGTGCAATCCCATGTTTTCTCCATTATCCATCCGGCTGGCTCTGAAAACACAATAAACACAAAAACCACGCATAATTCCAAACAAATGATATTAAATACGTGTTTTGGTCTCGTTTTACTCAGAATTAAGTGGTAAAGGGATGGGTGTTTACACACCTATCACCCTATATCTCCAGTATTCCGGATAAGGTGTATGTCAAGTATTCCGGATAAGCCACGTTATTATTTTTCCGAATAAAGAGATTGCCAGAGATTCCGGATAGTGTACTTCTTCATTCCGGATAGTATTCCGGATAACTCCTACTTGCCGATTCCGAATAGCAGCCTTCTCAGTTATTTTTCCGGATAAGTCCAAGAAGAAATATTCTGGATAAGTATCGTTTCATCATTCCGAATAACGCCTCCAAGACAGATTCCGTATAAGCAAAAGATGAATATTCCGGATAAGCTGCATTAATTTATTCCGGATAATGGTTTTGTCTAACATTCCGGATAAGGGTTTTGTCTAACATTCTGGATAAGCTTCATATTCTAGAATTCCGGATTAGCTGCATTTTCTTTTTTCCAGATAAGCTACCGTTCTCTATTCCGGATTTCATTCCGGATAAGCCTCCTTTCTACAATCCGGATATTATTCCGGATAAGGGTTTGTTTCTACAGTTTTTGAATTTTATTTTTCCCGCCTTTTATTTAGCTTATTTCTAACTTGTCTTATTTTAGCTTAAAGATTTAAGTTTACATTTTTATAAGTTGTAATGAATTACTTTTCAATTTTTAAAGTCTTCATTTTTAGTTTTAATATTTATAGCTTTCATCTTTATTACTCAACGACATTTTCATTTTTAGTTTAAAATAGATAACCAAACCTTTTTATTTTCCACCAAGAACAATTGAGTCGCACTTCCTTCCAATAATAAATTCGAAAAGATCGGAACAACGAACTTTCATACGAGCTTAAAAACCTCGTATTAGCTCCCATGCGAATACTTCTAAGTTTGCCTTCAAGAGAGAGCACATGGCCCTCTTGATGTTATCCGAGAGCGTTCCCCCTATGGACACCTCTTGTTCCGGGTAATCAGGATGGATTGCCACCTTCCAATTGGGAGGTGGTGATCCATCCTTGGGGGGAACAGGTGGAACCGGTGTTGTCACGGCATGACACTCGGATGCTGGTACGATTGTGTTATAGATGGTGACAATTCCTCCTTCCACAGGGAATTTGATCATTCCGTGTGTCGTGGAAGGTACCGCCCGTATGGCCAGGATACCTGGTCTGCCTATTATCCTATTGTATGGAGAGTGTGAGCGTATCACCATAAAGTTCTTCCACGCCGTGGTGGAGTGCTCTTCATTCCCAATGGTTACAAGCAGACGTAGTTGCCCTATTGGCCAGATGGTGTCTCCACTAAAACCAATGAGCGGCGCCGTGGCCGATACTAATTGGCTTCTTATTTCTGGTCGTAATTGTACAAAACAGTGTCCGTACAGTACTTCTGCTGATGACCCTCCATCCACATACATGCGGCGAACATTGTGTGTTCCAATGCTTATCTCAATAGTGAGAGGCGCATCAATCACATCGCTTGCTGTGATGGGAGGGAATGAGATTTCTCTGCCGCGTGAAAATTTTTGACTAATTTTTTGCCTCGTGCGGCGCTGTCTGGATTGGATCATATATATAGTTGAAGGTTTGTCCTTTTGGGGATCCTTCTTGTCATACTTCTTGTTGTCTTTTCCATCCTTCCAATCCTTGACCAAATGCTTGAGTTTACCTGACTTGATCAGTGACTCAATGTGCTTCTTGAGCTGGATACATTCCTCCGTACCATGGCCCTTGTCGTTATGGAATTCGCAAAAACGATTTCATTGACGACGGTCCAGCGGAGTCGTCATTGGGGGAGGTCTCGGGAAATTATCCCCTTCCGTCAGCAAGATCTCCCGGTAGGACATCTTTAGAGGGGTAAACTTATCGTCCGGTCGTCCTCCCTTGTTTTGGCTCTTGTAATCTGAGCCCCTACCATTGTTCTGGTTGTTTTGACCGCCTGACTGTCTCTTGGACTGGTCGTTCGATCGGTAGCTGTTTCCTTTTGAAGAATAGGCCGCGGCAACCGCGGTTTCTCCTTCTATGAAGTTTCTGACCCTTTCCATGAGGTCGTCATACCTCTCCGGACGCTTGTCATTGAGACGTCTGATTAATTCCATGTCTGTTATGGCATGCATATATTCAGAAATTTTTAGGAGTTCCGGAATTGTCTTTGTGCGTGTGCACTCGTCATTGAAGCATTCAGTGAAGGCTTCCGTAGACTCCCCCCGGTCGTTGCTTGACGGTTTCCAATGAGACCGGGTCCCTATTATACTTCTTCCGCTGAGTATAATTATTCTTGAACGTAGTGCGTAATTCAGTGAAGCTATCAATGCTTCGCGGAGGAAGTCCTTCAAACCAGTCACGAGCATTCCCGATCAAGGTTGAATTGAACATTTGGCACCATATAGGCATGGGCCATCGCTCAATTTTCGCATACGTATCAAATATCTTGAGGTGATCATCCGGATCACCAGTTCCATCATAAGTCTTGACACACGCCGGCATGCGACGTTTTGTGTCCTCGGAGTAATTCCGTATGCAAAGAGTAAAAGGATCTTCCCTGGGATCTGCCCATGGACGGGTGAGACTAGGGTCACACCACGGTTGGGAAAGATCTTCTACTTCCGTCTCTCGGTAATAGGGACCGCCATAGTACTCCTCATTGTCTGGTGGTGGTGGAGGAGTACGCCTAGGTCGGCGATGCTTGGGCGGATGGTCATCCGAGTCCTCTCCTGGTGGACTGGGAGAAGGAGGTGGTGCCCCATCTTTTGGGTGCGGGCCACTTTTGTGAAAAGAGCCAGGAACCTTCTTCCCGATATTCATCCTATCCCACACGCTTGTGCGGCGATTGGTTCTGGTCAGTTCCAGATCTGGTCGTTCGGGTGAACCGTCGGACTTCTCTCCCTCTTCTCTGGACTGTATTAGTTCCTGCATGAGACGATCCCATATGCGTTCGAACACATTCCTAGGTTGGGGAGTTTCCTCAAAGAGGCTCCGCTCCTGAGGTCGTGCCCTTCTCTTCCTCTGAGTTTGAGAAGAGGTGCTTGGTCCGGCGTTGCCAAAGTTGAGTCTAGATTGGAGGTCCCTCCCTAGATTCAACCTTGATGCAATCCCTGGGACGATCCTATCAAAGTTCTGCGTGAGAACTCGAGTGAGATCTTCCTCGCTGAGTGGTTCGACCTCTACTTCTTCCTCGGTCGATGGTCTGCGCGGCTCCTTGTTAGGGGGATTGGATGCACTCCCTGGATCAGGATTATCCAAGGTCGAAGTAGGTGGTGGGGTCATGGAGAACGTGCTTGTCACCCCCATGGACTGAAGACCACTCCGGCTGTTTGGTCCGCCTGCTTGATGGCTAGGGGATCGATTGGGAATGAGTATCCCTTCCCCTTGGGACTTCCGATTTCCAGGATTTGTGTTCCTGGTATTTCCCTGCGGATGCCCCTTCGTCATTGAGAATTCAAGATGAGATTTTTTCTCTAGCTTAGTGTAATGGTCCCACGGATGGCGCCAACTTGTTGATACAAAAGTTGGGTGATCCTTGCTAGACCCAAATTAGGCTTAATTCGGGTTGGCTGGACTCCGGCTCCTGCACCAAGTGAATCGTATGGTTGAGATCCTGCACACTAAACAACACGCGTTAGGCTTACCGTGGGAATGTTTTCCACGATTAGACTCCGGCGTGAGAGTAAGTAATCGGTGAGGGTTATAGAAATCGGATGAGAGTTGAGAGTGTGTAGAATGTAATACCTTTGTGGAACCCTTGGGGGTTCCTTTTATAGGCAGTGAAACCCTAATGGGCTGTCACTGATGCTTCGGCCCCAAGGCAAGGATAATCACTAGATTTAGATTGATTGTTATCTTCTAATTATGGTGAGTGAATATCCTCTCCTTTGGGATGAATCCTAATCATAGTAGGAGTATGATTCTGTCTAACCCTGCACCGGGCATGCCGGGCCGTGGGCCGCACACGTGTGTGCGGTTACTGTTCATCCAAGCCCATAAGCTCAAATAACATTATTCCCACCCATCTGTGATGGGCCGGATACGAGTAGTACCCGTGGGCCGGGTTCATGACCCGGCTGGGGACTATACGTCATCAAACGGCTATATATTTATAAAAAAAAAATTCAATTTTAATCTCTATATATACTACATTTCCTATAACATTTTTTACACACACACAAATCATTCTCTCCTTTATCATTCTCTCATTCACAAACACAAACACAATGGCCGGCGAAAATTGGTTCGGATTCACCCACCTCCTTCAATCCAACATGGGTGGCGGTGACGGAACTACGTCCAATCCACAATTCCCCGGATTTCCTACCCACGGTCCGATGACTCCCGAAGATCAAGCTTTTATACAAAAGCAACAAGAAGAATATCAAACGTATACCACCCAAAGACGCCTATCACTCCAATCTACAAGCTCAATTCCACTACCCGAAACCGAACCAACAAAAAAAAGCCGAAAGAAAAACCCCGCAAAAAAATCAAAAGAACCCGTTCCGAATGAAGGTCTTGGTCGGTGGACCAAGGACGAAGAAGCCGTGCTTGCCGAGTGTTACATCGCGACATCCGAAGATCCGAAAGTTGGGCGTCACCAAAAAAGAGACACTCTTTGGATTCGGATTACCCGGGTGTTTAACGAAAGAAATCATCAAGAACGTACCAAAGACATGCTTACGGGTAAGTGGAATCCGATGCATCATAATATTATGAAGTGGAACGCCATCTACAAGAAATGTCATCGGAACAAAAAAAAGTGGCGAAAGCGAGGTTGATGTGATTGAACGGGCTCGGGCCATTTACGCGGACGAGAATAGAAATGCCACGTTTAATCATGAAAAGGCATGGAATGTTTTGAGGAAGTCCCCGAAATGGGACGCACCCGAGGTTGCCCCGGTTGATTTGATCGAGAACGAGGAAGGCGGTTCGTTTTCGATGCCGATGAACACGGACGAACTTTTCCAACGCGATCAATGACCCCACCCCGCGGGTAAAGAAAGGCCCGGGAAAAAAAGCCGTTCCGAAACATCGGCGAGTACCGGAGGAAGTATCTCGTCTCGATTTGAAGACGCGGTTACTTATGACCTTCGTCTCCGTCGTGAAGCCTCGCAAAAAGCGTATGCGGCTTCGCAACGCAAAGACGACACGATTGCCGAAATGGAGGAGTTGAAATTTCTCAACTATGACACCTCCAACATGGATCCCGAATCGGTCGCGTTTGTAAACTTTAAAAAAGAAGAAATCAAGGCTCGTCTACGCGCAAGAATGCCGAATACCAATCAATACCGCGACGTTGAAGATTCCGAAGACTCCTCCAACTAGTAGTTTTTTTTTCGTAATTTTTTCGTATTTTTTTTTATTCGAAGTTGTATTTTTCTATTTTTTTAAGATTGTAATATTTATTTTTATTTATGAAATGAATTAATTTAATTTGAAAATGTGAGAAATAAAAAAAAAGTGGGACCCACAAAAGGGAGTCACTTGGTGATGACTCCCCTGATTTTTCCATGTGAGTGAGTGAGTGGGTTTCGCTGACGTGGCACCCCAAAACACACTCACTTAGAGTGATGACTCCCTGCCCTCTTAGCCAATTGGGAGTTATATTAGCTTTACAACAACAACTAAGGGTACTAAATTACTAATCTGCATATGGATAAGAATACTACTAATCTGCATATGGATAAGAATACTAGTCTGCACATGAATGAGGAGTTAGTTATGGCTCAAAGGAAACAAAAGGGACAAGATGGTAGCTTGGATGATTTGAGTAAATCTTTGGTACACACTACTCCTACACCTTGTGAGGAATTCATTCTTGAGGACAAGAATGTTTTCAAGGGGATTGGAGTGATACCAGTCAAAACTTAAAAGTCAAACAGCAAAAGTCAAACCCACACAACTGGGCGCCAAAAGCTGTTACAACCCACACTGTTACTTTGCTCTTTGTATAAATACCTTTCATGTATTCATTTCTCATTTTTCATGTATGATTTGATAAACACGTTCTCTCTGTAACAAATTCTGTAACAAACCCTTGTTAGAAATAACAATAACCCTTGTTCACCAATTACCCTTTTCTAACTGTTTGGGTGATTTTGGGCATTGTGTTGATGATCTCCATTCCACTTATTGAAATCAGGATCGGAGCATTTTTTACTTGTATCAGGCTTAAAGATCTTTGACGAACCATAAAAATATGTCAAAGTCCATTCTGAAAAAAATGAGTTATAGCCCAAGCTCAAGCCGCGAGCCCAAGCGAAGCAACCCGCAAGCACAAGCCGAGGCGTGAGCCCAGTTGCTCACAGATTGTACTGTATGTATATAATGTTTATTTGTGTGTGTTTATTTAATCTCTCAATGAATAAACATAAACGAATACGAATAAACATATTTTTGAATAAACGAATATGAACAAGAAAATTTGTCTGTTTAATCGTTCAGGTCCTCTATTTGTATGGTTGATTTAAACGAGGGAACGTAAAGAAGTTTCGTGCATATTTGCCCGGTTCGTTTACAACCAAATAATTATAATCTATATTTTCATTATCATTGAGAATATAACCCAAAAATATAAGATCTGCCAAAACTAACCATTAGTTTTACAAGTGTTTTCTGTGTACATTTTCTGATCAAGATTATCTCATGATTTGCGAATTAAACTGGTTTTTTTTTGTTATTAAAATATAGCGTTGTATCTTGTATGAATGGTTACTTGATTTTCCCTTGATCTAATAAGAAGCCCAGCTATTCAAGCAACTGAAGCAAGTACGTTGTGAAAGTTATTGCAAGACACAGAAAGTTTATGCAATGAGACTGTTTAAGACATGAACTTTACTATGTTTATGCGCCTAGAAAATCTTATGAAAGTTGTCAATATTAACAACATCCAATTTGAGTTAATTTTTTCAGTTGCAAAATGATTTGAGTGACTTTCGTGTAATAATATTAAGTTTGAGTGGTTGTTGTAGCTGGATTTTTTGTTTAGTGACTGTGTTGGTTAGTGAATGACTAGATTAAGATTTTATGTACCTCATCATTGAACCATCTCTCTCGTCTTAACCAAGCCGTGGCCAAAGCATGTCCGACGCTTATACAACCTGCATCTGTGCCCCGTTGGACCAAAGTCTTAGCAATCGTCTCGGGTAACTTGGCAGATAATGTTAAACATTTGCTTGGTTCTGAATACAATCCACTACGCCCCCAAAGATATAGTACCCCTACTTGATAGTCATCAGTCAATCAAGCTACAAATAAATTAAATGGGTCAATCTTGGTTCTTTAGGTATTTCTGTGTTTCGTATCTTCTGTTTATGATTCTAATTATCAAATTCTATCTGATGGATTATGCGACTCATTAGGGTCATATGGTAATATTCCAAATTATTCTCACAAGAATAACACAAAAACACCTGTTCACTTCTTTTACTCCTGAATTTGCCATTGTTAACAAGTAAATAAGTCAAAGTATGGCATCTCTAATATCAACACATAAGCAAAAGTTAAATCACAACATGAACCAAGTATATGATGTATATTAGTGTATTACCAACTCCCAAAATTTACAGTTTTAAGTTCATCAAGGATGCCAATATAGATTTTCCACGTTCTTTCAGTGCCTAATCTATAGCTATATGTCGTTACAAGATCCACACAGCCTTATCGATTACATAAACCACATATGAGTTAATATATATATCCACAAACAATAGTTGCTTGAATTACTTCCAATCTGCTTCTTCTGAAATTTAGTGGCAAACGGAGCAGGATCATCCTATAATGCCTGTGTTTCATTCACAAGTTCAAGAATATGCTAGAGATTCTTAAGTGCCCGGTGATGCATGGCCGGTTTGACTAGACAGTATGATGAATGCACAAACAACTGAAAGTGAAAACACAGACACCCAAGTGCTTTCTGTGTACATTTCAATGGCGTCTGTGAAGGAAAAACGAGTACGACTCTCTGCCCAGTTTCTTATTCTATCTGCTTCTGCAGCATATAATGCTCGTCCCTGCATAATGAACAGGTTTTAAGATTTTTCTTGTGACCCATCAAGATATGTATTATAAATTTTTTCAGGGTTAACCTCGAGAAAAATCAGTAAATATTGCTAAAGTCACAATTTGAACTAGTATAACTAAGTTTAAGATTACTGATTTACCTCATCGTCAAACCATCTCTTTCGTCTTAACCAGGCCGTGACCAAAGCAAGTAAAATTCTTGGGGGGGTCAAATAATTAATCGCTTTACCACTTCCTTTTACAACCCGCATCCGTGGGACCAAAGTTCTAGCAACTGTCTCGGGTAGCTCACAGATTATGTTAAACATTTGCTTGTTCTGAATACTTGATCCACTGCGTCCCGATACATATTAGGCTAATTAATTCAGAGTAATCGGTCTAATGAGATAGATAGGTCATAATTTCGACTCATTTGCTTAAGGACGGATTGATTTGGCCTTGATTTTCTCAAATGGGTCATATCAGAATTCTAACTAAAGGAGTATAGGAAACGGGTCAAACGAGTGGAAAGGTTGCCCAAAGTTCAATTTTTATGCATAAAGACTCCCAAGTCGCTGGCTGTAATGTTTTCTAATCACAAATTCACAGTTAACGATTTAAGTATTTATACAACATATTTTTAATTGGCAGAAAAGCTTTTGTTGGTCAACCACCCTGGATTGGCCCTTTTTGGAAGATACTCAAAATGTCTTTTTCTAACTCAAACCCTTTATGACCAGTTACCGTTATGCCACATGTACCTCAACAGCAAGTCGGTCAGAACCATGCCTGGAGACGCCGTATGAACGCCAACATTAGACTTTTTGCATTCTTTGAATAGCGACGATTGAAGTTGTCTAAGACCACACTTTGTTGATCCATAACTGTAGCAAAAAAAGAAAGATCAAACAAAGCAATCATCATCGCCACAAGAAAACTTAAAAAGCACCACCTTTGAGTTAAATGGATAAGAAACTACATTTTCATTTTTGAAAATGAATATAAAATGTCAAGAAAATGGTTAGGAAAAGAGCTTACACAGCAGTCAAAGGGGTACTCGATCCACCTGAGCCAGCACCATCCATGTTGAATATATGACCTCCTCTATGCTGGTTGCCCATGATACGCATTGCTTCACGTGTGCAAAGTATAGATCCGACCAAATTTGTGGAAACAATCTAATCATACCCAAAGAAAATAATAACTTTCAGTATAAAAAAGTAACAAGAACTGTTATTAGAATGACATCAAGTTCCAGAAGAGAATACAAATATAAGAAGGAACAAACCTGCTGTATATCTTCATCACTAAACTGCAACAATGGTCTGAAACCTTTGTTTGTCCCGGCATTGTTGATCTGCACATGCATTTGAGCCCAAGATATTAGCATTAGAGAAAGTAGCATAAACTAAATGCCACCAGTGGTACCTTAAAGTAGAGCTGGCCTAATTGATGACATGTGGGTTTGGTATCGGGTCAAAACAGGTTTGTATGAGGGTTGAGGTCAAATGGGTCCTTTTTTTGTAGGGGTCACACTTTAGGGATCAGGTGCGGGCGAACTAACAACACTACTATTCGTTTCTAAAACCCAAAAAATATCTTAACGTAACTATATTAGATAGTAACATTTGACCCGTGTCTAGTTTAGTTATTTATTAACTTTACCCACTTGGCACATTTGAGATATAATATATCCCAAATCAGCCCATTTAAGTCAAAAGTTCCATTTCAAATGTAAACTTTAACAGCTCACCCAAATGTCAACAGAACCAAGCTCTTCAACAGCAAAGTTAGCCAATTTCCGCACATCATTGGGGTCACAAACATCACATGACGTGCCTACCACTTTGGCATAAGCTAGTTTTTTGGTTGATGAAGTCATTGTATTGGCTAATCCTACTTGTAAATTTTCCTCGAGCTCTTTGATTGTCATGTCAACAGATTCTTTGCTGTTCGTAGGAAACAACAAGAAAGGGACATGGCAAGTGTCAATTAACATGTCCATACAATAAGGTTTAATATACTTGATGATTTACAACTCTTGGCTATGAAAGTTACCCTCTTGAAGCAATGACCACTCGATCCCCTGAGAGTAAAAACTCACGAGCAAGAGCTTTTCCAAGTCCTCTAGTGCTGTTTCAAAAAATTAGGCATTAATCAGCTGCACTACTATT
The DNA here is from genome assembly GCA_025667525.1 of Glebionis coronaria. NCBI lineage: Eukaryota > Viridiplantae > Streptophyta > Magnoliopsida > Asterales > Asteraceae > Glebionis > Glebionis coronaria. The sequence continues at coordinate 345,689,994 of CM046876.1, forward strand.
ACAAACCCTTAGTCTAAAGCCCTTTTAGATCCCATAATGGAAAACTTTTCAGTTTTCACTGGAAGTCATAGTGTTTTAAATCATTTTGTACTGTAAATTTTTACATTTTTTGTCATAATTAATTCCTGTATAACAGCATATAACGGATACTGAGGAAACTTAAAACGCTACATAAAATTAAAGTGTCAAGATTTCATCAATATAAGGCATCTAGAGAGCTGAATACCTTCCGGTTATGACCACATTTCTTGGACCAGCACGGCTAACTTCATCTAAGACCATATTTGTACCAATCATGGTTCCGATTATAATGCCTCCAACCCAACTATACCATATCAAATCATTCATTTGACCATCTCCACCTTCATACGAAACCAATTGTTAATAAGATTGTCTTCTATAAAATATATCTGAAACTTGTTTAAAGCAAAGCTAAAATCATTAGCTCTTGTACTAACCTGACAAACTGAATCCAACTGTCAAAATAACGCCTGTGCTCATCATGGTCACAATGTATCTCCCTAAATGAAGAGCAATCTACACATTTCCAAAGAGAGAGGTGAAAAAAAGACAGCAAATACCGTTACTCTTGAACCATTTGAGTATTAATTTGTGGTTAGACATTCGTTGCTTGCCAGCTAACCATTATTCATGAAATCAACACAGCGTACATATTTTCATGAATTAACGATTTTATCATATCATATTCGGGTAATATGAATGAACGAGAACACCAAAACTGGTATGGCTATTAGAAATCACTAGTTCTAGGAGAGTGTTCATCAATATCAGCCAAGTTGTCATCCTTCTAGCAAGCTATGCGAGTATAAAATCAACATATATAAAAAAAAAAAAAAAAAAAAAAAAAAACCATTATCCATGTGGTTTGCCTAATTTGGCTGAAATCACCCCTATTGCAAACTATTGGCTTTAATCATAAGTTAGGCGAAAACCATCCATCGAGATCACTTGACTTTTGTCTCTCAAAGATGTTTCATGCCTATAGTTTGCAACAGGGATGATTACGGCCAAATGGACAACGGGAAGATATTCTAGTTTACTCTACAAACAAATTTACATGAACAATTACACAAGCAGATAACTCAACTTACAAAAACAGAAATAACCAAAATTCAATGATTAACATTAAAAGTTAAAACTAACCTTAGACAGATCCTCTTCCAGCTTTTCGATGGAAAAAAACCAAGATTTAGATAACTTACTATCACTACTTTTATCATCATCATCATCTTTTTTAGACGATCTACATGGTTGCACACACAACCCACGTCTAGAAGAAACTTGTACTGATCTCCTGCAAAACCCTACTTGCACAGGCGTCCATCCGACACTTCTCCGGTGACACTCACCCGGAACTGTCGGTAACTTAGCTACAGTAGTCATTTTTAGAATATGTTTGCTTTAAGCAAAAAAAAAAACAAGTATTCTAACATTTGGTTTTTTTTTTGAAGTTTTTATATAAACAAGTTATTAGGAGATTGTGATGACCACACGTTACATGAAGATGATTATCTTTTTTTTGGTTAAGGATGTTGGCTTTTTCTTGTTTTGTATACCCAAAATGCCCTTGTGCATGGCGCCATGGTTTTGACAACATTTGTTTACTTGAGGCTAAACTTGTCTTCATGGCTTTTTCTTTTAAGCTTGCTTGTTACAATTGGTGTCAAGCGTTTTATGGGTTTTTGAGGATGAAAATACAGCTCTAAATAATCTTGTTAAAAAAAACAACTTGAAAATTGCTTAGTTTACACACTAATTAAGACTACTATTTGTTGTTTTCGATTTCAAAATGTAATATCGTGTTTATTTTGTGATCATCGTATCTTGATGTACTTTGGATTTAAAAAAAATAAAATAATCATTTTACGTGACATAATAATCGTAGAATACATATAATAATAGGTTTTCAAAATTGTATTTACAATTAACCTTTAAAAAAATTATTCATGTGTCCGGTAATCACAAGATGCGAGACGATGTCATAACTTCTTGATTTGCAAAGCAATTCACACAAGGTCGTCTTTAAATTTGGAGAAAATAATAAAATTTTGAGCGAAATTACATATTGTATTCTTTCGAAAAGGAATGTCCATAATACAATATATGTATATATGCTTATAATTATTAACGAGACAAATTTAATTTGAAACTTTGTGTGATCACTCACCTTACACACCCTAAAAAACGGCCCTAAATTCACGTATCGCTAGACTTGAATCTTTGTAATCAAAAATAAAGCTTGTAGCATGACTAGTAGGTATTGGACCATCTTAATCAGCACATTTGATTCATTTCTATTAGTTTGCTACATTTAAGCCTCTTATTTCATAGGTCAATCTCTCTTAACTAAATTCTGGTTTTTCCTAATGTAACTTTGTAGATCAACCTTGTGCGTCTAATTAACATTTGTAAAGAAAAAAAATCAACAAATGCTACGTACAAGAGTATTTTCTTCATGTGTTTAGTTATCGTATTGTCAACACTTTTGGTACTATCTACACTATTTATAAAGGAGTGATCTCGATTGTTAAAAGTTGAAATTTTTCAACAAAACTTCTCAAATAAGTCACTGTATATTAATTATAAAAATGTTGAAAACTTTAATATTGATCTTTCTTTTCACGACTCACATTATACAAATACACAAACTTGATTCCCTCTAAACCTAATAATGTTGCTGCCATGATTTCCTCTCTAAACCTAATAATATTGCCGCCATCATAATCTTATCAACACCACTCCGCATCTGCCGAATCTGCCACCATCTCTTGATAGTTTAGGTGGTTTCAAGGTAGTTTCGGTTGGTGTTATTGGCCGGTCTATGAGTATCACTGAATCAAAAATACCACACAATCGGTTTCCTCCTAATTCAAAAACACAAAGTACTTTTGATCTATGAGTATCACCGAATTACCTCTATGCGAGTGATTTTATGTTATTTACATCATAAAGATGGTAATTCTCGCATTAATTTAGTTTATGATTTGTTTGATTTCTCCTAATAATAGTGTATTTTTATCTTTGATGGCCAGAATTAACGTTTTATGTTTTTGGGACATACGGGTTTATTAGTGAACCACGGATTATCAGAGTTGATTCTTATGGTTTTGTCCATGTATAAAAATTTTTATTCGTATTTTTATCAGATGGGTTTATTCGTCCCTTACAAATACTATTAGTCGATCTATAAACAAGTTGATTCTTTTTTTTTGTGGTTTGTTAATTTTGTTGCAGGTTGTTTTATTGGGAGGAAAAATGAAGGTGTAAGATTTATACAGAATATGTTATACTTGATGGTGGTCCTGGTAAGTTTTTGTACCATTTTATGTATATTTTATTTAAATTTATGTAGGATATCTGTGAAAGAAGAAAACATCAGGTCTTGTGGTTAAAATAGACGCTTTACTTTTGTAAAATAGTCTGACATTAAACAGAAATCTAATGCTTTTGCAACTTCACATCGGTTTATAGAACAAACGAGTAATTACGTAGGACTATAGAAAATGAACGCGACATATTGATCATTTACGAAAAAAGAGTTTGGCTTTGCTAAGCTAAAACAAGCCCATAAGCATGTTGAATAAGGCGATTCGACATCCCCTTTATATATATGCCATTGAGTTTGAAAATAAGTTTTAAAAAGGGGGGTTTTAGATTTAAGTATTTATAAGCCAAGATCACATATAACTATAAGCTTCAACAATGAAATTAGATACATGATTGTGAGTAGTGTTGGAAAAGCCGCTAAGATTCCGATAACCAAAGCAGTTTAAGTACCTGTGATTCGTCGTTTAACGAGAAATTATCTGGTGATGAGGATGAGGTGATAAGTGAGGTGACGTCTGTAAGGTGGAGGAAAGTGGTGTATAACTTGAAGTGTGGTCATGCCTACATCGACGAATATCGATAACCTCACAGTTATTTATCGGAAGCTTATCTACCTCTGGATAGGAGTAATGGAGTATGGCTATCCTTTGGATTATTTGAGTTATTATGACTACAACTCTTTACATCTTATTTGAAACTTCTTTACTGATAAAATTTTACTGTAGCATTTATACAACAGTCGTTGCTCTTAACTTACACTTTTGAGAAATGATAGTAGTAGTATTATTTTTCATTTTTTTGTCAATATTTTTTATCTCATTCATTTCGTCTGGTATTAGTAGATATCGGGGATCATTTTGTTAGAACTTAGAAGAATAATGAGTGTTGCAGTGAAAAATATCAGTTTGGTCTATGTATAAGACCATGTGAGGATCATTTGATATGTTTTTATTTCAATAATTTTCTATTGTTTTTAGTAGGCAGGAACTATTGTTTAGGAGGAACAATAAGTCAAATAATGGGATTACCAAAGTTGACTAAAGACTTGTCATGTCCTAATCTTGGATCTCTTAGGATTTGAAATCTTTTTTGGACTTGTTGATATTTAAGAGTATTTGGTTTTTAAATTGTCTAGAGGTTTGTCGTATTATAGAATTTTTGAGATTGCAAAGTTATACGTAGTTACAAGAACACTTGTGCATCGTTAACGGCAGACTATGTTATTGAAAAGCTAATTACATCTTTGACATTTAGATAGATTATCATCAGTTGTTTAGTTTGTTTTACATATACTGATTTTTACTTTCTTCTTCAGTTTAAAGTAATTCTCTCAAAGCTCACTTTTCATGTTTTCAAAAAAGAAGTTTTGATTATTCAAAGAAGTCAATTTTTTGTCTATAACGCAAATGAGAGAAGTACAAGCTGAAACATTGATAGCTTTATATGTTGTAGGTATTTCTTAATAATCTCATTTGCTTTTTATGTTTTATCTCAATTATCTTGCTGATAAATTTCTATTTGCGGTTTCCTTAATCATGTTTATAGAAATACCTTTGTAAGTCTGGCGTAAGGACTACGGTACATAAATTGTGTGCTGCCTAAATTTAACGCGCAAGAAATTTGATCACTTTGTGGACATAATTTTTATAACTTAAAACTTTTATTATACATGCGTATTGGCTAGGTGTGATTGATTAACCATAATTCCGATGCTAATGTAAGGACATCTCGTGTTTCAGTACTGATGGATGTGAAAACACACATCTATAATGCAATATTAAACCCCTAAAACACAAAAGAAATACACATTTATGCTTTTAAAAAGACGAAATTATGTGGTATTTTGTGTGTTTTGTAGGCAAAAAGGTATAAATCAAGACAAACACGGATATTCATGGATAATTCTTGAAGAAAAAGACAAAAGAGTGTGTAAAAGGACTAAAAGTGATCAAGACATGAAGTTCTAGGGATCAAAGTTGTTTCTTTTCAAGATTAAGGGTTAAAAATGGCAAAAGTTGAAAGTTATAACTAGTTTAATTCAATATGCCAAAAGAAAGAATCTACAAGGACTGATTTTGAAGATTTCTTAATGATATATTAGTGGATGCCACGTGTACCAATCAGAAGAGAAAGAAAAGAGATGCATGGATTACCAACACTGCTTATATCAACCACTCATTTGGGATATTATTCAATGGTGGAGATTATTGATCCAAGACTTCTCTTTCCAACCAATGAGATCGCGCCACATCACATATATTTTCAGCAACAAATCGAAGGCAAAATAATGGATTTCATGATCTGGTATAAAAAGAAAAAGTATTCGACTTGGTGTTCTCTAGACTGCCATCACAACCAATTTCTCTGAAATCAACTACAACGAAATCCCCCAGTTTTCTGGGAAACGTGATGAACCCTAGGGTACACGTGTCAATTTTCGATTGGATTGAATACATCACGGGACATCTCTCCAGCACTTCTCTACTCCTATATATACTCATCACACTCATTAATTCACATAGTTAGATAGTTAGAAAATTAGCTCAATTTCCCTAATTCTTGTTCTCTCCCTTTTTAGTGTGTGTTATTCACACACACTAGTACATTTGTTAGTTAGTTGTTGTATAATCGTGGAGCAGTTGTAACTACCACATTACATTTTCAATAAATTCTACTTTCGCCTTCAATTCAGAATCCTATCTATTCATTAACTGCACAATTCTATCCTTTTCTGCAATTAACGTTCTTAAAGCTTTATGTTGTGCTGGTATTGTTTACGGGTAGTTTTGATGAAGTTTTGGTAGCTGAGTTATCTCGATTCAAGTTTTTATCCTGGATATCAAGTTGCAGCAGTGATAATGGTGTAGATTAGTCTGCGCATTGGATTCCATTTATCTAAAGAGTAGTTTAGCAGATTGAAGAAAAGAGATGTTGTTTACTAGAGGTTGTTATAGAGTTAGTTTGATTTTTCGAGCTTTCGCCATCAACGGAGGCTTGGAAGTTTGGTAAATCTTCATTTTCGATTCTGCGAAAATAGTTTAGTAATGTTCAAAACTTAGTTAGAGTTAATCAAATATGATACTTTGCTACTTGCTGAATTTGATTTGTTGTTACGTGCTGGTAGTCTGTTCTAGTATATCCGTTAACAATACACGTTCAGCTTATCTTAGTTTCTGTATATGGGTGTTTGCTAAATGTTGTAACTTGTTTTGTGACTGCTGTTGTATTAGACTGCTTAAATTTGTTTTAGATGCCACTCTGTCTTGTTGTTTAGGTGGTTACTCTTTTATTGTTTAATTTTACTTTCGTAGTGTATCGACTTTTGTCCATTTTTCTGGTAGTGTGTGTTTGGATTAGCTAGTTTTAGAGTGAAATTTGGTTGTTATCAGCTGGTGTAGTCAATTGCGTTAGGTTTGTATTCGTTAGGAAATCTGAACATTAGTTTGCTTTTTGATAGTTTTTAAGTAAGAATTAGTCTGTGTAGAATCTTGTAAGTCAATTCAGGGTAAAAAGAGTTTTCATCGTTTGTAGATTAATTCAGAGATTTGTAGTAAACTTTACTTGATAAAATTGGATAAAAATTAATCACTAGTTGGACATGGTATTCTGATTATAGCTTATTATGTTCCCAATCTAGTATAATGTTAGCCTTAAAATGTGTGCGACTAACGGAATTACATTAGTTTCATAGCCGGGACTTGCAGGGACTAATATTGTCATATGTAATAGTCCATGTCCCGTGCTATATATACCCCTCCATACTTCCATGGAGAGGTGAGGTTGTTCATTTCTTTCTTTACTTTCTCTCTCTAATAAACACTTTTATTAGAGCAACTCTCTCTCTCTCTCTCTCTCTCTCTCTCTCTCTCTCTCTCTCTCTCTCTCTCTCTTTCTCTCACTAACAATGGCTAAACACTTGTTCCACCCTCCCCGACCTCCGGATCGAACCCGTGTTTATAGTGAATCCAACTTATCAATTGGCATCAGAGCTAACCGGGGGTGTTTCGTGTTTTTGATTCGTGTGTGTGTTCGAATTCGTGTTTGATTCATGGTCCATACTATTCTGGTTATCTTTTTTTACTGATTTTATCACGTCTGATATTATCTATTTCTCATTCTGATGTCTCTGTCATAAATTATTTAGTCATTTTTATTCTCGTCTTTTGTGTCCCTTACAACATCAACTAACTTTTTATTGGCAAAAGGACAGAAAAAAAACAAAAAATGGCAAGATCCACTATTTTTGGTATCAAAACCCTTTTCCGACATTTTTTCCGATGCTTATTCCGATGGGTTTTCCGATGGTGATTCCGATGGCTTTTCAGATGGGCTTATTCCGATGGATTATTCCGATGGATTTTTCTGATGGATTATATATTCCGATGGTTTATTCATTTTCCGATGAATTATTCATTCCGATGGCTTATTTATATTCCGATGGATTTCTAAAAACATTCAGTTGACTCATTTACATAACTTCACACCGTGTCAACTCGGTATTAACCGAGTTGACCAGGTTAACTCAACTGAGTCAAAGGTTAAAACTCATCCCAACAACCAAACCCAATACCGACTCATCCCTACAACCAAACTAACACCAACACTCAATCCAACTCATCAATACCGACTCACTATAATAACCTCTCGTCCCGTACTCTATGTAACTAATCCCTACACTCGAAACCATTAAACCTGTTAGAAATACGTTTTAACGTATATTAGAAGTATCGGTCACTCCACAATATGATTTATGTTGTAATAGCTCGTAGTTAGCAAATAGTTACTAGTTACTTATTAAGTTAAGTAAGAACCGGTCCATGGGCTTGTCATGGACCGGCCCAAGCCCATTGTAAGCTTGGAGTATAAATACCCCTTTCCACCATGGAAAGGGGTTGGTTGTTGTTCACATTTCACTTTCATATTAATAAAATCATACACATTTTCTCTCACTTTCTCTCTCTAGTTTCTCTCACTAGAAAACATCAACCCACTTCATAGATTCTTAGGTTATCAATATTCTACATTTGGTATCAAGAGCAATGGGGTGATTTAAGGTAAGGATTGTGTTGCTTTTTTAGTTTTTGAATCAATTAGTGATCTTTAGAAAAAATCAATCTTGAATCTTGTTGTTTTTGGTGTTTTTGTTATTGGGATTGATTGATAAGGATTAGGTTTAGCTTATTTTGGTAAAAATCATAAAACTTTTTGTGGTTTTGGATCAAAAATCGGATTTAAAGCTATTTTTCTAAGTCTCGGAAACATATTTCCAGAACATTCCGAATAGGTATTCCGAATAGGAGCAATATTCAGAATAGCAGAATTTTCCGCATAGACTTTCCGGATAGAAGGGTGTTTCCGAATAGCAGCAATTTTTCCGAATAGCAGAATTTTTCCGAATAGCAATTCTTTCCGAATAGCCAATATTTTCCGAATAGCCAAAAACTTTCCGAATAGCCAATATTTTTCCGAATAGCCAGTATTTTTCCGAATAGCCAAAATTTTTCCGAATAGGAGAAATATTCCGAATAGCTTTCCGAATTGCCCATCATTCCGAATAGCAGGTTTTCCGAATAAGCCAAATAGCCAGATATTCCGAATTGAAGAAATATTCCGCATAAGGGTTTTTCCGCATAAGGGTTATTCAGCATAGGGGTTATTCCAAATAAGGCATTTTCAGAATAGGGTTATTCCGCATAGGGTTATTCAGTATAAGGGTTTTCAGCATAGGATTATTCTGAATAGGTATTATTCCGAATAGGGTTTATTCTGAGTTTGGGTTATTCCGTATAAGCAAGTTCAAGGGGTATTTGAGTTTTTTCGACGATCTTTAGTGGATTTAATCTTGATTACAACCAACACAACACAAATTCTCAACCTTTCTTCACTGCTCGATCAACCGATAATCTTTGAGTCTTTTAAGTGATCACGATGAATCCAAGTTCATTAATGCCTCAGATGACATCTCTTACGGATATCTCGATCATAACGGGGACTGATAGTCGTCCACCGATGCTTATTAAAGAGGTGTTTGAGGCATGGCAGGGCCGTATGATGCAATACTTGAAGGGCAAACCAACATACGGAAGGCTTATGGTCAAATCGATTTTGAATGGTCCACTCGACTATGGTACCATTGTGGCAAATAACGTGTCTCGACCAAGAGAATATGAAGAACTCACACCGGCACAACAACTCATTGCTGATGCTGATGAAAAGGCTTTACAGACTCTTCTCCAAGCTCTTCCGCATGATATTTATCGTATGGTTAGTCAATATACGGTTGCCAAAGATTTATGGGAACGTCTAAAGGTGTTGCTACAAGGTACGTCTCTCACCAAACAGGAAAGGGAGTGTCAGCTGTATGATCTGTTTGATAGATTCACGTACAGCCCAGGGGAAACGCTACACGACTATTACTTCAGATTCACCACTTTAATGAATGATCTGAATGTATACAATCTCGTGATTGCTCCATTCCAGGTTAACACCAAGTTCTTGAATACTTTACCTCAAGCTGAATGGGGTGAGTATATTACCGATGTGAAGTTAACCCGGGATTTGCATAAGTGCAACTTAGATCAAATCTATGCTTTTCTTCAGCAGCATGAGAAACATGTGATTATGCACCGTTCTCCTCGCGGTATCTACCCAGATTCCTTAGCTTTGATGGCGAATCAACCAAGCTTGTCACACAACAACACACCTTATATCTTGGGACATCAAGCCTATCATCCATCACCTTACATGACGCCAACCTTCCCCCAATACTCGATTCTACCGCAACCACCCACCTCACATCAGCAACAATATCGGTTCAATGCACCTCCACCACAGTATGCTTCACAACTTCATCAAGCAAATATTGCACCTTATGCTCAGCAGTCATATTCGTCTTATCAAGAGAATGCAGCATATCCAACAAGCTATCCTGATCAAATGAGTATTCCTTCTAGTGATTATGCAGCTCATCAAGACCAAGCAATGTATTGTGATGATGAGGAAGTCCCCATTCCTGTATTCCAACAAGGAGCTGACCCAGTTGAAGTGCTAACTACTATGTCTGCTTATCTCACGAGGACTTTAAGCAAACGAGGATACAGAGGATCAGCTCCAACCAACAATCAGTTGAGGAATTCATCCAATTCTCGTCAACAAGCTACTATTGAGAATGGCAGGGTAATGGTTCAGCCTATTCAACCATATCAGGGGAGACCTACCACATCCACTACCAATGCTCGCATGGTCAATCAAGCACCAATGGTCAATCCTGCTCCACGGGCTAATTCCACGGGCAAGTTGAGAATGATTACATGTTACAATTTCAAGGAAGAGGGTCACATGTCCAGGGATTGTAAGAAACCCAAGAGGAGAAGGGATGGACAATGGTTTGCAGAGAAGATCTATCTGGTTAATGCTCAGGCACAAGGAAGGGAACTTGATGAAGAGGAGCTTGCATTTCTTGCTGATCCAGGGATTGCTGAACAAGACGTTGTCAGTACACAAAATGCAGCTTACCAAGCCGATGATCTTGATGCGTATGACTCAGACTGTGATGACTTTCAATCTGCAAAGGCTGCTCTCATGGCAACTATCTCCAGCTTAGGGCCAGAAAAGAGATCTGAGGTACTTATTAATACCACCGATAATACCACTGATGCTAGTATTCAACCACATCAAGTTGTGCAAGAGAGTGCCGACTCGAATGAATCTTCGGTGGTGAGTCTTTCAAATGAGGAGACAAACAATGATAGCAATATCAATGTGAGTCCCCAGACTTTGAGTGAATCACAACCGGGACCCATTTCGCAAACGTCTACTCCTGCTCAACAAGATTTGGTCATGGTTCCTGCTACATTACTTAGCCAAATGAATGCTGCACTCTTAGAAACCTTAGCTAAGAATAAGAATTTATCTGATGAGCTTACCTTAAGCAACGAGAAAGTTCAAACCTTGGAATTAGTGCCTTCGTCTAGTGTTCTAACTAATCTCGAATATGATCATTTTAGAAACAAACAAATGGGTCACTTGCAAGAAATCGAAACATTAAGAGCAAATCTTTCTAAAGAACTTAGCGAAAAGGAGTTAGTGGTCACTAATTTTCAAAAACTTCAAACAGATTTTGAGTCACTCGAGTCTAAGAAGAATGAAATGGAGATTAATGCTACTAATAAGATTAGAAGTCTAGATTACTTGCTCTTAAGACAATACTCTGCTTCTCAACTAGTGCACTTATTTGATGCTTCATTTAAAGAATTTAACTTATCACGTCAAAAAGGCCTTCCCCCTAATCCACGGTATGCAAAACAAGCTTTAAGACATAGTCCTAGACTTTATAATGCAACTCAATTAGGTTTGGCCTTAGACCCGATTGTTTTTCCTGATGATCGAACAAGTAAGGATCTAGTTGATGAGGATCGGTCATACAATTCTGCAAAGTATCCCGAGTGTGATTATTTTAAATTGAATAAGGAGCTTGCTAAAACGGATTTTAGAATTCGCTTCCATATGGACAAAGATCTCATTACCGCACCAACCTACATGTTGAATGAAGAAAGCCCTAGTACATTTCCTACACTTGTCAACATGGAAGGTCCTAAGGAAATTCCAAAGGATCTTCCACCGGTTAGCACTGTATGGTTAAACTTGCAAGAGATTAATCAATACTTTACTAATTTTGACAAGGTCATTTTGGATTGTACGACTTCAAATGGCCTAAACGCCGGAGAATGGGCTTTCGAACACATGAACGAGGTGTTTAAAACTGAGATCAATCCATTTGTCGAAAGTCTAAAAGGAAGTTTTGCATCTCTTAAGGAAAATCTTGTGTTTGAAATTGGTGAAGTTCAAAAAGTGTTCTATGAAATGGACACCGCTTACGAACTACAACTAATTGAAAAAGAAAAGATTTTAACCGAATATGACCGATTCTTGTCTGCAGTAATCTCGTGTGATGTGCTTACGACTGTAAATGTTAATTATTCGAATGAGCTTACATCCGCTATGATTAATTGTGATGCTGTGAATATTTGTAATGATATTTGTGATGATGTTTGTGATCTCTCTGTAAATGTTGTTGATATTGTAAATGAGGTAGATAATCATTCTTGTCACGAATCTAACGCTGAGTTTTTAAAGCTACAAGATTCTTACAATTTACTTTCAAAACGCTTTAATCAACTAGAACAACATTGTATATCTTTAGAATTAAAACAACAAACTCAAAATGAGAATCTTTTGATATCAAATGGTTGTGAAAACGGTGTTGAGACGAGTGACAAGATGATTGCAATTGTTAAGACATTAGAGGAAGAGATAATGAGATTGAAGAGAGATGTGTCATCAAATGAAACATTAAAAATGGAACTAGAGGCTGCAGAGTCTAAAAACCAGGTCTTAGAAATTAGACTTTCGTCTGTTCTAGGGGAGATGGATCGGACAAGACAGGGACTATCCGCTCTTTATGGTTCACTAGAAGAACGCTTCGCTTTTAATGCGGCACAGCAACAATCTTATGTTGAATAACTGAACCAAAAGTGCGAGGAAATCTCTGATTTGAACATCCTGCTCATTGACAAAAATATGGTTTTGGCTGAGTTAAAGGAGACACTTCTTCTCACCCGACAAGAAGTTGTTGATAACTTAGCTACCGACTCTGCACCGTCCACTAGTGCTCCAACAACCAAGTCAGTAGTGCTTTATAAGAACCCGCTTCATAAGAGAAACCCAGTTACCTATAATGATTATATGAGGAATGCTATTAAGCATGTCGATCTTCTTAGGGATATTTTAGACGGTCTTTATGCCTTAGATCCCTCAAGTAGCGACTATTATTCGGCTCATGAATATATTAAGCGAGTTCAATATTGCTTGGCATATTTGCAATACATAGGTACACCAGGTTCTGCACTACTTAATAATAGGCCCATTGCTGTAACTCCATTTAATAAGACTCCAGGAGCAAAACCGTCATTGGCACAATCAAGTAAGGCACCTTTAAAATCTGTTGCTAATATTCCCACTTTGCCTTCTACAGGATTAAAAGAGACTACTAAGGCTAAAGGATCGTCACTCAAGAAAGATAAGATCAAGCCCTCCACTAGTAGTGCCAAAAAGAAGAAAGTAGAAGTTCACAATAGGAATGCTAGTTCAGTTTTAAATAAAAAGAATCATGTTAAGACTAAAAGCTCTGCGCCTGTGCAGCAGCCTAAACCATTCGTGAATTCTGATTTGAATTGTTGGAATTGTAATGAATGTATGTTTTCCCAGCGTCATGATTTGTGTCTGATTGATCACGTGAATGAAATAAATGCTATTAATAATGGTCTTGAATGGAAGCCAACGGGTAGAACTCGTGCCCAAGTTGGCTGGCAATGGCGTCCCACTGGTAGGACCTTTACATTAGATTGAAAAATGTGCCCTTTAACTAGGAATGCATCCATTGAGGTTAGGTCTGAGCGTCCTTTAGTTAGGAACACTCGCACTCAAGTATGGAAACAGCGCCCTTTAATTAGGTCAGCCCCCACTATAGTGCCTATCAGTGAAGAAATACCTCAGGATTTAAGCCAACTAGAATCTACACCACCAATTAGGAAGAAAAAGGCTAGGAAATCTAAGAAACCTAGAGTTAGCAAATCTAAGATTATTAAATCTGTACCTGCTAATAACAAGGAACACTCAGATTCCGATACCTCTACATTGTCTTCGTGTGGTGATATTTTCAGGTGGTCCAAATCATCCTGTGGTATTTGGACTCCGGTTGTTCAAAACATATGACCGAAAATCGCTCGATGCTCCGAAATTTCGTCAGCAAGTTTCTTGGTACGGTTAAATTCGGGAATGATCATATTGCAAAGATTATGGGGTATGGTGAATATCAGATTGGAAACGTGACGATTTCTAGGGTATACTATGTAGAAGGTCTTGGTCATAACTTATTCTCAGTAGGACAGTTTTGTGATTCCAACCTAGAGGTTGCTTTTCGACAACACACTTGTTTCATCCGCAACTTGGAAGGAAAAGATTTGTTGAAGGGATCTCGTGGTGCAAATCTTTATACGTTGTCTCTACAAGACATGATGGCCGCCTCTCCAGTATGTCTTCTCTCTAAAGCATCTAAGACCAAGTCATGGTTATGGCATCGCAGATTATCTCATCTTAACTTTGATGCTATTAATCATCTGGCTAAAAACGAATTAGTTCGTGGTCTTCCAAAGCTTAAATTTCATAAGGACCATTTATGTTCCGCGTGTTCAAGGGGGAAAAGCACCAAGAAATCTTACAAGCCCAAAGCTGAAGACACCAATCAAGAAAAACTTCATCTTTTGCATATGGATCTTTGTGGACCAATGAGAACTGAAAGTGTGAGCGGTAAGAAATTCATTCTCGTCATTGTGGATGATTTTTCCAGGTTTACATGGGTTAGATTTCTACGTACAAAGGATGAAGCACCGAAGGCTATCATCACTTTTCTGAAATTCATTCAGGTACGTTTGAATACTACTGTCCGCCGTATTCGTACAGACAATGGTACAGAGTTCGTCAACCAGACTCTTCGTGATTATTATGAAGGAGTTGGTATCTCACATGAAACATCCGCTGCACGCACTCCACAACAAAACGGTGTCGTTGAAAGACGGAATCGTACACTTATGGAAGCTGCTAGGACCATGCTTATTTACGCGAACGCTCCATTGTTCTTATGGGCAGAGGCTATATCTACTGCATGTTTCACCCAAAACCGTTCTATCATTCGGAAACGCCATGGAAAAACACCTTATGAGCTTCTACATGACTGTAAACCCGATGTTTCATTTTTTCATGTGTTTGGTGCTCTTTGTTATCCAAACATCAATAGTGAAAACTTGGGTAAGCTTCAACCGAAAGCCGATATAGGTATTTTCATTGGTTACTCACCATCCAAGAGAGCATACCGAATCTATAACCGTCGTCTTGGCAAGATTGTAGAAACTATGGACGCAGATTTCGATGAGCTGACAGCGATGGCTTCTGAGCAACACAGCTCTGAACCCGAGCTTCATGAGATGGGAACCGGTGCTATTAGTTCCGGATTAGTTCCCAATAATCCTACTTCTACATCATTTTTACCACCAACAAGGCCCGAGTGGGATAAACTGTTTCAACCGTTGTTTGATGAATTCTTCGATCCCCCGACTGATGAAGTTCCAGCACCTGTAGTAATTGCTCCAATACCTGAAGTGGTTGCTCAAGCTAATGAACCTTTATCTAATGCATCTACAATTCACATTGAACCGGATGCACCTTCACCAAGTGATTCTCAAACTACACCTGAATCATCACCCCTACTTGTGCCTAATGATGTGGAAGAGGATTCTACTGATCACGACTTGGAATATGCTCACTTGCAAGAGCTTCCTTTCTTTGGTGTAGCGATCCCTGAAAACCCTTCAGCCGCGTCTACCTCAGAAGAAGCTCCTTCTATTGTTCACTCCAGACCACCTAGGATTGAAAACCATAGCACTAAATGGACAAAAGATCACCCAATTAGGAATGTCATTGGAGATCTAGATCGACCAGTCTCTACACGCCATCAATTACAAGAGAGTGCACTCTATTGCTACTTTGATGCATTTCTCTCCGAAGTTGAACCTAAAAATTGGCAGCAAGCTATGACTCAATCATCTTGGATTGAAGCTATGCAGGAGGAACTAAATGAATTCCAACGACTTGAAGTATGGGAATTGGTTCCTCTCCCTGACAAGGTGAACATCCTTACCTTGTTATGGGTTTATAAGGTTAAACTTGATGAGATGGGTGCGGTATTGAAAAATAAGGCTAGATTAGTCGCTAGAGGATATAAACAAGCCTTGGGTATAGACTTTGAGGAATCTTTTGCTCCTGTGGCTAGATTGGAGGCGATTAGACTATTCCTTGCGTTTGCTGCTCATATGAACATGATCGTCTATCAAATGGATGTGAAGACGGCATTTTTGAACGGTGAACTAAGGGAAGAAGTTTATGTTAGTCAACCGGATGGGTTCGTCAGTACGGAGTTTCCTAATCATGTGTACAAGCTTAAGAAGGCTCTCTATGGGTTGAAACAAGCTCCACGCGCGTGGTATGATCTCCTGTCAACATATCTCATTTCGGAAGGCTTCTCCAAAGGCAAAGTGGACCCCACTCTATTCACTCTCAAAGAAGGCAACGACATGATTCTGGTACAAATTTATGTTGATGATATAGTATTTGCTGCCACTAACATAGAATTGTCAAACCGATTTGAGAAGATAATGTCCACACGCTTTCAGATGTCGATGATGGGAAAAATTTCATTTTTCTTAGGTTTACAGATTTCTCAAAATCCCAGAGGCATCTTTATTAATCAATCCAAATATGCTCTAGAATCTCTTAAGAAATATAACTTTGAAAATTGTGACCCCGTGGACACTCCAATGGTGGAGAAATCCAAGTTAGATGAAGATAGGAATGGGACTATTGTCGATCCAAAACTTTACCGTGGGATGATCGGCACCCTTCTATATCTGACTGCTAGCAGGCCTGATTTGCAATTTGCTGTATGCATGTGTGCCCGGTATCAGGCTCGGCCTACCGAAAAGCACCTACATGTTGTGAAAAGGATCTTTCGGTATCTAAAAGGAACACTTCATCGTGGTCTATGGTATCCGAAAGATTCCTCTATTGCTTTAATATCATACGCAGATGCCGATCATGCTGGATGTCAAGACACGAGGCGTAGCACTTCTGGATCTGTGCAACTCCTTGGAGATAGATTGATCAGTTGGTCTTCAAAAAGGCAGAAAAGCGCTGCAATATCAAGCACGGAGGCTGAATACATCGCCATGTCCGGTTGTTGTGCTCAAGTCCTTTGGATGAGATCACAATTAACTGACTACGGTTTGGGATTCAACAAAATCCCGATGTATTGTGACAACAAGAGCGCCATTGCCCTTTGCTGCAACTATGTTCAACACTCCCGGGCCAAGCACATAGACATTCGCTACCATTTCATTAAGGAGCAGGTGGAGAACGGAGTGATCGAGCTGTATTTTGTCACTACTGAGTACCAGCTGGCGGATATGTTCACCAAAGCCTTAGATCGAGGACGAATCGAGTTTTTGATCGACAAGCTTGGCATGAAATCATTCACTCCAGCGACTCTCAAAGAGTTGGCAGAAGAATCAGCTGAATAGTCGTGGTAAACTATTCAGAGTATCCTTTGTTCGTGATCATGTATATTATAGTAAATATATAAACCACAAAAAGAAAATACAAAAATATAAAACCAAGAAAAACCATAAAAAAATATAAAACCTACAAAAACCATAAAAATTATAAAATCAAGAAAAACCAAAAATATTTTTTGTTTAAAACGGGCATGTCTTTTAGTACGGTAATATTTACGGCCTTAGAAATGTCGATCAATATTGACACGGTGCCATAAATAGAGTCCGTATAAAAGTTGTACATTTTTAAAACATGCCCATTATGGCTTGTAGTTATTTCTGACTGCAACCCGGTTTTCATATTAAAGTCACGTATTTCCTTGGAAAACGTTGGCTCACAACGGGAATTAATTTTCTCGGGCGTGATTTACAAGCCAAATCATGCAAAGGGATCAAGTTTACTTTACAACTTGGTCTAACACGAATTAGTGTACGTCTCAGTGCATTAATTTGTTAAAATAAGAGAAATCTTATTCACACTACGAATCAAACTTTTTAAGATATCAATTGGAAAATGTTTTTCATCATCCTGTGCCTCGTTAAACAATGACTACAGCTCTTTAAATAGAAAACGCGTCATCGTTTAAGGGGGAGAAAATGTTACATCATCTTTCACATCAAAAAGATCTTCAAAAGTTTTCAAGGAAACTCAAAAAGCTTAATGGTTAATGGTTGGATTGCTTTGGCATTTGTCTTGTTGTTGCTTATAAGTTTGTCATGAATAGATTTGTGTGTGTGTTAAGATAGGTTAATCACTAAGGCTCGGGAATTTAACATAAGATAGGGTCAAAATGACAAGTATTAAAACTTGGAAAAACAAAAGCATGTTGATTGGAGTGAAAAGAAAAGTGAGGGGTTAAATGTGACTATGTTTCAAACTTGCTAAAAATTTGACCTAGTCAGTTATCTCCCCCCGTTTTCTTCTTTCTCTCATCTCACTGTTCCCATCCTTCCTTGCCGCCATTAACATACAAACACACGAACTCTCAAAACAAATTCAATCATTCATTTTTTAAGTTCAAGATCTTCACAAAGGTATTAAAACGGCTTAATCATTCATTCAATTCAAGTTAATTAACTTTTTTTTAATTGAAAACAATCGAATTCAGTTTCTGCTTCAATTTGGGTTAATTAAATTGGGGGTTTTACCTGGGTTGTATTCGGAATAGAACAAATTGAACTGCTTTGGCCTTTAGACCACTTGAATCAAACGGATTTCGTGCTTAAATTAGAAAATATATAAGTGTTGAAAAACATTCCGCATAGGAGGTCTTTCCGCATAGGAGAAGTTTTTCCGAATAGAATGATCTTTCCGCATAGGCCAAATCTTTCCGAATAGAATGAATATTCCGCATAGAGAAACTTTTACCGAATAGACTGAATATTCCGCATAGGCCAAGTCTTTCCGAATAGGATTTTTTATTCCGCATAGACAGCTCTTTCCGAATAGAGAATTTATTCCGCATAGGCCAAGTCTTTCCGAATAGGATTTTTTATTCCGCATAGACAGCTCTTTCCGAATAGAGAATTTATTCCGCATAGACAAGTCTTTCCGAATAGGATTTTTTATTCCGCATAGACAGTTCTTTCCGAATAGAGAATTTATTCCGCGTAGACAGTTCTTTCCGAATAGGGTTGTTTATTCCGCATAGACTGTTCTTTCCGAATAGAGTATTTATTCCGCATAGGCCTTATGTTCCGAATAGACTTATCATTCCGCATAGGATTTATATTCAGCATAGACCTATTATTCCGAATTGAATGATTATTCCGTATAGAAGATGTTTGAATGGTTTCAAAGCTTAAGGGATTATGTCATATGTACAATGCTTAGGTTTAAAGTCATAATGATATTCATACTTGTATGTATCAACCTTTGTGTTTTATCTTAAGCAGAGACGATGACTAACCCTACCGTACAACAAATACAAGACACCAGAGCCGCCGCCATTGCTGAAGCCAAGACTCTAAAGTTTATTCCAAACAACTTCCGTTTGAAGGAGGTATCTCACTCTACCCATAATGGATTTAAGGTAGGTACAGCCATGCTTGATAAATCTTATCTCAAGCATGCGCTAAGGAGAAGTGCTTCAGTGCCCTATGAATACCTTTACGAGTTCTGGGCTACCAAAGAGAGGACGTCGAACAAAATCACTTTTTCCTTGGACAACAAGCAGCAGACGCTTACTGTGTCAGACTTTAGGAAGATCTTTGGATTTCGACCAACACTCAAAGGTCTATCATACTCAGCCAACCCGACTAAGGACCAGATCATGGAGATGTTCACTGCCATTGGATGTCTTGACATACGAACCCCGTCTGAGTTTACTACTGCCAAAGTTGGTCAACCATGGAAAGCTATTTTTGGGATTCTAAGCCGATGTTTAACACCCAAAACAACTGGGTTTGATGCTGTTCGTCCACCAATCATCAAGATGTTTTATGGTATGTTTAAAGGTATGGGTATTGATTATGCATCACTGCTGTGGGAGGAGTTTACTTTTCAACTCTTCACACACACAAAGGGTAAGGTTAAAAGTTACCAGTACCCTAGGTTCATTAAGCTGATCATACATTACTTTATGGAACACGATGCATCCATTAATAAGCGTGCAGGTAGTCGTCACCACACGATGGATGATGATGATTTGGTAGACTTAAGGCAGGAGACTCATTCGAATACGGTTATTCCTGGTCCCATTCCCGGTCATCTTCTGACCGATGAGATTATAACATCTGATGATTATAAGAACTTGCTAACAGAAATTGAGAATCAACGAGCAAGCATTCTAGCAGGTGAAGACTCTTCCACCACGGTTAAGAGCAAAGGTAAACGGAAGCAAGCAGATTTACCTGAACCCAAAGCCAAAAAGAAGAAGACGGCAGTTAAGAAGGGAAAGGGTACGGCTGATGAGTTAGTTCTCCACGATGAAGAAGATATTGATGATCCTGCTCTTAACAAGACTGAGAGAAAAGCGATGAAGATAGCTATGGAAAGGAGTAGGAAAGACACTGGAGGTAGTGGTTCGGGTGCACGGGTAAATGTTGAAGAAGAGTACGTGGAACCAGATGATGTGTTTGAGTTTGGATCACCTGAAAAGTATTCTACTTCGAAGGAGACATCCACCCCCCCTGTTTCAGCTAGTATTGAAAAAGAGTCTACTCAACCTTTAGCAACTCAACTTCAACCAACTCAACCCGTACCAACCAGACCGGTTTCAACACCATTTCTTCCACCACCAATAAACCCCATCCTTAGTACCGCAGTTACAACCGAGCCTATTCCATCAACCCGGAGCAGCTCTGCAACGTCTGCAATGGCTGCATTGGTGATGGCCGAAATGTTGGATAAACATACGGACAATAACAAACGAGAGATGGATGAACTTCGCCAAGAGCTACGTAGACGAGTTCAAAGTGAAGAAGCATCTAGGAAAGCTCAAGAAGAGTTGATTGCTAAGTTCGCTGCAGACATGGAATTTACACGTAAAGCTCATGCAGAAGAACCCGCTCGGGTTAAAAAGGCTGAAGCTGATAGGCATCAAGCACGTATTACGAGACTTAAAGCTATTAAGGATGACTTTAAAGAGCAAAAAGAAGCTCTTGAAGCTTCTATTGAGCAGAGAGTGAAAGACACCGTTGAATCCCTAATGCCTAAACTGCGTGATGAGTTAAAGACACTCGCTGCTGATAACTTGATGATCAAATCATCCAATCCTTCAGAAGCCGCCTACAAGATTGCTTATGACTTGACGGATTTTGAACTTAAGAAGATCCTCAAAGCTCGAATGAGGGAACTTGGATCGTTTGATAAATCGAGGATTCAACGGGCTCTCTTCAAATCCCTGAATGACGCTATCATGGAGGATGATAGGTTGTTCAAGACGTTTGGAAGTGTGGTACCCTACCACATTCTCCCTGAGGAAGAAAGGGAAGAGAGTGACGAAGAAGAGGGTACTGGTGGAGAAGAGGAAGAAGAAGAAGAAGAAGATAAGAATGATGATGATGATGAGGATGATGAGGATCAGAATGATGATGATGATGAGGATGATAATGATAAGGATGATGATAATGATGATGAGGATGATGATGACGATGATGATGATGGCGATGATGGTGGTAATGGTAATGAGGAGAGTGTTCGGGCGAGCAACGGGGATGATGATCAGGATGATGATGGGGGTAAACAGCCTGAGAAAGGGGATAAGGGTGCCAGCTCAAAGAAACCTGTTAAATCTGGCACCAAGTCCAAGAAAGATGCAGCAACAAAGGAAAAATCTACTTCCACGGAATCCAGACGATCGAAGTGGCGCCACGATGTGAATGCCACTACAGGGTCATCTATTCCTGGTACATTTATCGCTGCATCCATACCTGTTACCACTAACCCTGTTAGTTCTATTGTTGTTGTTCCTGTGATTGCAGAATCGGTAACCGAACCTGAAGCTGCACAACACTCACCCATTCATGACACTGCCGACATGCCTGAAACAGAACAAGCAGATGTTCACGTCTCCACTCCTCTGCAACAAAACCCACAATCTACTGTTCCAAGCACAAGGGACTGGGCAGACACGTTAGAGATTGACGAGACTGCACCACCACAGGCTTGGATCACGGCAGCGGCGCAGTATGATCCAATCACCGACGCTGACAAAGATGTTTTGTATCTTCGTATCCGCAGTCCGATTGACTTATGTGCATTTCTTGCTCATGAGTATAAGACTTCGGTTACTCCATCTTTGGTGAAGAAAGCACTGAAGGATAAGAGACTACGCCCCAAAACCCGGTTGACCCAAATGGAGTTTGAGTATTATGCCGATGAGATCATGAAGGCTCTGAATACCGTTCAACGGCCAGGACTTCATGAATCAGAAAGAGCTCCACCTCCAATGGATCCTTCTCAAGATAATCAGATTGCTCTTGACTTCTTCGTCACCAATGATCTTGTGTATCTTCTGAAGGGGTCCTCAAAGTACGCAACATCCCTGACCCTGCTGAAAGCTGCCAACTGGGGGACAATACCCTTTATCGAGGAAAAGGTAAACCGACTCTGGGTCCCAAAGGTAAATCATAATTATGATATGTATGCTGTCATAGGTGCATCACACTGGGACGAACGAGTTCGAAGGGTGTACAGGGGCTGCTGTCTAGTCAACTTAGGGAGTAACGTTCGATCCGATATCCGCATCTCCAGCATCTTAGGGTTGAAAACTGAAGCCAAGAATGGCTACTATCATGTGACGGAGATTCGTTTGAAAAGGGAGGATGACAGAGAATACAAAATCCAGCAGGGAGATTTCTCTATCATTCGCCTTGAGGATATTGAAGATATGTTGCTTCTGATGACCCGAGATCAACTCACACATATTCCTCGTGAAGACCTCATTGCCTTGAATACAGCACTTCGTATGTTCACACGAAGCGTTGTTATCAAGAAAAGAGTTGAAGATCTTTAGTTGGGAGTCGAAAGCTATCAAAGGAAGCTCAACTTAACCCGTCCAGTGAATCAAGTTCTACCTCAACATGTAGAAAGATGTCCTTATACCGGCATCTCTGTTCCGAATTGCGGCATTTTCTACTTGAACAGTCGAGGTTTAATGAAGTTTATGAGGGTGGGAAAGCTTTACAAGTACAGTGATGGGACTCTTCTACAAGTCAGAGGAAAGTTGGAGCATCTGAACTCGGGTGGGACTTTGCCAGAGATGACCGAGTATTGGCATAAGGGTTATAGGCAGATGGCGAATTATGTGATCAAGAAGATCGATCAAAAGCTCCGTGAATGTAGATTGATGAGGAGCTTGGAAAGATTCGTAGGTGGTAGACCATATTTAGTGCACCACAAGCTACTGCAACGATCCATCTAATGGGTCGTACATCTCAGGTCCACTTTATATTGGTTTTCAATTGTGAATATGTATATTTGTGAATATTGTGCTGTAATGGCTTGATGTAGTGTTAAGGTATGATAATTTTTCAAGAATTTCTCACGAGATTCTAAATCTTTCAAAATATATTATACTAAAGCACTACAACTATCCCTTATTAATTTAAGGGGGAGCATGAACATGTTCTATGGCCAAACATCGATTTCATTTTTACCCAAAGACCGGTTAATCCATTCAATATCCCAAATATTAATGGTTAACATTTTGAATAAGGGGAGAAAATGGGATTAAGGAGACTTAAGTGATACTTGGCTAAAAGATGAAAAAGACTTAACGATAATCCAACTTAATATGTGTTAAGCACGTGTTAAGGGGGAGCGTTTTTTATGAACAAAACACCTAAGGTAAAAAACTTTTGATTTCAATATCACAAGTACTTTAGGTGATTTTCAATGATTTTTCATGGTGGCAATTCCTTCCCAAAACACGCTTAATTCACGACGAATGTAGTGACAAAAGGGTGGTAGGAATAGGTTTAGTCCAATGATTCATCAGAGCCGATGGTATCTTCCCAAGGACAATTCCCTAGATAGAATTAGAAGTCCTAGGAAAGATGGAGAAAGAATGTGAACGTAGCTGAATGCCGACCAAGTACTTAAGCTAGCACTGGAACAATCACAACAAGGTGCTAGTGATGACGTATTGGTAAGCATTGAAGGGGTTGAAGAATGAAAAAGAATTGTAAAGATAAAGGGTGTAAAGAAAGAAGCCCTCCTTACAACTTTAGGCAGAAACCGGGTCAATACATATGCTATTGAGGTCATTTTTGCTAATGATTCTCGGTATTGAAGAAAGACATCATGGACCCAGTGATGCAATGCACAACCCTTCCCAGCTAACTCAAATATCTCTCAAAAGGTATTTGTTTTAATCACACGGAGATCAACATGTTATCTATTGGTTTATTCACTCCGAATAGACTGGTATTGAAAAGGTGGCACTCCTCTCCAGCCATCGCTCACTAAATCAAAACGCACAATCGAGTCTAGAGCCAAGAGATCATCAAAAGTCTCATTAGGACACTTTCCATTTATTCCTTGCTTTCTCACACACTGTGAAAAGTAAGAGATTTTTCATGAGTCCTACGCAGTATTCCTGTAATATTGCCAGAACATCCGAGTAATACGCAAGTATTACAATGAAGATGGAAATCCTGCTTGAGCCAACATCAAACAAGCTCATGGTAGGTTACACGTGCGGTTCTTTTAGAACCAATCTTGTGAAAAACTGGAAGGTAACAGTGGTTTAATTCTTAATTGAACTTAAACTCGTTCCAGGCCTCTTCGCATTATCATATGATCTTGCCAGAACACTCAGAGTGACTCTTTATTGACCACAGTGACGAGTGGAAATCCTTCTAGTGTTAACATCAAACAGCACTTGGTAGGTGACGTGCAAGATTCTTTATGAATTGAGCTCGTGACAACTGGAAAGCAACGATGGTGAAAATCTTAATTGAAATTCACTTGTTCCAGGTTTCATGAATTGACGGCTTCAAATCACATGGATAATTTATCCAAGTGATTCACTCTTTATGTTCGCAGTCAGCTTTGGACGGTCGAATAAAGAGAACGGGTTTACCCGCGAAATCCTGTCAGGAAGTTACTTAATTGAAACTATCCGTCACGGGTAAGATATCTAATATCGTCCAACGGTCTTCACCGACCGAAGGTAAAATGCTACCGAATTAGAATAAAATGTTCAAAGCCATTTTATTCGTGTCGTTGCTGTGTACCTGTTAAAGACGGTGGCGTTGCTGTGTACCTGTTGAAGACGGTGGCGTTGCTGTGTACCAGTGAAGACGGTGGTGTTGCGGTGTACCTGTAAAAGTCGTTCCCACATGCTTATGTCTTTTGCAACAAAGTTCAGCAAAAATTCAAGAAAGTACAAGATGAAATCTTCCGCTGTACCAAACTCTAAAGCTTTCGAGAATTCAACAAAAAGACGTAAGTGTGTGGAACATGAAGTCACGAGGAGGCAAAATTCACAAGAAAGGCAAAGATCGCACGTGAAAGGCCAAAGAAAAATGCTCTCAAGTCAAAGCCAAAAAGATCAAACCAACATATTCACAACAAAAGAAAGAAAAGAAGAAAAGACTACGAGCTAAAGAACAAAGACTTAGTATAGTATGCGAGGTTTAGGACTTTGTAACGTGGAGTGACCTCCCTTAGGGGGAGATTGTTAGAAATACGTTTTAACGTATATTAGAAGTATCGGTCACTCCATAATATGATTTATGTTGTAATAGCTCGTAGTTAGCAAATAGTTACTAGTTACTTATTAAGTTAAGTAAGAACCGGTCCATGGGCTTGTCATGGACCGGCCCAAGCCCATTGTAAGCTTGGAGTATAAATACCCCTTTCCACCATGGAAAGGGGTTGGTTGTTGTTCACATTTCACTTTCATATTAATAAAATCATACACATTTTCTCTCACTTTCTCTCTCTAGTTTCTCTCACTAGAAAACATCAACCCACTTCATAGATTCTTAGGTTATCAATATTCTACAAAACCCGACTTAACATTATTCCCATCATCATATCATCATTGAACCACATCAAAACTTCAAAAATAATGAATTAAAATTGATCTCAGTTACATTATTTTTTCGTGTTCATCTAATGATTCAGTCATCTAAGAGATCTGTCACACGAAGAAATAATTCATCATAGATCAAATGTTGAGGATTAACCTCCTTTGATATTCGAACTAATAAGAAAGAACAACAAAATTATTTTGCCATTCTTTCTTTGATTCGATCATGAGTCAAAACTCACTTTTATATTCGAAATCAGATAAGAAGATCTATAACAATCATGCATGTTAAGATCTGTCTTTGTTTCGATTAGAATTTCATAAAGAAAATCACTCAACACCACCTACCCGAGACCTCATTCAACAAGATCTTGATGCCATATCTTTCTCTTGGTCTTGATCAATGATTTATTTTGGATTATCATCAAAAGGTTTTTTGGTTAACGAGATGATTACTGAAGGAAGTTTGTAATTCGTGTATGATATTAGTAATCAGTGTTCTATGCATAATCGAATTTGAATGGAGATCAATTTTTGTTGGTGACTGTTTGGGGATTAGATGAGAATGGGGGCGGATGTTTCTAGTGGAAGTGAAGGTTGGATGAGATGAGATGGAGAAAACAGCGGCTGTGAAAAATGAGATTAGGGTTTGTTGTGACCTAATCTCTAGGATTGATGTATTATATATCTGGATGTGAGTTGGATATTAATACGTGGGTGGATCGGATGCTATTATAAGTTTTTGATGGGCCTAATTCTAATTTGATAAAATGGGATTCGGTATACTACAAAGTGGCATTGGATTTGTATAGTGGAAATGATTTTGGTCCGTATTCTCTTAAGTGCGGTCTTACCTGATCTTTGATGGGTCGAGATTTGGACTGACACACTTTGCTTATAATCATTTCTCAAAAGTACTATATGGGATTGGCGGATTATTGGGATATGGCGATTACGGGTTCATCTCGATCAAAGAAAACCCTCGTTTTGAAACCCTAATCCGCGCATCTGTTGGGCATTTGACTGATTTTGGGCTTAGTCGTCATGTTAGCTAGACCACGTTGACGACTTCTCATTCTCAAGTCATCGTTGAGTTTTTAGTTAACGGCACTCAACCCAACACAACTAAACACGGCAAATACAACAAAAACAAACAAACACTAAAACGATCCTTTAAGATTCACTGAAATTGTCAAAACGGCTAGTATTCGAGCAAAGAATGTCAAGTGATTACGAAGTGGATTTGGTATTTGTTATTTAAAGTTGCAGTGGAATTTCACGAAGGCGTCTACTCAATTCAACATCGAGCCTCTTTCATCCCATTCTATCGATTGATGATTCGCTTGAGCATTAATGATTGAGACTTGATTTATCTAGTTTCCACTGTCAAGGGGTGGATGGTAGACGACATGGACAACTATCACTTAAGGAGTTACGTTGTAGTGCTCAGTGTTACACTCATCGGGAGTTGTGGATACTTCAAGAAGTGTTCTACATCTTATACCTCTCTCTTTATGTATAAGATTCTAAGAGACGTTTCTCTGCACCGTTCGTCAATCAACACAAGTGCTAAGCGTAAGTAACAAATTTGGGGGATTGTACTTCAGTTTCAAGTTTGGAATATCAGGTTTACTTCATCAGTGGTCACTATAGATAGCCGAAAGAATACGAGGTTGGTAAGTTTAGCCATAGAGTAAATGAGTAGAGATGTGATCAGCAAACAATTCTCACGAGCAACTTGAGCTACAGAATGTCAACAAAGATTTCTACTTCAGACACGAACATCTCGCGATTCTGATTGTACTCATCAGATGATGCTTCCGAGTGTTCTTAAACACCATACTTTTGACAAGAATGCTACCGAGTGTTCTTAACCACCATAATTTTGACAAGAACGCTACCGAGTGTTCTTAACCACTATACTTTTGACAAGAACGATACCGAGTGTTCTTAACCACCATACTTTTGACAAGAACGCTACAGAGTGTTCTTAACCACCATATTTTTGACAAGAACGCTACCGAGTGTTCGTCACCATCATACATTCGACAAGAACATCTCGCGATTTTGACCGTACACGTCAGATGATGCTTCCGAGAGTTCGTCACCATCATGGGGGAAGAATGTGTACTTTGGAGACTTAGTTCCCACATTGGAGTACTTAGTTCAACTTCTAGGGGGAAGTATTCTAAAATCGTGAGAAGATTTGTTGCTGATTTCTTACATGTTCCCCCAAACACATAATCATGAAGATCAAAAATGTCAAGGTAGCAGTTACCTGGTGTGGTTTGCTTCTTCTTCTACAAAATTCCACTGTGCACTTTACATGTCAAAGATAGAAGATTGCTCAAGCTACAGATTCTGCTCAAGACAGGGATATTGGTTTGGGGGGAAGCTGATTCAGAAGCTTCGTCAAAAAGAAGTCTATGAAGAAAGCTTTTCAAGACATGTGGTATGAATTGGGGGGAAGTTAATCTAGTTCATACATGATACAATGGTTCCTCAACAAGAAAAGACAAAGAGGATTCAAACTGGGGTATAAGTTTTTCTAGAAGACTTGAAGACAACGACGTCATCCTCAGCATTGGAAGCAAACTTAATACTGTCATATTTTTGTTGTATTTGCAATTGTTAGGAACATTGTAAGTAATTCCGTATGTCTCTACATTGGGGGAAGATTGTTAGCCTTAAAATGTGTACGACTAACGGAATTACATTAGTTTCATAGCCGGGACTTGCAGGGACTAATATTGTCATATTTAATAGTCCAAGGAGTGAGTTTGTTCATTTCTTTCTTTACTTTTTCTCTCTAATAAACACTTTTATTAGAGCAACTCTCTCTCTCTCCCTCTTTCTCTCACTAACAATGGCTAAACACTTGTTCCACCCTCCTCGACCTCCGGATCGAACCCGTGTTTATGGTGAATCCAACTTATCATATAATAGCTTCAACAGTGGTTTTTGGTTTATCACAGCAGTTGGTTTTGAATAGTGTTTCATTCGTGAAATATAAGAGTGTAGGATTCGTTTTTTATATTTAAGAGTAGATAGGCTCGTTAAGAGTAGATAGGTCTGTTTAGTTCTTTTTAGTTGGTTGTTGGACCAGTTAGAACTATAATTGGACAGTTAGTAGGTTTTTTGGGCTTTAGTTTATTTTTGGGCCTAAAGTGTAGTGAGGATTCGAGTTTACCTAAGCTAAATTTTGTAAAATTTTAATACCAGTCCTAATTCAAATTTGGATTTAAGAATTTATGTTTTACCAATTTAGATTTTTTTATAAAAGTTACTTTTATAAAAGTAGTTGTTAGAATTTTTTTATAAAGTTTGTTGATTTGTTATTTTGTTAATACTTTGTTAAAATCGGTTAGTTTGTTATTTTTACCTAGTTTGTTATTTTTGTTAAAAAATAGTTAGTTTGTTAAATTTGTTACATTAGTTTGTTAATTGTACTTTGTGCTTAGATAGTTGTACTTGCAACGTGTTTTAGCATAGTAGTATACGTATATAGCTACTTTCACCATTTTTTACATGCTTTGTGTTAAATAAAATAGATACCAAAATTACGAACTTGAACTGAAAAAATTAAGTCTTGTATTGAAAATCGGAAGTCAATTCGACTAGATACCGAGAGAAACGATATACTATTAACGAATATTAGTGGAGTGGGTGCTCCTGTTTCAAATGAATATTATCAAATGGCGCCATTGCCGGTTCGTATTCGTGAAGATTGACGGTTTTCTGTGAGACGTATTGGATTTGGGACTCGTTCACTTTGTGAACGTTATTTTTCTTTACAATAAAAAACAAAAAATAAAAAAAATCAAAAATAATATATATATATATATATATATATATATATATATATATATATATATATATATATATATATATATATATATATATATATATATATATATATATATATATATATATATATATATATATATATATATATATATATATATATATATATATATATATATATATATATATATATATATATATATATATATATATAGAGGAGCGTTATTATAGTGACCACTCTTAAAATAAAAACAATAGGAACCAATGTGAACCGTTAGATCACTCATCATGATTGAGATCTAATCTTAATTAATTAATTAATTGACAATGGCATGTTTGTAATAAAGTTCTAACATTAGTGGTAATTTGAAAAAAAAAACTAATTTAGCCATTGGTTAAATTTTATAACGTTTTAAAGTATTTATTTATGTCTCAATTTCTTTAATTGACATTTATAACTCGCTTTTTATATCTGAATTCGTGATGCAAATGATTGTATTTCTTTATGTAATTGTTTGCAACTTGGAAGACCAGTGACAAAGTTTTTTATTGGCACATTAAAAATCATGCTAAATTTTATGACACGTAATATATCTTCTAACACATTTATAGTGTAGAATTTCTTGATACGTATATAGTCAAATTTCTTAGTACATATATATTAACACAAACTTTTAGCGACACGCATTTTTTTTTACATATTTTAGATGGCAACTCTTTTGACACACATAGCTTTAGAATATAGTTTTAGTGACATATTAAGTCTACTTTTTTCACTCTTGAATGTGTTTATTTCTATCAATAAATTTATTAAAAGATCATGCGTGTCGCGAAAGTATGTGTCAAAAAATTTACTATGTCACAAAAAATATATAACTATAAAATTAATTGTGTCAAAAGATTTAATTGGTCACTAAAAATATGCCATCCATATTTGTATGTCAGTGAAGTATAAAAAAATATTAATGTGTCACCATATATGTGTCAAGTAAAAATAATATGTACGTAATATATCATAAATTTAGTGTGTCACCATGCATGTGTGTCGCTAAAACGCCGCTCTGAAATAACACAGATGACGGTTTTTAATAACTAATTCAAAATTGCGTTGCATGATTCATTATCATATAACGCATGCAAAAAGAAAAGCTTTTAAATCCACAAGTGATGTTATCATAAAATATTACTAATATATGGTGAATGATGATGCAAATCAAAATCCCGATGCCAATCAAATTCATAGTTAATTAAATATCAGAGAACCGTATGATATGTTGATGAGACTGCTTTTATACATAGTCTCATCGTCTAAAAAGGGCTTAAATGCATTAAATATCATCAAATACCCAAATATATGCTTGTGTTTGTTGCTTGTCTATTTTAGGTACGGATATTGAGAAAATCACAAGAATCATGCAAAAACGAACACGGGAAACGAAGCCGCACATTGAACCAAGCCCTAATGAAGACTTTCCCAAGAAAAACCCTTGAAGATTTGAAGATTTATGAAGAAGGGTCCTCCAATGTTGAATAATTGACACTTTATACCCTTGTATCTTCATAATTACAAGATTGGTCCCTAAAGTTTGTCAAAATTGCAAAAAGGGCCCTCTACTTTGAAGAATTGGCAATTTTATTCCCTCATCAAAACTAAAATGTCAATATTTATCCTCCTCAAAGTCAAACATACCAAGAAGGACTCTAAGTTACAAGAATTACAAGTTTGGTCCTTTGAAAATATCAAAATTACCAAAAGGACCCTTGACTTTGAAGAAATGGCAAAAATGGTCCCTCATTAATCATGACTTGGCAATTTTAGTCCTCCAAAAGGTCAATCATACAAGTCAAGACCATTATTAATCAAAAAAATGCCAAAACAGTCCTTCAAGAATCACAAAATGGCAAGAAATACCCCTGAAAATACTTTGGAAAAGTATTTGGGGCAAAAGTATGAAAAGTGAAACTTCAAAGGAATCCGGTTTTTGCACTATTATTTACAAAGTGACAAGTTTATGAAAGATAGGGGGTGAATCATGGCAGACAAGATACTTACCTTAACCTATGGAAGATTGTCACGTGCCCCACTACAAAAAATCCACCAATGGGAGCCCTCAGCCTTGCCACCTCATTTCCCACTCACCAGATTATTTAACTAATCTTTGATTAGTTTAAATTTGGCGCAAAACACCTGGTTTAAACATGAAAACGGATTAAACACCAACTATTCACCTCAAGAACATGATTTGGGCTTTCTTAATCTGTTTGCAATTAACACCCAATAACCTCCAGAATGATGATTAAGCATCCCTTAATCATAACCCAACACCAAAAACACATGCTACATCACCAAGGAACCCCACATGAGGTTCCCCTACTACACCTTTGAGCTAACTGCCAAATTTTGGACAGTCATCCAACGTCCAAGGATTCAGCTTACATCCTAAGCTTATTTCACACCATTTGATCAAGTTTTCACATGCCAACTACCACAAGACTCCGAAATCAGTCACATGATTCTCCAAAAAGTTCAAACTTCAAAGGGCAATTTTGGAACTTCATTAGCTAGGGTTTACGTTTTTTCAGCTTTCCTAGATAACTTGTAGCCTATA
The DNA here is from genome assembly GCA_025667525.1 of Glebionis coronaria. Classification (NCBI taxonomy): domain Eukaryota; kingdom Viridiplantae; phylum Streptophyta; class Magnoliopsida; order Asterales; family Asteraceae; genus Glebionis; species Glebionis coronaria. The sequence continues at coordinate 345,722,460 of CM046876.1, forward strand.
TAAAGGCCTTAGGGTGCAACATTTGCACTTTGCTTTTCGTTTTTCCTTGCTCACAAACCTGTAAATCCTACTTTCAGTTTTATGAAATTGTGTTTGAGTTTGTTGAAGAAAGACCAAGTGCCATTTAATTCTATGCTTGTTTATGTTATATGTTAACTAAAATTGAACCTTAAAACGTGTTTGTAAACCTTGTGTAAGAAATTACACATTGGACTAAAATTTGATATTTTGCTAAGTTTCTTGGTACATCTTGGAATTTTTGGGATATAAGATGGTCTATACACCCTGATATTATGGATATCAAGGTGTTGTGAAGCTCATATCTTGGGGATAATCAAGAGTGGGTACAAGAAGTCGCATTAATCAAGCTTATTTTCCAAAAAGTCACCTTTCTGTTTTGATATTTTGCTTCTAACTCTGTTGAATCTTAGTAGGGTTGTTGTTGGAAGATTGTGCTTGTTCTTGCTAGCACATAAGCTCAAAATTCGTGGGTGTGGATGTACATCCATGAGGTTTGTCTTAAAACCTTGAAAATCTGATAAATTTTGCATTTTGGGTGAATTTGTGCTCTACTTGTGTTCTTGTTGTTTCCTTGGCTTGAATCTGCTTCATCTTGCATGTTAATGTTGTTAGTATGCCAGATAAGTCACTTGGTAAACTGAATCACACTTATACTTGTTTAATTTTTGGATTAAAAAGATAAAGGGGTGTTTGAGATTACCTGCTTTGAATCATAATTGTTATTGTGTGGTAGGAAGTTTGTGTATTTGCTTGGTATTTGCTATATGCTTGTGTGAGTGCATTTTGCTGCAAGTTTTCAGCTTTGAAACACCCAATCATACATTATGCTATATCTAAGTGATTTTAACTGTTTTTGACCTAAGATTTTGGTAAAATCTAGAATTTATGCATGCTTAGGGTTAAAAGTTGTTAAAACATCATTTATGTAACATATGTGATGGATCTGAGTGATTGAATCTGGTTTGTTGGTCAAGTGCATCAACAAAAGTGAAAACTACTTGTGTTAGCGTTCATCAGTATCCTTCATCTGCTTGAATCTTGATTTAGGCTTTGAGCCATTGCATGAAAACTGTTTAAACTTGTTCATTTGAGTTTATAATAGCTTGTGTATGCTTTTGGTGCAATTTGGTTGGTTGAATATTGCTAAAACAACTTATAAGTTCATAACTGCTTAAGTGGTCATGTCTGTGTCAGATCTGGTGATTGATTGATTAAACTGTACTAATTGGGTGATTGTGATTTCTTTGTGTGTATTGACTCCTTATGATCCACTGATCATTTGGGTGCCTTTGTGTAACTTGAATCTCCAAAAAAGTCACTAAAGAAAAAAAAGTCAACAAGTCAAGCAGTGGAAAAAGTTTCCACTGCTCAACACTCAAAACTAGCCCCTGCTAGTACAAATTGTCAGTTAGCTTATCAATAAGCCATTTTGGCTTATCCAGACCTGCAACAACTTATTTTTTGTGATAGATCTTCATTATTTGACCCATTTGATTGAACTGGAGCTTATCAGACTTTGACTTTGACTTTTTGCTAGAAAACCAACTTATTTGACTTTTTTATAAGTGCTTATTTGCTTTTTCCAGCTTATTGAGTCGACTTATTTGAAAACCTTTTTTTGATTAAGCTTAGTTAAGTCATTTAAAAGCTTTTGCAATTTGAATCAGCTCTTGGGATAGCCTAGAACTCAAAACGACTATTTTGTCGTTTTCTGTAGATTGCTTTTTGCATTTTCAGGCTTATTCCTTTGGCTTATTTCAAATTTCTTTTTACAGAAGTCTTAGTTAGCTCAAAAGAAGCTTGTGTGTCTAATTTGAGCTTATGGCATTAGCTTATAGCTTAATGGGCCAAAAAGCCCATTAAGAATAAGTTGTTTGGTATAAGCCTGCTTATTTCACATTTTCAGCTTTTGGGCCTTTGGAAAAAGTTGTTCAGAATCAAATTTTGAGTCAAGTAGCGGTTTTTGGGCTAATTTGGGCCACGTTTTCTTATTGGGCCAATTCTAAGCCCATTAAGGGACTGTTTGGAGTTTAGCCCATTTTCTAGGCCCAATAAGGGTATTTAGGTAATTTCAACTTTATTTATGTGTTATTTAGGTTAAAATTAGCTAGTTTGCAAGTTTTTAGACTTTTTTTTATAAATTTTGGATTTTTAATATTATTTTATTATTAAAAATTAAAATTTATATTTTTCAAGCTTTTACATTTTTCTTAGGTTAAATACATAAATTTAGGAATTTTACAACTTTTAGAATATTTTTGTTGTTCTTAGATTAATTTTTATAATTATTTTAAGTTTTAATAGTATTCAATTGTTTTTAAATAGTTTTAATTAATTTTAAAATTTTCAAAAATAGTTTTAAATTAAGTTAGGGTATTTTAGAGGTTTACAAAGTGATAAAACTCATTTTGGGCTTTTTGTTAATTAAGTTGATTTTTAGGGCTTTAATTAGCATTAAAAAATCATTATTTAATTAAATAAAAGGTTTGGGTGATTTTTGATTTTTTGTAAACTCTTAATACATTATTTAGGATTTATTGCAATTTTTTAGGAATTTTTAGAGTAAATTTTTAAATTTGGTGCTTTTACGGTTTTACGTGTACGACCTTTTCGTCTTAGTGTAATCCGTCATCGTAACCGTCATTATCTTCTTATCCCATTTCTATTTTCTTTTGCATAATTATATAATCACATAATTAATCATTTCATTACACACACACACCAAGCCTCCTTGAGAACGATCCCCACTTTGGGTCATAACTTGTGATTTTCCTAAATCACTTGTTAACACTTACCCTAATTACGCTCTTTTTCCTAAAAGGCGTATTTTACACTACATCAATTTTGGCGCCGCTGCCGGGGAGGCGTGTTGTGTTTTGATTTGGAAATTGTTGTTTTTATATATAGCCATAATATCTATTGTATTAGTAGCACTCTACTAATACGTATTATCGGTTTTTTGTTTTTTGTGTGAATACTATTACTATATTGTATACGTAGAACAATAAATACACAAGTACTCCAAAAGTGAGAAATCACAACCTTGACTTGGGAGGTCATTACCCAATCATTGTATTCGAATCTCAAACCAAAGAAAAAGGCAAAAATAGATAAATACTTTCGTGAAGCTCGATTTTGAAAAATACAAACTATAAGGTGGGTATAAGGCGGATATTATAAAATATATCCTAAGGAAAAAGGCTCTTAAGTGCTTTGCGCCGCCTCGTTTCCCCGCTTGCTTGTGAGTATTTGATTTTGAGAGCTAATCGAGGGTTTTGCCGCCCAAAGTATTATTAAGTATCATATATACTTTCTTGGTTTCATTTGATTAAACCCTCTTGAACGTTTTGGTGTTCCACCAACGTTTTAAAGTCATCGAAGGCGTTCACTTCACGTGATCGTTTTCATTCCTTGAGGCTTCTTTAATCAAGAGATTTGATTAAGGAGGAGATTTGTAGATTTTTGTCTACTTAATATAATCACAAAATCCAAAAAAAGTAAAAACAATCAAAAACCACAAAAAAATTGTAAAAATACAAAACACCAAAAAGAATCTTCTTTGCTCATCCCCTCGTTGTACGTGACGTTTATGAAAACTCACTCCAAGCAAGACGTGCACGTAAACGTCGTCAAAAGGAAGGAAACCAAACATCTTCTAGTGAAGAATCTCCCATTGTTGAGCCCATTGTAAGAGAAGAACCAACCATGGCAAATCGTACTATGATGGAGTTACTTCAAGCACCCACTGAGGGTTATGGAGAGGCTATTGTGATTCCCGCTATCCTTGCGGAGAATTTTGAGGTGAAAACGGGTTTCTATCGATGATCCAAAACAACAAATTCCGTGGTGATGAGAAGGACAATCCACACAACCATATCCGCCAATTCAATCGTCTTACCGCCACTTGCAAATTTAAGGATGTTGCTAATGACTCGATTAAGATGATGCTTTTTCCGTATTCCTTAGAGGGGCCCGCTAAAATTTGGTTAGAGAAAGAGCCACCCAATTCTATATTGACGTGGAAGGATCTCGTGTCTAAGTTTGTGAACCAATTTTTTCCGCCCTCTAAGACTACACATTTGAAAAACGAGATTTCAAAATTTTCACAAGAGTTTAATGAAAGTTTTTCCACGGCTTGGAATAGGTTTAAGGAAATGAAACATGAGTGTCCTCATCACGGTTTTTCCGACTTGCATCAAATTGACACGTTTTACAGGGGACTTAATGATCATGAAAGGGATTGAAATGTGTATAGTTGAAGTTCGTTTTTCTTAGTTCTTAACAAATTGAAAGTCCTAACAAGATCGAGTTTTTAATTGTTTTTGGTTGGTAAAGTATTTTGGATATTCTATAGCTAATTCAAACAAAGCCTTGCTAAAATGAAAAATACTATCTACTTATATGTAAAACAAAGTGCACATACCAAGTTTTTATTCAATTAAAATGCTCAAATGTAAATTACACAAACTATAAGGACTGAAAATGTAAATTTAATGAATATTAAATGCAAAAAATGTAAAGTCAAAAAGTCAAAGGACTAACTATGCAAATTCAGTAAACTAAATGGACTTAAAATGAAAATTTACCAAACAAGTAACCAAATTCTTAACTAATTGAAAACTGCCTAACTACTTTTGAACAAATTTGAAATTGCAAGGACTGATCTTTTGAAAACCCTAAAAAGTTGGAAGATTAGCTAAGTTTACAAACTGTTTAAAACTCTAAGGACCAAAGTGTAATTTTTGAAACTTTTTCAACAAAAACGGGTTCAAGAGTAAAATAAGCTCGCTTGAGCTGATTTCTAAACCAAATAAGCTCAAACCAATTTCAAACGTTTTGAAATCAAAAATAAGCTAGACCTATCCAAGGAATTAAGCTGAAAGTAGCTAGAACTCTGATAAGCAAATCCTAATAAGCTCAAAATAAGCTACCAATTAAGCTAGACTTGCACAACTTGATTTTAATGAAAATTCTTGTTAAACAACTCAAAAGAAAGATGGGAAATCAAGTCTCAAAGAAAATGATCAAGAAATAAGCTCTAAATCTGGAAATAAGCTAAATTGTGCTTATGTTGACTTTCGTTGACCAGAATTTTCAAAAAGCTCAAAATCTCAAAATTTATCAAGGAACAATTTTAGAATGGAAATGTGAAAGAAAATCAGCTAGTTTATGAAGTAGAAAGTGAGATATGAAAAATCAGTTTGAGTTTCATTACAAGGAATTGCATTTGCTCTAGTGCTTATTCTTTGCCTTATTTCTTACTCAATACTGGATACTGTACAATTTCCTTATACACATTAAAAGTTCATATATTGAACGAAAGTTTAGAACTGGTTTTAAAGGATTTCATCAAAGATTAAAGAAATGCCAACCAAATGAAAATCAATACTTTCTGAAAATATACTTGATAAAAACTGACCCAAACCTTTTTGATAACCAATTGCCTTTTTGACCAAATTCTTGACTTAAAAATGACTGAAAGCTTTATACTATGACTAGTTGACTTGAAATGAACCAAAGTTTTCCAAAAACTAACACTTGAAAAGCATTTTGATGTAGCTTTTTGTATACCCTTTCAGGAAAAAGAGCAACAAAGTAGTGGTAGTATTAAGTGTCGGTTTAGGAAAACCGAGCACTAATGACCCAAGTGAAGTCCAAGTTCGTTTCCCAAGGAGGCAAGTGCGTTGTGTTAAGAGTTGATTAATGTTTGTGATTATACTGATTAAAAAAGAAATGAGATTAGGAAAGGAAGACGGTTACAAAAACGGATTAAACTACGACGAAAAAGGCGTAAACGTAAAACCGTAAAAAGCTACAAAATTAAAAATTTAAAACCTAAAAATAAAATTAAGGCTAAAAGTAGTCTAAAATAATATAAATAAGGGTAAAAATCCAACAAAGATATTTTAAAACCTTTTATTAATTAAATATTCAATTTTAAATGCTAATTAAAGCCTTAAAATTAAATATAATTAATCAAAATGTCCAAAATATTATTTTATTGAACAAATAACTTACTTATATTATTAAAAGACTAAAAAGTATTTTTCTAAAATTTAAAAACTATTTAAACTATTTTTAAAACCGTAAAAACTATTTAAAATGATTTAAAACTAATTAAACTTAAAATAATTATAAAAATAAATCTAAAGGCTATAAAAATATTCTAAAAATTTTAAAAGTCCTAATTAATGCTAATTGAGATAGGAAAAATAAAAAAAAGTAGAAAAATAAAACTTTCTATTTTTGGCAATAAAATAATAATAAAATATTCAAGAAAATAAAAAGTTTATAAAATAAATTCTAAAAAATTTCTAAAAATCCTAATTAATGTAACTAAGAGAAAAATGAAAATAAAAGTTCCTAAAACCTTTTAATTAATTTTATATTAATTTTTAAATTTAACAAAAAACCCTAAAATAAAATAAAATTGAAAATTAAAGTTTTTGAAAATCTAACTAGATGTAAACCTCAAGTTATTAAATTAAAACTTAAAAATTATTTTTCTAAAAATTAAAACCACTTTTTACTATTTTTAAACTATTTATTAAAAACCGGGTAAAGAAAAATGCATAAAAAATAAATAAATAAAAGGAAAAATACAAACTTGGTTTATAAAAATCCTAAACTGAATAACTTTCCTAGGAAAACTAAATAGGAGCAAAAACGCTTAAAGAATAAGCCACAAATGGCTTAAAAGGCCACGGCTTTTTTAATTAAGCCCAATTTAAAATCACCTTAAGTATTTAACTATGCAAGAGATTACCAGTCAAAGTCCCTTGGGCGAGCGGTAGTGTGTGTGTGCTTTGGCAGTGGTGGCGCAGGTTCGAGTCCTGGCCACGCCAAAAATTTTTAAATATTTTTTTTTCTTTTTAAACACTTGTTACAGTAACCTGGCAACCTCCAAACACAAACTCAAGATCAAAAATGCTCAATTAAGCCTCAATTCCACGCCTACAACCACCAGATTAATACAGTTCACTCTTTTCTTTTACTTTTAGTTAACAGTGGGCAAATGCCCCCTTTTTCTTTTGCTTGTGGGGTTGAAATAGTTAGCCTGTTTCGTAGGGGAACAACGGCACCCTCACTTGCTTTGGCAAGTGAGGAGTCAAACTCAAAGGTAAACACTTCACACCAATCAACACGCAAGTTAGCACACTCTAACTGACTAAAAGTGCAAATAAGCAAAATAAGGGTGCGGGTGTGGGATGCTAAAACAGTGAGATAATATGCCAAGCTTACTCAAACACTGAATTCTTATCCTATCCTAAACTAAGTGCGAAACCAACTCCAATCCACAATTTCAACTTTACCAGTTTCACAGTAGCAGACCCGGAAAAACACTGAACAAGCAACATGAAGCCAAGTTTGCTGAGATTTATTCTAAAACAGTGGGGCTACACATGCAATGAATAAGCTACAAAAAGCACCGAATTACTACTACCAGGTAATGCTGTCTTATCTCATGCCCAATATCCAAGCTACGATCCAAGAATACCACAAAGACAAGTCACAAAACTAACAATAGAACCACGGGGGCAGAATAATCAGCAGATCATAACACAACTGTTACAACTATCTAACCAAAGAAAACTTGAACTAGTTACGCTAATTTATAAGAATCATGCAGATTAGACTAGAATTCTATCAAAACGACCAAAAATGCTATCATTCTCAAAAGTAAACACAACATACATCACTTTAATAAACGGGCTCACTTCAAACGAACTTCATAGCAGGCAAATATGCATCCTAGATACAAATCTAGCATATACTAATTAAACCAAGTACACTTCCAAGTAGCAGACTTTTCAGTTTGCACAAATCAGTTCAAACCAAGACTGAGTTATAACACGACAACTTAAACTAAGAATAAACAATGCAAACAAGCTATCATGAAATCCTAAGTGGACCTATTTTATTACCAAGTTTAAGCAGTTTAAACTTAAAATAACAAAACCTAAGAAATCTTACTGATTAAACTACTCAACCAAACTCAGGAAATTTACTCAATATAAAATCAAAATTATAAAACCAGTAAACTAGATAAGCAATTAACTCACAAAAACAATTACACAATTAGCAGTAATAAGTAAAAAAAAGAAAGGACGAGAATGCGATACCTACCCTTGTTTGCATCCAACAAGGGTCAGCTAAGCTCCCCTGACCTCGACCAACTACTAGGTTCGAGGCAGGGGTGTCTTGGACAGTAAAGTATTGAGGGGGTGTTTGTTGGGGTTCAACAACTGAACCGAATCACCATGAATGAAAGGGAATACTGCTAAGAATAACAAATGAATTCAAGAACTGAGTTCTTGGATTGTTAGCTCAACAGATAAATAAACACACCCTGCTTGTTTGTTTTTTTCTTTCTTTTAGAATCTTTTCAAGCACTTCTACACACTTAAATGAAATTGATGATAACTTTTAAACAAGAAAATTTTGATTTCACTTCTACACAATTACTGATTAACTCAAACAAGAAAACTCCAACTCAAATTTAAAAACATTAACTTAAATCATAAAACATAAAATAAATTGGAACTCGGATGATTTTTAAAAACTTCAACTTTTCATTCATAAAAGAGTAAATTACAAAAAATCCGAGACAAGGAAAAATGGGTACCACAGGTCGGTCCTCATTTATAGCCTTCCTCAGATTGTTCTAGAATTGAAAACAAAAGAAAGCCCTAATCTACTGAGTTTCCAAATTTACCCTTGATGAAGATGCGAATATGCTGATCTTGATCCCATCTTTTGAATAAGCCATGTGCAAATCTCTTGGATTTTTGTGATAGACAGGCTGGGATGCATCCATCTTGGACGTTGGATTCCGTTTGGAGGACACGAAACCCTTAAGAGTCGTTGATTCTCTGGTGCTCCTTTGTCTTTTTGCCAATGGGTGGGATATTGGGGACCAGGGAGTGAGTGTGATGGGAGATTAAAAGTGGGGTTTGGGTTAATCCATGATTAATCACTGATCTGGAATAGACCAGGTCTTAATTCATGAATTTCAATTTGGGGAAAAATTAGGGTTTATAGGGAAAAGGTGTGTTTTGATCTTTTCAGTTTAGGGTTAAATGTGTTTAAGAGGAAAAACACGTTTAATATTAAACGTGGGTTATAAAAACAATGGGTCAACCGGGTTTGGGTGAGGGGTATGGGTAAAAGGGTTTTCAAGTTGGGTTATGGTGACGTGTCACATGATGATTAGCTGGTGGAGTTTGATTGTCTCCCAAGAATGCCCCCCAATGTTTACCTTTTTCGTCACTTTGTATTAAATGGCATAAAACTTATTTCCTTTGTAAACAAGTTTCATCAAGTTGCTGAATTTAGCCCAAGATACTTTCAAACTTGAAAAAGGACCATACATGCAATATTTGCATTCTTCAAGGGCTTTTAGTGACATGTCTTCATACTTCAAGGTGTTGACTTGTTTGTTGACTTCTTGGAGGACCAATATTGACAATTTAGTTTTGTTGAGGGACTAAATTTGCCAATTCTTCAAAGTTGAGGGCCCTTTTTGTAATTTTGACAAACTTTAGGGACCAAACTTGTAATTATGAAGATACAAGGGTTTAAAGTGTCAATTCTTCAAACTTGGAGGACCAATCCTCAATATTCTTCAAATCTTCAAGGGTTTTCTTTGGAAAATTCTTCATTAGGGCATGGTTCATCGTGCGGCTTCGTTTCCCGTGTTCGTTTTTGCATGATTCTTGTGATCTTTTGTCATTTTCTTAATATCCGTACCTAAAATACACAAGCAACAAACACAAGCATATATTTGGGTATTTTGATGATATTTAATGCATTTTAAGCCCGATTTGGACGATGAGACTATGTATAAAAGCAGTCTCATCACTCCCCCATACTAAACCATTGCCGTGCCCTCACGCAATGCTAGAATAAAGTATCATAGCATCTCCAAGATCCATTTTTATTCACTTTATTGAACGATAAACTATCTACACTACTACTATTACTACTACTTGTGTTATAGACATAATGTATGATTTTCATCGCAAAATGGGACGTTTAGGTTCATCGAATAAGAACACGTGAATGCTTCGTTAGAAATAATTTCATCGTCCTCGATTTTCACTCCAATTCCATGCCAAGCGTGCAACGAGATCATTGTCATTATAAGTTAGTAATGCTAACACTAATCATATGTCCCAATCACGTACTTATCCTCCCATTATTCCTAAGTTGTATCTCTTATATTTTATTTTGTCTTGAATGTTTCACGAGGATACATTGTTGACTTAGGCGATAATAGAGATTTAGGTCTAAAAATAGAGTCCTAACGGTGTAACTAAGACCATCAAATCAATAACCCCTCCTAATAGACAACGATGTTAAAAAATTAAGTTGACAAGAAGAATCAATAAACACGGTTTTATAACGGTTTTGAACATGAGACTTATTACCAAGACTTTTATACGCCCCCTAACGGAAGGACCTTATTATCTTTGGTTTACCTCCATCTTTTATTCAACTTCGCCATGAAGCTTTTATTATGACTTCGGTCTTGCCTTGCCTTTTATTATCCGCCTCATCGGTGGTTTTATTAGCCAAAGACGTATATCCTCACGCTAAAGCGAATTTTGGATCTTTAAAGCTTCGAAGATTAAGGCTTGATTCACTTTCAATTTTGCATAGATTTTAGGCCTTGTGGGGCTTCAAAATGTTTGCTTGATTTAGGTGAGCACTTGAAATCTTATTATTGGGTGAAGCTTTCGATTATTAGGGTGCCAATACTTCAAAACCGTGACGCTGGCGATACCTTAATGTCTTCCCAATTTAATTACACGGAAGCTACTAGAAAAGACTAGAAACCCAACAATCCTAACTAAACCGCTAAGTCAATATTTATTAAGCAAAAAATATTTACATGCGAAGGGAGAATAAGCAAACAACGAGAACACATGAGTTTTTGAAAGAATACGAGTACTCTACGTTTAGCATAGTAACTTATAATTAACTCTATCATTTCTCGTCCTCATTTAAGAGACTTAGCCTAATGTGAAGTTAAGGAATCAAAGCTAAGTGCTCAACACGCACGGTCGAGTCAAAAATTACTCTTATTCTCGCCATCGGAAAATCTACATTCGTGTCTTCAAACACTTATAAAACATGAGAAAAATTTTAAAATTTGGCCATTTTTAGCCTTATTTTGCAACAAAAATGATAAACAAAACGATAAACTTTGGAAAGCGTGAAGGTTTGGCAAGGCAAGTATCTATTCACCCCCCATACTAAAGTTAAACACTGTCCTCAATGTTTCGAGTCTAGGGGTGCAAATACCCCCATACTAGAGACGTAGTCGAATGCCTAATCTAGCATGGAAAGGGTGTAACCAATAAATTAATAGCCGTTTATGAAGTGTGCTATAAACCTAAGGTTAGAACATCAAAAGGATATATCATGGATATTGAGAAATGTCTCCAAAGCAAACGATCGAGTGCTCCCATAAAACGAACACGAGAGGCTCCAATCGTGAAGATCATGATCTAAAAACCACATATCACAAACAACCACGGAACAAAGGTTGGAAGGGCACGAATCCCCACACGTAAGCTACATTAGAAAGCGATAATATGTACATAGGATAAGCATGGGACTCCCCCACGAGGCACCTCGTTTTTGATTACCGAGTCATGAGCTCGACTCGATCCCCTCAATACTAGTTATCATTGGGGAAGGTGACTTGGTCGAGGTAGTTCAAGGATGGAACTTCCCCGCCAAAGTAGTGCTTCAACCTATGTCCATTCACCTTGAAGTTAGGACCATCATCTTGAGCTAGCTCGATGGTCCCATACGGAAACACTTGAGTCACGGTGAATGGACCGGACCAACGGGATTTCAATTTACCGGAAAAGATTTTTAGTCTTGAATTAAAAAGTAAAACTTGATCCCCAATGTTAAAAAACCAGTTTTTAATTTTAGAATCATGCAACTTTTTAGTTTTCTCTTTATAAATCAATGAATTTTCATAAGCAATGTCCCTCAATTCATCTAATTCATTCAATTGCATTTTCCGGTGTTTTCCCGCGGTCTCCATGTCATCATTACAATGCTTTAGGGCCCAATAAGCCTTGTGTTCTAATTCGATAGGCAAATGACAATTCTTTCCATACACAAGCTTATAGGGAGTGCACCCAATGGGTGTCTTATGAGCGGTCCTAAAGGCCCATAAAGCATCGTCCAACTTATCCGACCAAGATTGTCGGTTTTCCCCAACGGATAAGATCCTCTTCAACGCTCGGTTTGAAACCTCGACTTGCCCACTCGTTTGTGGGTGATAAGCCGTAGAAAGACGATGTGTAACCCCATATTTCCTTAAGACTCTTTCGAATTGGTCATTACAAAAATGGGTTCCACGATCGCTTATGATAGCACGAGGGGTTCCAAACCGAGAAAACAATTGCTTCAAAAACTTGACTACCACACGAGCATCATTGGTGGGCAAGGCCTTTGCCTCCACCCACTTAGATAGGTAGTCAACCGCAACGAGAATGTACTTATTACCACGAGATGATGGGAACGACCCCATAAAGTCTATACCCCAAACGTCAAAGATCTCACATACTTGAATGATATTTTGTGGCATTTCATCTTTTTGTGAGGCTTTTCCTTGTCGTTGGCATGAATCACAAGACTTCACAAGATCTTGTGCATCTCGGTAAATAGTAGGCCAAAAGAAGTCGGCATCAAACACCTTCTTAGCCGTGAGATTAGCACCGTGGTGACCACCCGTGGGTCCCTCATGACAAGCTCTAAGGATGTTAGAAGCTTCGGTGCCAAAAACACAATGTCGGATGATTTGATCCGCACAAGTTCGAAACAAGTAAGGGTCGTTCCAAAAGTAGAACTTGACGTCACGAAAGAATTTTCGTTTTTCTTGAGTCGTCATACCCTTAATGATGAAGTTACCCGCATGGTAATTTGCAAAATCCGCAAACCATGGGGTAGAAGAATCAAGCTTAGAATTCACTACACCAAGTGTCTCGAGCGGAAATTTTTCGGTGTTTTCCTTAGGCTCGTAAACACTTTGGTGAGGATCTTCCAAACGAGAGAGATGATCGGCCGCTAGATTCTCGGCTCCTTTTTTGTCAACGATTTTGTGATCAAATTCTTGAAGGAGGAGAATCCAACGAAGTAATCTTGGCTTAGCATCTTGCTTTGCCATGAGATACTTAATAGCCGAATGGTCCGTATACACTATGCATTTCGTCAAGACGAGGTAAGGTCGGAATTTCTCAAATGCATACACCACGGCAAGGAACTCCTTTTCTGTTGTAGTGTATTTAAGTTGAGCTTCGGTCATCGTCTTGCTAGCATAGTGAATAGGCAAGAAGTGCTTATCATGACGTTGCCCCAAAACGGCCCCAATAGCGTAATCACTTGCATCACACATAAGTTCGAAGGGGAGGTTCCAATTGGGAGCAACAAGAATGGGAGCTTCGGTAAGTTTCCTCTTAAGGATCTCAAAGGCTCGTACACAATCTTCGTCAAAGACAGAACGTGCCTCTTTTTCAAGAAGATGTGTAATGGGTCGAGAAATCTTCGAAAAATCCTCGATGAATCGTCGATAAAAGCCCGCGTGGCCTAGGAAACTCCTAACTCCCTTGACGGTTTTGGGATGAGGTAATTTGGCGATGACGTCTACCTTAGCTTGATCTACCTCAATCCCCGCTTTCGAGACCTTGTGCCCTAAGACGATTCCACTCTTAACCATAAAATGACACTTTTCCCAATTGAGCACAAGGTTGGTTTCCTCACAACGTTTTAACATTCTCTCAAGGTTTGACAAACACGAAGTAAAGGAATCACCAAACACGGAAAAGTCATCAATGAATACTTCCATCGTCTTCTCGATCATATCATGAAAAATAGCCATCATGCATCGTTGAAAAGTTCCCGGTGCATTACATAGTCCGAATGGCATTCTACGATAGGCAAACGTTCCATATGGACACGTAAACGTAGTTTTTTCTTGATCACGAGGATCGATGGGAATTTGGAAGTAACCGGAAAAACCATCTAAAAAGCAATAGAAATCGTTTCTCGCAAGACGCTCCAACATTTGGTCCATGAAGGGCAAGGGAAAATGGTCTTTTCGAGTGGCTTCATTCAACTTCCGATAGTCAATGCACACTCTCCATCCGGTCACGAGTCTAGTGGGAATCAGCTCGTTGGCATCGTTTGGCACAACGGTCATCCCTCCCTTTTTAGGGACACAATGAATAAGACTCACCCAAGGGCTATCGGAAATAGGGTAAATCATTCCCGCGTCAAGGAGTTTAAGGACCTCCTTTTTGATGACGTCGTGAATTTTGGGGTTCACCCTCCTTTGACTTTGGATTGTTGGCTTGAAATCCTCCTCCATTAAGATTTTGTGGGTACAAAACTTGGGATCGATTCCCTTAATGTCGGATAACTTCCACGCAATCGCCCCTTTGTGATCCTTAAGAACATCGACAAGTGCGGTTTTTTCATCATTCGAAAGATCCTTCGCAATAATAACCGGCAACTTGTCGTCCTCCTCCAAATAGACATATTCGAGGTGAGGAGGTAAATCTTTCAACTCGAGGATAGGTGGTTCCTCAAGTGAAGATTTGGGCTCGATACTCATAACCTCCTCGGGCGGAGGCAATGGGAAATCGTTGAGAAAATCCTTGATAATCGAGAAGTCCTCATCGTTGTCGAGGTCTTCGTCACAAGTACGTGGAACATTGAATTCTTCCAACGTAAAACCACCACCTTCGAAAGGAGTGAAGGTTGGTGTCGAATTATCAAGAATTGGATCTAACATAGTGGGATTGCCACTAGTTTCTTCATCACCGAACCCTAAAACTTCTTGTGAAAATTCCTCGCAAACCACGTCGATCATATCAACGAGGTTTATGGTAGCAACGGAATAAACATGAGAAAGTTGAGAATTTTGAGTTGCGTTTATAACAAGTTCCTCGTCGTTGAAACGTAAGGTGATCTTTCTAGCATGCACATCAATTAAAGCCATAGACGTATCTAAAAACGAACGACCTAAAATAAGAGGAACTTGAGGATCTGTGGGGATGTCAACCAAAATAAAGTCTACGGGATAGTAGAACTTCCCCACTTTCACAAAAACGTCTTCCGCCAAACCACATGCAAGAATCGTGGAATGGTCGGCCAACTCAATAGACATTCGTGAAGGAGTAAGATTAGGAAGATTGAGCGACTTGAAGATTGCAAGTGGCATCAAGTTAATGCTAGCACCAAGATCGGCCAAGGCATAGCATTCTTCCATATCTTGAATGGCACAAGGGATCAAAAATTTACCGGGATCACCGACTTTTTGAGGTATGCGATTAAGATAAACCGACGAACAACTAGACATTTGGTGTAATTTCTCCTTGTTGTTCAACATACTCTTAAAGTTAGCGGCAAATCGAGGCATCATGACCAAAGCATCGGCGAAACTCACATTAAAATGCAAATCACGAAACATTTTCATAAAAAGCTCAAATTGGTAGTTGTCGCGCTCTTGTCGTTTCTCCTTCCTAAGTCTCGATGGGTAAGGCAAGGGTGGTGTGGGTTGGGGCATAGGCATAGCCTTTGGAATCTCGGGTTCCAATGCGGGTGATGGGTCAACCGTAGGTGTGGCATGAGCAGTACTTTGTGGGATTGAAATATGCTCCTTTTCGACCACCACCTCGGGTTCTTCCTCAATTTCCTCCACCGTTGGAGTAATTGGTTGAGGAGTCGGTTCTTTAAGTGTCTTACCACTACGTGTGGTAATCACTTTCATCTCTCCCTTCGGGTTTGAAACGGTGTTACTAGGCAAACTACTCGAAGTAGAGGCTTTGTTCCCTATGACGGCTTCTAAAATGGCGTTAAGCTTAGCATCTTGACTATTAAACTTCAAATCTTGGCTAGCGGCTTTTTGGTCAATTCTTTGTTCAACCCTAGCATGACTTTGCTCTATCTTGTTGTTTTGACCTCGAATTTGGTTAGCAAAATCATTTTTCAATTCATTTCTCATGGCTAGATTTTCCTTAACAAAATTAGCTAACTCCTTGGTGTTCTTAGCCGTGTCCCTAGCTTGATTAGCCAATTGCTCTTGTATGTTTTCCAAAATCTTATCATTTTCCGTAGCGTAATTCACAAAGTCCATTGGAAGTTCTTTAGTGTAAACATTTTGAAGACCTTGACTCGTGTTTTGAAAATTACGGTTTTGATTTTGATTTAGCAATTGGCTACTACTACTCCCTTGATTCCCATAGTTGTTATTACCCTTAAAATTGTTCCTTTGATTACTTTGGTAACCAACTTGATTGTTTCGATAATTTTTAGCATTTTGATTTGGTGAAAAACCCGGTGGAGTCAATTGATTAGTGCGAGGAACTTGACCGTTTTGGTTATAAGTTCCCGCGGCCGTGAAGGCACTCGAAGTGTTACCACCGTTGGTAATGCACTCGGAATAATCGTGAGCTCCACCACAATACATACAAGAAACCTCAACCGCTTTAATCGTAGCGGGAGCGGGTTGTTCACCAACTTTAAACTCAACTAACAATCCTTTCACTATATCAAAAATTTTGTTCTCCAAATTAGCCTCGATTTGGCAAGCATCAACGGTGTGTGACAATGAAGGCGAAGACGAAGACGAAGTCTTACGAACACTCGACGTGCTATGAGGACTATACACCTTAGACATATTCTCAATGATTAACAATGCTTCCTCGACCGTTTTACACAAAAAATTACCACCCGCGGCGGCATTAAGATAATCACGCTCATGATCATTCAAGCCATTGTAAAACGTGTCTATTTGATGCAAGTCGGAAAAACCATGATGAGGACATTTGTGCAACATTTCCTTAAACCTATTTCAAGCCGTTGAAAAACTCTCATTATACTCTTGCGAAAACTTTGAAATCTCGTTTTTCAAGTGCGTAGTCTTAGAGGGCGGAAAAAATTGGTTCACGAATTTTGAAACGAGATCCTTCCACGTCAATATAGAATTGGGTGGCTCTTTCTCTAACCAAATTTTTGCGGGCCCCGCTAAGTAATACGGAAAAAGCATCATCTTAATCGAGTCGTTTGAAACATCCTTAAACTTGCATGTGGCGGTGAGACGATTAAATTGGCGAATGTGGTTATGAGGGTTGTCCTTTTCGTCCCCTCGAAACTTGTTGTTTTGAATCATGGACAATAAACCCGTCTTAACCTCAAAATTCTCCGCAAGGATAGCGGGAATCACAATCGCTTCTCCATAACCCTCGGTGGGTGCTTGAAGCAACTCCATCATAGTTCGATTAGCCATGGGTGCTTCTTTCACTATAATGGGTTCGTCAATAGGAGACTCCTCACTAGTAGGAGTGATTGATTTGTTTCTTCGTTTACGAGCACGTCTTGCTTTAGAGCGAGTTTGCATAAACGTCACGTACAACGAGAAGCCGAGCAAAGAAGATTCTTTTTGGTGTTTTTACTTTTTCTATTTTTTTGTGGTTTTTGATTGTTTTTACTTTTTTTTTGGATTTTTGGAATGTATTAGTAGACACAAATCTACAAATCTCCTCCTTAATCAAATCTCTTGATTAACGAAGCCTCAAGGAATGAAAACGATCACGTGAAGTGAACGCCTTCGATGACTTTAGAACGATGGTGGAACACCAAATCGTTCAAGAGGGTTTAATCAAATGAAACCAAGTAAATATATATGATACTTAGTAATACTTTGGGCGGCAAAACCCTCGATTAGCTTTCAAAATCAAAATACGCACAAGCAAGCGGAGGAAACGAGGCGGCGCGAAGCACTTAAGAGCCTTTTTCCTTTAGGTCGTGAAATACAACCGCCTTATGCCCACCTTATAGTTTGTATTTCTCAAAATCGAGCTTCACGAAAGTATTTATCTATTTTTGCCTTTTTCTTTGGTTTGAGATTCGAATACAATGATTGGGTAATGACCTCCCAAGTCAAGTTTGTGATTTCTCACGTATTTGGAGTACTTGTAAATTTATTGTTCTTCGTATACAATATAGTAATAATATTCACAAAAAACGAAAAACGATAATACGTATTAGTAGAGTGCTACTAATACAGTTACTTTTATGGCTAATATATAAAAACAACAATGGTTCAATCAAAACACAACACGCCTCCCCGGCAGCGGCGCCAAAATGATGTAGCTTTTTGTATACCCTTTTAGGAAAAAGAGCAACAAAGTAGTGGTAGTATTAAGTGTCGGTTTAGGAAAACCGAGCACTAATGACCCAAGTGAAGTCCAAGTTCGTTTCCCAAGGAGGCAAGTGCGTTGTGTTAAGAGTTGATTAATGTTTGTGATTATATTGATTGAAAAAGAAATGAGATTAGGAAAGGAAGACGGTTACGAAAACGGATTAAACTACGACGAAAAAGGCGTAAACGTAAAACCGTAAAAAGCTACAAAATTAAAAATTTAAAACATAAAAATAAAATTAAGGCTAAAAGTAGTCTAAAATAATATACATAAGGGTAAAAATCCAACAAAGATATTTTAAAACCTTTTATTAATTAAATATTCAATTTTAAATGCTAATTAAAGCCTTAAAATTAAATATAATTAATCAAAATGTCCAAAATATTATTTTATTGAACAAATAACTTACTTATATTATTAAAAGACTAAAAAGTATTTTTCTAAAATTTAAAAACTATTTAAACTATTTTTAAAACCCTAAAAACTATTTAAAATGATTTAAAACTAATTAAACTTAAAATAATTATAAAAATAAATCTAAAGGCTATAAAAATATTCTAAAAATTTTAAAAGTCCTAATTAATGCTAATTGAGACAGGAAAAATAAAAAAAAGTAGAAAAATAAAACTTTCTATTTTTGGCAATAAAATAATAATAAAATATTCAAGAAAATAAAAAGTTTATAAAATAAATTCTAAAAAATTTCTAAAAATCCTAATTAATGTAACTAAGAGAAAAATGAAAATAAAAGTTCCTAAAACCTTTTAATTACTTTTATATTAATTTTTAAAGTTAACAAAAAACCCTAAAATAAAATAAAATTGAAAATTAAAGTTTTTGAAAATCTAACTAGATGTAAACCTCAAGTTATTAAATTAAAACTTAAAAATTATTTTTCTAAAAATTAAAACCACTTTTTACTATTTTTAAACTATTTATTAAAAACCGGGTAAAGAAAAATGCATAAAAAATAAATAAATAAAAGGAAAAATACAAACTTGGTTTATAAAAATCCTAAACTGAATAACTTTCCTAGGAAAACTAAATAGGAGCAAAAACGCTTAAAGAATAAGCCACAAATGGCTTAAAAGGCCACGGCTTTTTTAATTAAGCCCAATTTAAAATCACCTTAAGTATTTAACTATGCAAGAGATTACCAGTCAAAGTCCCTAGGGCGAGTGGTAGTGTGTGTGTGCTTTGGCAGTGGTGGCGCAGGTTCGAGTCCTGGCCACGCCAAAAATTTTTTAATATTTTTTTTTTCTTTTTAAACACTTGTTACAGTAACCTGGCAACCTCCAAACACAAACTCAAGATCAAAAATGCTCAATTAAGCCTCAATTCCACGCTTACAACCACCAGATTAATACAGTTCACTCTTTTCTTTTACTTTTAGTTAACAGTGGGCAAATGCCCCCTTTTTCTTTTGCTTGTGGGGTTGAAATAGTTAGCCTGTTTCGTAGGGGAACAACGGCACCCTCACTTGCTTTGGCAAGTGAGGAGTCAAACTCAAAGGTAAACACTTCACACCAATCAACACGCAAGTTAGCACACTCTAACTGACTAAAATTGCAAATAAGCAAAATAAGGGTGCGGGTGTGGGATGCTAAAACAGTGAGATAATATGCTAAGCTTACTCAAACACTGAATTCTTATCCTATCCTAAACTAAGTGCGAAACCAACTCCAATCCACAATTTCAACTTTACCAGTTTCATAGTAGCAGACCCTGAAAAACACTGAACAAGCAACACGAAGCCAAGATTGCTGAGATTTATTCTAAAACAGTGGGGCTACACATGCAATGAATAAGCTACAAAAAGCACCGAATTACTACTACCAGGTAATGCCGTCTTATCTCATGCCCAATATCCAAGCTACGATCCAAGAATACCACAAAGACAAGTCACAAAACTAACAATAGAACCACGGGGGCAGAATAATCAGCAGATCATAACACAACTGTTACAACTATCTAACCAAAGAAAACTTGAACTAGTTACGCTAATTTATAAGAATCATGCAGATTAGACTAGAATTCTATCAAAACGACCAAAAATGCTATCATTCTCAAAAGTAAACACAACATACATCATTTTAATAAACGGGCTCACTTCAAACGAACGTCATAGCAGGCAAATATGCATCCTAGATACAAATCTAGCATATACTAATTAAACCAAGTACACTTCCAAGTAGCAGACTTTTCAGTTTGCACAAATCAGTTCAAACCAAGACTGAGTTATAACACGACAACTTAAACTAAGAATAAACAATGCAAACAAGCTATCATGAAATCCTAAGTGGACCTATTTTATTACCAAGTTTAAGCAGTTTAAACTTAAAATAACAAAACCTAAGAAATCTTACTGATTAAACTACTCAACCAAACTCAGGAAATTTACTCAATATAAAATCAAAATTATAAAACCAGTAAACTAGATAAGCAATTAACTCACAAAAACAATTACACAATTAGCAGTAATAAGTAAAAAAAAGAAAGGACGAGAATGCGATACCTACCCTTGTTTACATCCAACAAGGGTCAGCTAAGCTCCCCTGACCTCGACCAACTACTAGGTTCGAGGCAGGGGTGTCTTGGACAGTAAAGTATTGAGGGGGTGTTCGTTGGGGTTCAACAACTGAACCGAATCACCATGAATGAAAGGGTATACTGCTAAGAATAACAAATGAATCCAAGAACTGAGTTCTTGGATTGTTAGCTCAACAGATAAATAAACACACCCTGCTTGTTTGTTTTTTTTCTTTCTTTTAGAATCTTTTCAAGCACTTCTACACACTTAAATGAAATTGATGATAACTTTTAAACAAGAAAATTTTGATTTCACTTCTACACAATTACTGATTAACTCAAACAAGAAAACTCCAACTCAAATTTAAAAACATTAACTTAAATCATAAAAAATAAAATAAATTGGAACTCGGATGATTTTTAAAAACTTCAACTTTTCATTCATAAAAGAGTAAATTACAAAAAATCTGAGACAAGGAAAAATGGGTACCACAGGTCGGTCCTCATTTATAGCCTTCCTCAGATTGTTCTAGAATTGAAAACAAAAGAAAGCCCTAATCTACTGAGTTTCCAAATTTACCCTTGATGAAGATGCGAATATGCTGATCTTGATCCCATCTATTGAATAAGCCATGTGCAAATCTCTTGGATTTTTGTGATAGACAGGCTGGGATGCATCCATCTTGGACGTTGGATTCCGTTTGGAGGACACGAAACCCTTAAGAGTCGTTGATTCTCTGGTGCTCCTTTGTCTTTTTGCCAATGGGTGGGATATTGGGGACCAGGGATTGAGTGTGATGGGAGATTAAAAGTGGGGTTTGGGTTAATCCATGATTAATCACTGATCTGGAATAGACCAGGTCTTAATTCATGAATTTCAATTTGGGGAAAAATTAGGGTTTATAGGGAAAAGGTGTGTTTTGATCTTTTCAGTTTAGGGTTAAATGTGTTTAAGAGGAAAAACACGTTTAATATTAAACGTGGGTTATAAAAACAATGGGTCAACCGGGTTTGGGTGAGGGGTATGGGTAAAAGGGTTTTCAAGTTGGGTTATGGTGACGTGTCACATGATGATTAGCTGGTGGAGTTTGATTGTCTCCCAAGAATGCCCCCCAATGTTTACCTTTTTCTTCACTTTGTATTAAATGGCATAAAACTTATTTCCTTTGTAAACAAGTTTCATCAAGTTGCTGAATTTAGCCCAAGATACTTTCAAACTTGAAAAAGGACCATACATGCAATATTTGCATTCTTCAAGGGCTTTTAGTGACATGTCTTCATACTTCAAGGTGTTGACTTGTTTGTTGACTTCTTGGAGGACCAATATTGACAATTTAGTTTTGTTGAGGGACTAAATTTGCCAATTCTTCAAAGTTGAGGGTCCTTTTTGTAATTTTGACAAACTTTAGGGACCAAACTTGTAATTATGAAGATACAAGGGTTTAAAGTGTCAATTCTTCAAACTTGGAGGACCAATCTTCAATATTCTTCAAATCTTCAAGGGTTTTCTTTGGAAAATTCTTCATTAGGGCATGGTTCATCATGCGGCTTCGTTTCCCGTGTTCGTTTTTGCATGATTCTTGTGATCTTTTGTCATTTTCTCAATATCCGTACCTAAAATACACAAGCAACAAACACAAGCATATATTTGGGTATTTTGATGATATTTAATGCATTTTAAGCCCGATTTGGACGATGAGACTATGTATAAAAGCAGTCTCATCACATTTACAAGCTAATACCAAACACCACTTATTTGATATTTTTCAAACTTTTATGAAGGATTTTAAAGGAAATGATTAGACTGAGTGAAGAGTAATATCACACTAAGTTCAATATCTAAAATGAAGGGTAATTGAACTAGTTACAAGCAGTTAAACCAACAAGTACTCAAAATGATTAGTTAAGGTAAGTGACTGATGAATGTTAAAAACATGACAAGTTTAAAACTAATAAGCAGGTAATAGGCTACAATAAGGCTACTCAAAAGCTGAAATCATATCAAATTCAAGCTAAACAACTTTTATCATGCATTCAAACAAGGATTAAGCTAAGAATGAAGCATGCAATCAACAATTTAGGGGAACTAGAACTCAAAATGCAAGACCTTTTAGCTTAGGCCTCCATTGGGGAGTAGAGAAGCGCTGAGCTTTCTAAACTAGTGCTAACCACCACCTTAGCACTAGAACACACCAAACGGATACTAATAAACAACTATCAATCACCAAATCTCCATTGATGAACTGGAAGCTTCAAAATCTGCTAGAACTTGGACTTGGATGAAAAGAACAGGTACAACAGCTACAATCTTCACAAACAGCTAATTATGATCAAGTGATGATCATAACTAACTAATATCAGCAACAAAGTAACAATGAAGCAGGGATGAATAGTAGAAGAGTAATGAGAATTTAGAGGGAAAATGGAAATTTTTATTGATTGAATTAAGAAAGTAGTTACAAAGCTGGTAAGTTGTTACAACTAATAACAGACTCAAGAGTTTGTCAGACTCTTGAGTTGTTAAGCTACAACTAAGCTGAGATGAGAGAAAAACTAAAAGTGTGTGTGATTTCACACTTTTCTACAATACAAGAAATGAAACTAATCCAGGGTATTTATAGACTGCAGATGTGAAGTGGTTGGGGTTGGTGACGTGTTAGAACCAATCACAAGCTTCCACGTGGTCAATTCTACATAACTAAATTTTGCAGGTTATGAAAAATTTTGTGGTTTTTTAATTGGAATGATTTCATGTTAATTGATTGTATCCATTGTATTCGTCTCCCAAAATCGATCACTTTTCATGTTTATATCATCTTCTGAAATTGCCTCTAGCTCAAACCCGTTCCTGGTAAATTGTGTTGAAGAAGATGACACGTGTCACATTGTCATTGGTTAAGGGATTAGCACACGGATCATTATCCAAAGTGGATAAATCTGATTATTGCATGTTGCGTTTTAATTGGTGGAGAACTGAAGTAGTGCGCTGCACTGTTCTGATTTGCTTCATTTAATGCTGGCGGCCCTAGTGGATATTAAATGAGCTGATTTGGTGATCCATGTTCACTTATTCCTTGCTTCTCATTGGTTGAAGTCATATCACACGGATCAAGCTCAACTTTACTTTCCAAACATGGCAGAAATAGTCCCTTAACTTGGCAGATTGAACTTTTGAGCTATATTCTTCATTTCTTTGACAATTTCAATCCTTCAACTTGCATTTTTAAACATTTAAGCCCTTTGACTTGATTGACTTGAGAGTTGACCAGATTTGACTTTGATCTTGACTTTGACAATTTACACCTTTGGTCCTTCATCTTTGGCAGATTGTCAAGATAGGTCCTTGCACTTCAAAGTCTTGTCACTTTTGATCCTTCTTTGTCTTTTTCATCAAATTAAGCTTGATTTTCCTTTTTTTTTCTTGAAATTGTATCCTTCTTACCTATTTGAGCACAAACACAAAACATACCACATAATTCCGCTTTATAGCACAAAGTTTAGGTATTTTTCTTGTGTTTTAGGGTGATTTGTTGACAAATTGATATGAGTTTTTGCTCATATCAAATCCCCTACACTTGAACATTATCATGTACTCATGCAATGCTATATTTTAAAGCACAAATTTACATTCTTCTCATAATTAATCCACCTTGGCCATTATGGAATGCATCTACACTACTCTATACTATATGATGCATGATTTTGATTTTTAACAATGCAATGGACAAATTACAATTCTATCTATATCTTTTTGGTTTTCTTGAAATGGTTTTGATGGAAATAACTCATAAAGAATTAAATTACTTTGATTAGGGCTTGGGTACCATGGACATCTATCACCCTCAAGTTTCACTTTCCCCATACCAAGCTTAAAAATGGGATCATTGTATTCACAAGTAAAAAGTGCATCAACTTGTTCATGACAATTAAATGTGGAACCGGTTATTATTTGAGCAAATTGCTTGTGAGCAAATTTGTCGTTATTTCAAGTGTGAAGTATAAGAAATGCAAAATCCAAAAATAAGGAAGCACGGTTTTAATCCTAAGTAATCCTCTCATCCATTACTTAAAAAACCGCTCACAATTAACATAAGTCCGTTTCAAGAGTAATAAGTCATTCGCCTTATGTGTAAAATCCTCATGTCATGCTTTCATAAGTAGCTACACACTCGCTAAGGAAAGAAAAATAAAACTCACGTAATAATTTACATCCGCCATCTTTTTGAGACTTTGGATCTTCAACCCCGCAACCCGTCAAGGTAATATTGGATTGGAGCAATCTATTGAATCCCCGCAACCCGTCAAGGTAATATTGGAACTCAATAGTCACTATAATTAACACCACACTGCCCCTCTTGGGAGTCTTGTATATATATATATTTTTTTTTCTTTTTCTTTTTCTTTTTTTTTTCTAGCCGCTCATTTTTTTCATAAGCCGCTCTTATTTTTCTTTATTCCTCACAAAGAAAGTTTAAAAGAATAAAAGGAAAAACACCCGCTAAATATTAAGCATGACATAAGTCTTGTACACTTAAAACGTTCTAACTTAGAATCTTAAGACGTACTTATATCAACCATGAATGATTAGACAAAAATGCATAAGAGATTACGAACCAATTAAAACCGTTCTTGATTATTTATTAACATATATACATGCGAAGAAATTAGAGGTAAAGAAGAGAAGGGTTTAGCCACAAGTAATTATCATGAAGTTTATCTAGCCCTTTTATACTTACTTCAACTCTATCATTTCCCATTCTCCACAAATTTAAAGTCTCAAAGAATGAGATTGGTGGATGCTTAGCCTAATAGACCAATGAAGGACTACATGGTTAAGGATACTAGCTAGAGAGTGCTAAGATGAGCAAACTCGGGTTGAGTCAAAATATCCATGGCGGGCCTAATATGTCAAAGAAATCTAAATTTGTTAAACCATGTTTTTATTATATTTTTTCCTTTTTATATATTTTTGATGAAAAGTAAAAGAAGAAATATATACAATGCAAAAGTGATATGCAAATGAAAAATGATTAATGCAAAAATTATGAATGCATATTTTTGGTGGCCAAAGTAGATCAAAAATTTTAAAAAATGTTTGAAAAATTAATTTTCCAAGTTATCATGAAAGACAATGACAAGTTCTAGGTAAGGTCACTTCGATAGAAGACCCCCCTACACTTAAGCTAAACATTTTCCTCAATGTTTAATAGCATGGAAGTATAAAAACATCCCATACACTTATGACAATGAATAGACTTTGCTTAACCCAAGTTAAGGAAAGGTCAACTATTAGTGAATTCATGTTTAAACACAAGGTGTCAATGAAAGATCACAATAGTAACGAAGTGAACCGGATACAAGGGCCTCCTCCATAAGCTCCAAAGCATGAAATGAGTGAGCAACCCTACAAACAACATGAAGACAAAAGAAGGTCTCCCTTACACTTATCTCCAAGTCTATACCCTTATTGCTAACCTATAACACTCTAAACCTAGTTATACGATGCTTGAGTTAATGAGTCTCTAGCTAGACTCGTCCCTCAATGAATTAATTCATGGGGAAAAATGGGGATCCCTTGGACCATTTCAACGGAAATGTCCTCCCCAAAATAATGTTTCACACGGTGACCATTCACTTTAAAATTTGGACCATCGGGTTGTGACAACTCAATAGTTCCATATGGAAACACTTGAGCAATAGTGAATGGACCGGACCATCTCGACTTAAGCTTGCCCGCAAAAAGTTTCAACCTTGAGTTAAAGAGGAGAACCGGCTCTCCAACTTTGAACTCACGGTTCTTGATCTTAGCATCATGCAATTTCTTAGTATTTTCCTTGTAAAGCAAAGAATTTTCATAGGCATTGGCTCTCAATTCATCCATCTCATTAAGTTGATCTTTCCTATGTGAACCGGCTTGGTTTAAATCAAAGTTAGCCCACTTGAGAGCCCAAGATGCCTTATGTTCTAACTTGAATGGGAGGTGGCACGCTTTACCATAGACAAGCCTATAAGGAGTACAACCAATTGGTGTCTTCAAAGCCGTCCTAAAAGCCCACAAAGCATCATCAAGCTTATCCGACCAAGAAGCTCGATGCTCTCCCACCGTTCTCTCTAAAATTCTCTTTAAACCACGATATGTGACCTCGGTTTGACCATTGGTTTAAGGGTGATACGCGGTAGAAAGTCTATGATTAACTCCATATTTCTTCATAACTCTTGTGAATTGATCATTACAAAAGTGCGTACCACGATCACTTATGATGGCCCGAGGTACACCAAATCTAGCAAACAATTGCTTTAAGAACTTCACAACAACTCGAGCATCATTGGTAGGTAAGGCTTTAGCCTCCACCCATTTGGACACATAATCCACCGCCACAAGTATATACTTGTTTCCCTTAGAAGATGGAAAAGGTCCCATGAAATCAATGCCCCACACATCAAAAATCTCACACTCTTGAATAAAATTTTGTGGCATCTCATCATGTTGCGTAATTTTTCCTTGTCTTTGACACACATCACAAAATTTCACCATCTCATGGGCATCTTTGTAAATGGAAGGCCAATAGTAACCTGAATCAAATACTTTCTTGGCGGTATAGTTAGGCCCAAAATGTCCACCCGTAGGTCCTTTATGACATGCTTCTAAGATCTTAAATGCCTCGGGCCCATCTACACACCGTCTAATGATTTGGTCCGCACATTGCCTAAAAAGATAAGGATCATCCCAAAAGTAGTACTTAACTTCCTTAAGAAATTTCTTCTTTTGTTGGTAAGTAAGACCCTCAATAAGCACATTTCCCACAAGATAGTTTGCTATATCCACAAACCAAGGAGTGGCATCCTCTTGGGAAGAGATAGACATGACCTCCTCTAATGGAAAGGATTCATTGATTTCTTGATTTGGAAAATCTCCTTGAAAAGGATGCTCAAGTCTACTCAAGTGATCCGCTGCTAAATTCTCGGCCCCTTTCTTATCACGAATTTCTATCTTAAACTCTTGAAGCAACAAAACCCATCTCAAAAGCCTAGTCTTAGCATCTTGTTTTGTCATGAGATACTTGAGAGCGGAATGATCCGTATACACTATGGTTTTGGATAGCACAAGGTAAGGTCTAAATTTCTCAAAAGCATAGACTATAGCAAGCAACTCTTTTTCCGTGGTAGTGTAATGAAGTTGTGCACCGGTCATGGTTTTACTCGCATAGTGTATAGGTTGAAAATGCTTATTCACACTTTGACCTAAGACGCCCCCCACCGCATAATCACTAGCGTCACACATAAGCTCAAAAGGTAATTCCGAATTTGGAGAAACCAAAACGGGAGCCTTTGTTAATTTCTCCTTAAGAGTCTCATAAGAGTCCAAACAATCTTGGTGAAAAATGAAAGGAGCCTCTTTTTCCAAGAGGTGAGTCATCGGTCTAGCTATCTTAGAAAAATCTTGTATAAAGCGCCTATAAAATCCCGCATGACCTAAGAAACTCCTCACACCTTTAACCGAAGTGGGTGGGGGAAGCTTAGCAATCACATCAATTTTAGCTCGATCCACCTCTAGTCCCTTGTTGGATATTTTGTGTCCTAAAACAATTCCATCTTTTACCATAAAGTGACATTTCTCCCAATTAAGCACTAAACGTGTTTCCTCACAACGCTTAAGCATTCTCTCTAGATTGGTGAGACATGAGGTAAATGAATTTCCAAAGACGGAAAAATCATCCATAAAAACCTCCATAGTTTGCTCTATCATGTCATGGAAAATCGCCATCATGCACCTTTGAAACGTCCCCGGTGCATTACATAAGCCAAAAGGCATCCTCTTCTAAGCAAATGTACCGTAGGGACAAGTGAATGTGGTCTTTTCTTGATCCTTAGGGTCAATGGGTATTTGGAAATAACCCGAAAAGCCATCAAGAAAGCAATAGTACTCATTTCCCGCTAAGCGTTCAAGCATTTGATCCATAAAAGGTAATGGGAAATGGTCTTTCCAAGTAGCCTCATTGAGCTTCCTATAGTCAATACAAACTCTCCAACCGGTAACAAGTCTCGTAGGAATAAGCTCATTGTTCTCATTAGGCACTACGGTGATTCCACCCTTCTTTGGAACACAATGTACCGGGCTAACCCATGGAGAGTCAGAAATGGGGTAAATCATACCCGCATCAAGGAGTTTAATCACCTCCTTCTTAATGACCTCATGGATTTTTGGGTTAACTCTTCGTTGATTTTGAATGGCGGGTTTGTAATCATCCTCCATAAGGATTTTGTGTGTACAAAAATGTGGATCAATTCCCCTTATGTCGGATATTTTCCATGCTAAGGCTTTCTTGTGTTTCTTAAGGACTTCAATGAGTTGATCCTTCTCATCCTCTTTCAACTCTTTAGCAATGATCACGGGTAATTGGTCTTTGCCCTCTAAGAAAGCATACTCTAAGTGGGATGGAAGGTCCTTAAGTTCTAGAGGAGGTGGACTCTCTATAGAAGGTTTTACTATGGAAGGAGTCTCATTGGTAACTTCTTGTGGAGTAGGAGAAGGAATAGGGTCCTCATTGAGCAACTTTTAGATAGTAAGAATATCTTCTTCCCAATTAATGGGAGAATCATCATCACCAAGAAAGTTTGACTCAAATTCCTCCAATAGGAAATCACTCTCTCCAAAAGGTGTTAAAGAGGGAGCAATTGAGGCCACGGTTTCAACATGGGGCATTTCATCACTAGTACTCTTGCAAGCATCATGAAAGTGTTCATCACACACCTCATCTAACACATCAACTATGTTAATAGTCTCACACGGTCTAGACTCCTTAACCTCTTTCCTATCACAAACTTTCCCTAACTTAAACACCACTTTCTCATCCTCTACTCTCATAATTAGTTCTCCTTCCGCCACA
Source organism: Glebionis coronaria (assembly GCA_025667525.1). Classification (NCBI taxonomy): domain Eukaryota; kingdom Viridiplantae; phylum Streptophyta; class Magnoliopsida; order Asterales; family Asteraceae; genus Glebionis; species Glebionis coronaria. Next base: position 345,752,128 of record CM046876.1, read on the forward strand.
TCTATCAAAGTACGACCCGTTCTCAAAAACGGTATACCAACAATCAAAGGAAATCTAGGATCCATATCATAATCCACCACTACAAAGTCGGCCGGAAATGTAAACTTGTCCACACCTACAAACACATCCTCCGCAATACCTACGGGGTAAGCTATGGTTCGGTTGGCTAATTCAAGGGTCATCCTAGTGGGAGTGAGCTCGGGAAGAGAGAGTTTTTTCCAAACCGATAAAGGCATGAGGTTTATGCTTGCCCCTAGATCCGCCAAAGCCATGCAATTTTCTACACCGGGAAAATTACAAGGTATCAAGAAGCGCCCCGGATCTCCAAGTTTTGTTGGTAAGGTTTTAAGTAGCACGGCGGAACAATTTTCATTAAGTGATGTGTTGGGCAAATCAACCAATTTTTCCTTGTTTGAGAGTAAATCCTTGAACATCTTAGCAAACTTTGGCATATAAGCAAGAGCTTCCGCAAAGGATATGTTGATGTTGAGTTGCTTGAACATCCTTAAGAAATTTGAGAATTGGATGTCATCCTTGTTCTTTAACTTGTCCTTTTTCAACCTTGAAGGATATGGAAGAGTTGGTTTTGGTGTAGGTGGAGTAGGTGTTGTAGTGGAAGATTTGTCTTTGTTAGCTTCTTCATTGGGAGGTGTGGAAGGTAGAGGAGAAGTAGTAATAGGTTGAGAAGGTGTATTTGATTGAATGGGAGCATTTTGAGGTGTTGAAGTAGAGGTAGAAGGCTTGTCATATGTAGGAACAAAAGTGGGTAGAACAATAGGTGGCTTAGGAGGTGAAGAATCCTTTGTTGTCTTTCCACTTCTTGTTGTAATAGCATTGACATTTGCTCTTGGATTTATTTGTGTGTTGGATGGTAAAGCCCCTTGTGGTCTTTGATTATAAAGCATCATAAACTTCTTATTTGTGTCTTCATGCATTTCTCTCATTCTTCTCTCATTAGCTTCATTCATTTTTCTTATTCTCTTCTCATTAGCTTGGAACCTCCTTTCATGCTCTTGATTCATTTTGTGAAGAAGCTCAATTGTGTTATAATCTTGTGGCACATTTCCTTGAAAACCTTGGGGTTGGAAAGGTAGAGGTTGATTGTAAAACCCTTGGTTGTTACCTTGAAAGGTATTTCCTTGATTGTTAAAGGTATTTGGTGGTCTATAGTTATTCCCTTGGTAAGGTGGTCTTTGCCCTTGATTCCTTTGTAACACTTGAGGAGGATTTTGTTGAATTTGGGTGGGTGGTTGGGGTGGGAATCCCGGTGGAGTAAGGTAATTTTGGGACTTGTAAGAAAGGTTATTGGGATTGATATTTGGCTTGAAGTGTTCACGATGTTCCTCTTGGTAAGCATAACATTCCCCTTGATAACCTTGCACCTTATCACATTGTTCATAGGAATGGGGACCTCCACAAGTCACACAAGAAAGAGTAATGGCATGCACATAATTTGTGGAATGAGTTCCCATAGAAAACTTCATCAAGTCATTCATCATAGTTTCTTGCATCTTTTGGGAATTTTGCATGAATGTTTGACTTTCCTTTTGAGCTTGAGTAAATGCTTGCATGCATGAAATGAATTGAGTCTCCTATGGGTTAGAACTTCCTTCTTGAATGACATGGACTCTTTCATCAAATTGTGTGTTTGTTTGAACCATTGCTTTGGTCTCAATGATGTCCAAAGCCTCTTGAATGGATTTAAGAAGAATATTCCCTCCCGCGGAAGCATTGAGTGAATCTTGGTGATGAGGTTTAAGACCATTGTAGAAAGTATTGATTTGGTGAACTTCATCCAATCCATGGTTAGGGCATCTCCTCAATAACTCTCTAAACTCCTCCCAAGCATCACTAAAGGTTTGACTAGGTTTTTGTTGAAAGCCTATAATTAAGTTCCTCAAAGCCGTGGTCTTATATGGGGGAAAGAACTTGTTCAAAAACTTAGTGGTGAAACCATCCCATTGGTGATACTATCGGGTGGTTGTGTGTCTAACCAATGCTTAGCGGGTCCCTCTAGTGAAAATTGCACCAATATCAACTTAATAGCATCATGTGGAACTCCATTGTACTTAATGGTATTGCAAAGAGCAAGGAATCTCTTAAGGTGATCATGAGGATTATCATTCTTGTTACCATAGAAAGGTGTGTTTGAAACCAAGTTAATCATAGCCGTTTTTAGCTCAAATGAATTTGCGGGAATGCCGGGAATCTTGATAGCATCGGCATATCCGTGAACATTGGATTGCAAACGTTCCATCAAAGAACGAGTATCAACAGCCATGGCTTCTTGTTGTGGAGGAATCAAAGCACGATTCTCGTGATCGGCTTGATGGACGGTGGTGTTCTTACTCTCTCTTTTTCTTCCTTTTCGGAGGAAGGGGTTGTACACCAATCGGTATTTGTGCACGCCCGCGAGTGAGCATGCAACTCAATACGAGGAATGAGAGAGAAGCTCTCGTGTGACTTTGAAGAGAAAAGGATTATCCTCTTCGAATTTCAATATGAAATATCCACAAGAAAATAATTATATACGTATGTACTACTTTGGTGCAAGACCCCCAATGAAGCCTTCCTTCTTAGAATACTCACAAGTGAACGGGGGGTTAGGTGGCGCGAAGCACTTAAGTACCTATTGACCCTTAGATGGCATTTTATAGCACATCGCCTTTCTATTCACTTAATTGTTTGTATTCTTCGAATTGTTGCTTATTGGAAGTATTTATCTATTCTTGCTTTATTTTGTTTGATCGATACACGTGTCAAGGACCGGAACGCCCCTCAACACGGTGTATTGCCTTGGCAATACTTATGGAGAGTATGTGAATTGGTTGTTCTTATACGTATACGTATTTACTTATAATAATATATGGAAAATATTTTTGTTTATGAGTTTTTTAAGAGAAAATACTATATGTACATAAAAACCGAGAGAATCCAATAATATATATTTTTGGGTACAATCTCTTAGGAAAAAGATTGCTTTTTGGATTTTTTAATTTGTTTGGTCAATTCTTTAGGAATAGAATTGTTTTGTTAACTTTTTAGTTTTTATATATTTTTTATATTTTTGATTTTTTATCTGTTTTTGATTTATGATACGTAAAAATAACGTTCACTAGGTGAACGGATCCCAAAAGCCAATGAAAACCATCAATCGATAGTCTCTCGTAAAGTCAAAGAACCGGCAGCGGCGCCATTTGAAATGTGTATAGTTGAAGTTCGTTTTTCTTAGTTCTTAAAAAATTGAAAGTCCTAACAAGATCGAGTTTTTAATTGTTTTTGGTTGGTAAAGTATTTTGAATATTCTATAGCTAATTCAAACAAAGCCTTGCTAAAATGAAAAAAACTGTCTACTTATATGTAAAACAAAGTGCACATACCAAGTTTTTATTCAATTAAAATGCTAAATGTAAATTCCACAAACTATAAGGACTGAAAATGTAAATTTAATGAATATTAAATGCTAAAAATGTAAAGTCAAAAAGTCAAAGGACTAACTATGCAAATTCAGTAAACTAAATGGACTTAAAATGAAAATTTACCAAACAAGTAACAAAATTTTTAACTAATTGAAAACTGCCTAACTACTTTTGAACAAATTTGAAATTGCAAGGACTGATCTTTTGAAAACCCTAAAAAGTTTAAAGATTAGCTAAGTTTACAAAATGTTTAAAACTCTAAGGACCAAAGTGCAATTTTTGAAACTTTTTCAACAAAAACGGGTTCAAGAGTAAAATAAGCTCGTTTGAGCTGATTTCTTAACCAAATAAGCTCAAACCAATTTCAAACATTTTGAAATCAAAAATAAGCTAGACCTATCCAAGGAATTTAGCTGAAAGTAGCTAGAACTCTGATAAGCAAATCCTAATAAGCTCAAAATAAGCTACCAATTAAGCTAGACTTGCACAACTTGATTTTAATGAAAATTCTTGTTAAACAGCTCAAAAGAAAGATGGGAAATCAAGTCTCAAAGAAAATGATCAAGAAATAAGCTCTAAATCTGGAAATAAGCTAAATTGTGCTTATGTTGACTTTCGTTGACCAGAATTTTCAAAAATCTCAAAATCTCAAAATTTATCAAGGAACACTTTTGGAATGGAAATGTGAAAGAAAATCAGCTAGTTTATGAAGTAGAAAGTGAGATATGAGAAATCAGCTTTTGAACAAATTTGAAATTGCAAGGACTGATCTTTTGAAAACCCTAAAAAGTTGGAAGATTAGCTAAGTTTACAAACTGTTTAAAACTCTAAGGACCAAAGTGCAATTTTTGAAACTTTTTCAACAAAAACGGGTTCAAGAGTAAAATAAGATCGTTTGAGCTGATTTCTTAACCAAATAAGCTCAAACCAATTTCAAACGTTTTGAAATCAAAAATAAGCTAGACCTATCCAAGGAATTAAGCTGAAAGTAGCTAGAACTCTGATAAGCAAATCCTAATAAGCTCAAAATAAGCTACCAATTAAGCTAGACTTGCACAACTTGATTTTAATGAAAATTCTTGTTAAACAGCTCAAAAGAAAGATGGGAAATCAAGTCTCAAAGAAAATGATCAAGAAATAAGCTCTAAATCTAGAAATAAGCTAAATTGTGCTTATGTTGACTTTCGTTGACCAGAATTTTCAAAAAGCTCAAAATCTCAAAATTTATCAAGGAACACTTTTGGAATGGAAATGTGAAAGAAAATCAGCTAGTTTATGAAGTAGAAAGTGAGATATGAGAAATCAGTTTGAGTTTCATTACAGGGAATTGCATTTGCTCTAGTGCTTATTCTTTGGCTTATTTCTTACTCAATACTGGATACTGTACAATTTCCTTATACACATTAAAAGTTCATATATTGAATGAAAGTTTAGAACTTGTTTCAAAGGATTTCATCAAAGATTAAAGAAATGCCAACCAAATGAAAATCAATACTTTATGAAAATATACTTGATAAAAACTGACCCAAACCTTTTTGATAACCAATTGCTTTTTTGACCAAATTCTTGACTTAAAAGTGACTGAAAGCTTTATACTATGACTAGTTGACTTGAAATGAACCAAAGTTTTCCAAAAACTAACACTTGAAAAGCATTTACAAGCTAATACCAAACACCACTTATCTGATATTTTTCAAACTTTTATGAAGGATTTTAAAGGAAATGATTAGACTGAGTGAAGAGTAATATCACACTAAGTTCAATATCTAAAATGAAGGGTAATTGAACTAGTTACAAGCAGTTAAACCAACAAGTACTCAAAATGATTAGTTAAGGTAAGTGACTGATGAATGTTAAAAACAGGACAAGTTTAAAACTAATAAGCAGGTAATAGGCTACAATAAGGCTACTCAAAAGCTGAAATCATATCAAATACAAGCTAAACAACTTTTATCATGCATTCAAACAAGGATTAAGCTAAGAATGAAGCATGCAATCAACAATTTAGGGGAATTAGAACTCAAAATGCAAGACCTTTTAGCTTAGGCCTCCATTGGGGAGTAGAGAAGCGCTGAGCTTTCTAAACTAGTGCTAACCACCACCTTAGCACTAGAACACACCAAACGGCTACTAATCAACAACTATCAATCACCAAATCTCCATTGATGAACTGGAAGCTTCAAAATCTGCTAGAAATTGGACTTGGATGAAAAGAACAGGTACAATAGCTACAATCTTCACAAACAGCTAATTATGATCAAGTGATGATCATTACTAACTAATATCAGCAACAAAGTAACAATGAAGCAGGGATGAATAGTAGAAGAGTAATGAGAATTTGGAGGGAAAATGGAAATTTTATTGATTGAATTAAGAAAGTAGTTACAAAGCTGGTAAGTTGTTACAACTAATAACAGACTCAAGAGTTTGTCAGACTCTTGAGTTGTTAAGCTACAACTAAGCTGAGATGAGAGAAAAACTAAAAGTGTGTGTGATTTCACACTTTTCTACAATACAAGAAATGAAACTAATCCAGGGTATTTATAGACTGTAGATGTGAAGTGGTTGGGGTTGGTGACGTGTTAGAACCAATCACAAGCTTCCACGTGGTCAATTCTGCATAACTGAATTATGCAGGTTATGAACAATTTTGGGATTTTTTGATTGGAATGATTTCATGTTAATTGATTGTATCCATTGTATTCGTCTCCCAAAATCGATTACTTTTCATGTTTATATCATCTTCTGAAATTGCCTCTAGCTCAAACCCGTTCCTGGTAAATTGTGTTGAAGAAGATGACACGTGTCACATTGTCATTGGTTAAGGGATTAGCACACGGATCATTATCCAAAGTGGATAAATCTGATTATTGCATGTTGCGTTTTAATTGGTGGAGAACTGAAGTAGTGCGCTGCACTGTTCTGATTTGCTTCATTTAATGCTGGCGGCGCTAGTGGATATTAAATGAGCTGATTTGGTGATCCATGATCACTTATTCCTTGCTTCTCATTGGTTGAAGGCATATCACACGGATCAAGCTCAACTTTACTTTCCAAACATGGCAGAAATAGTCCCTTAACTTGGCAGATTGAACTTTTGAGCTATATTCTTCATTTCTTTGACAATTTCAGTCCTTCAACTTGCATTTTTAAAACACTTAAGCCCTTTGACTTGGTTGACTTGAGAGTTGACCAGATTTGAATTTGATCTTGACTTTGACAAATTTACACCTTTGGTCCTTCATCTTTGGCAGATTGTCAAGATAGGTCCTTGCACTTCAAAGTCTTGTCACTTTTGATCCTTCTTTGTCTTTTTCATCAAATTAAGCTTGATTTTCCTTTGTTTGCTTGAAATTGTATCCTTCTTACCTATTTGAGCACAAACACAAAACATACCACATAATTTCGCTTTATAGCACAAAGTTTAGGTATTTTTCTTGTGTTTTAGGGTGATTTGTTGACCAATTGATATGAGTTTTTGCTCATATCAGGGATTATTTAAATGCCGCCGCGGGTGGTAATTTTTTGTGTAAAACGGTTGAGGAAGCTTTGGTGATAATTGAGAATAGATCTAAGGTGTATAGTCCTCGTAGCATGTCTAGTGTTCGTAAGGCTTCGTCTTCGGCTTCACCTTCTTTGTCTACTACCATCGATGCTTGCCAAATTGAGGCGAACTTGGAAAACAAAACCTTTGATAAGCTTAAGGGTCTTCTAATTGATTTCAAAGTTGGAGAACCAAGTGCTCCCGCTACGGTTAAAGAGGTTGAGGTTTAATTCATGTATTGTGGTGGAGGTCATGATTTCTACGAGTGCATTACCAACGGTGGTAACACTTCGAGTGCCTACGCGGCCACGGAAACTTACAACCAAAACGGTCAAGTTACCCGCTCTAATCAATTGACTCCACCGGGTTTTGGTTCAAATCAAAATGCTAACAACAATTATCGCAACAATCAAGTTGGTTTCAAAAACAATTACAACAAGGGAAACTATGGTAATCAAGGGGCTAATAATCAAGTTTCAAACAAAAATCAAAATGATTTTCTAAACAACAACAAAGGTTTGCAAACTTTGAAAGATCTTCCAAATGAATTTGTTGAATACGCTAATGGAAACGATGCTAGGTTTGACAACATTCAAAGAGAAATCATTAGCCTAAGATCCGAGTTTAAGAACGACTTGAAGAAAGAGTTGAAAAATGAGTTAGTAAATGAGCTTAAAATCCATACAAACAAGATGGAAGGAAATGTAACTAGGTTACAACAAAAACAACAAAAATGGAACAAGGGCAACATGAAATTAAGCAAGAAATGATTAAAGCAGAGAAGAGGCAATCAATGTTTGAGGACAAAATTTCATCTATGTTTGAGGCAATTATGTTTAAACCGTCTTCGAGTAGTCTTCCTAGCAACACCGTATCAAACCCTAAGGGTGAGATGAAAGTGATTACCACACGTAGTGGTAAGACACTTAAGGAACCGACTCCTCAACCAATTGCTCCTACGGAGGAAGCAATTGAGGAAGAACCCGAGGGAGTGGTCCAAAAGGAGCATGTCCCAATCCCACGAAGTACCACTCATACCACACCTACGGTTGACTCCTCAACCAAAGGCTATGCCTATGCCTCAACCCACACCACCTTTGCCCTATCCATCGAGCCTTAGAAAGGAGAAACGTCAAGAGCGCGACAATTATCAATTTGAGCTTTTTATGAAAATTTCGTGATTTGCACTTTAATGTGAGTTTCGCCGATGCTTTGGTCATGATGCCTCGATTTGCTGCTAACTTTAAGAGTATGTTGAACAACAAGGAGAAATTGCATCAATTGACTAGTTGTTCATCGGTTTATCTTAATCGCATACCTCAAAAAGTCGGTGATCCCGGTAAATTCTTTATCCCTTGTGCAATTAAAGATATAGAAGAATGCTTTGCCTTGGCCGATCTTGGTGCTAGCATTAACTTGATGCCACTTGCAATCTTAAAGTCGCTCAATCTTCCTAATCTTACTCCTTCACTAATGTCTATCGAGTTGGCCGACCGTTCCACGATTCCCGCATGTGGATTGGCGGAAGACGTTTTTGTGAAAGTGGGAAAGTTCTATTATCCGGTAGACTTTATCGTTGTCGATATTCCCACGGATCCTCAAGTTCCTCTCATTTTAGGTCGTTCGTTTTTAGATACGTCTATGGCTTTGATCGATGTTCATGCTAGAAAGATCACCTTACGTTTCAACGACGAGGAACTTGTTATAAACGCAACTCAAAACTCTCAAATTTCTCATGTTTATTCTGTTGCAACCATAAACCTCGTTGATATGATTGACGTGGTTTGCGAGGAATTTTCACAAGAATTTCTAGGTTTTGGTGATGATGAAAATGGTGGCAATCCCACTATGTTAGATCCCATTCTTGATAATTCGACACCAACCTTCACTCCATTTGAAGGTGGTGGTTTTACGTTGGAAGAATTCGATGTTCCACGTACGTGTAACGAAGACCTCGACAATGATGAGGACTTCTCGATTATCAAGGATTTTCTTAACGATTTCCCATTTCCTCCACCCGAGGAGGTTATGAGTATCGAGCCCAAATCTTCAATTGAGGAACCACCTATCCTCGAGTTGAAAGATTTACCTCCTCATCTCGAATATGTCTATTTGGAGGAGGGCGACAAGTTGCCGGTTATTATTGCGAAGGAACTTTCAGATGATGAAAAAACCGCACTTGTCGATGTTCTAAAGGATCACAAAGGGGCAATTGCGTGGAAGTTATCTGACATTAAGGGGATCGACCCCGAATTTTGTACCCACAAAATCTTAATGGAGGAGGATTACAAGCCCGCAATCCAATGTCAAAGGAGGGTGAACCCCAAAATTCATGACGTCATCAAAAAGGAAGTCCTTAAACTCCTTGACGCGGGAATGATTTACCCTATTTCCGATAGCCCTTGGGTGAGTCCTATTCATTGTGTCCCTAAGAAGGGAGGAATGACCGTTGTGCCAAACGATGCCAACGAGTTAATTCCCACTAGACTCGTGACCGGATGGAGAGTGTGCATTGACTATCGTAAGTTGAATGAAGCCACTCGAAAAGACCATTTTCCCTTGCCCTTCATGGACCAAATGTTGGAGCGTCTTGCGGGAAACGATTTCTATTGCTTTTTAGATGGTTTTTCCGGTTACTTCCAAATTCCCATCGATCCTCGTGATCAAGAAAAAACTATGTTTACGTGTCCATATGGAACGTTTGCCTATCGTAGAATGCCATTCGGGCTTTGTAATGCACCGGGAACCTTTCAAAGGTGCATGATGGCTATTTTTCATGATATGATCAAGAAGACGATGGAAGTCTTCATGGATGACTTTTTCGTGTTTGGTTATTCGTTCACTACGTGTTTGTCGAATCTCGAGAGAATGTTGAAGCGTTGTGAGGAAACCAACCTTGTGCTCAATTGGGAAAAATGTCATTTTATGGTTAAAAGTGGAATAGTCTTAGGGCACAAGGTCTCGAAATCGGGAATTGAGGTAGATCAAGCTAAGGTAGACGTCATCGCCAAATTACCTCATCCCAAAACCGTTAAGGGAGTTAGGAGTTTCCTAGGCCACGCGGGCTTTTATCGTCGATTCATCAAGGATTTTTCAAAGATCTCTCGACCTATTACACATCTTCTTGAAAAAGAGGCACGTTTTGTCTTTGACGAAGATTGTGTACGAGCCTTTGAAATCCTTAAAAGGAAACTTACCGAAGCTCCCATTCTTGTTGTTCCCAATTGGAACCTCCCCTTTGAGCTTATGTGTGATGCTAGTGATTACGTTATTGGGGCCGTATTGGGGCAACGTCATGAAAAGCACTTCTTGCCTATTCACTATGCTAGCAAGACGATGACCGAGGCTCAACTAAAATACACTACAACGGAGAAGAAGTTCCTTGCCGTGGTGTATGCATTTGAGAAATTTCGACCTTATCTCGTCTTGACGAAATGCATAGTGTATACGGATCATTCGGCTATCAAGTATCTTATGGCTAAACAAGATGCAAAGCCGAGATTACTTTGTTGGATTCTCCTCCTTCAAGAATTTGATCACAAAATCATTGACAAAAAAGGAGCCTAGAATCTAGCGGCCGATCATCTTTCTCGTTTGGAAGATCCTCATCAAAGTGTTTACGAGCCTAAGGAAATCACCGAAACATTTCCCCTCGAGACATTTGGTGTAGTGAACTCCAAGCTTGATTCTTCCACCCCATGGTTTGCGGACATCGCAAATTACCATGCGGGCAACTTCATCATCAAGGGTATGACGACTCAAGAAAAACGAAAATTCTTTCGTGACGTCAAGTTCTACTTTTGGAACGACCCTTACTTGTTTCGAACTTGTGCGGATTAAATCATCTGACGTTGTGTATTTGGCACCGAAGATTCTAATATCCTTAGAGCTTGTCATGAGGGACCCACGGGTGGTCACGATGGTGCTAATCTCACGGCTAAGAAGGTTTTTGATGCCGACTTCTTTTGGCCTACTATTTACCGAGATGCACATGAGCTTGTGAAGTCGTGTGACTCATGCCAACGACAAGGAAAAGCCTCACAAAAAGATGAAATGCCACAAAATATCATCCAAGTGTGTGAGATCTTTGACGTTTGGGGCATAGACTTTATGGGGCCGTTCCCATCATCTCGTGGTAATAAGTACATCCTTGTTGCGGTTGACAACCTATCTAAGTGGGTGGAAGCTAAGGCTTTGCCCACCAATGATGCTCGTGTGGTAGTCAAGTTCTTGAAAAGCTTGTTTTCTCGGTTTGGAACCCCTCGTGCGATCATAAGCGATCGTGGAACCCATTTTTGTAACGACCAATTCGAAAAGGTCCTAAGGAAATATGGGGTTACACATCGGCTTTCTACGGCTTATTACCCACAAACGAGTGGGCAAGTCGAGGTTTCAAACCGAGCGTTGAAAAGGATCTTGGAGAGATCCGTTGGGGAAAACCGACAATCTTGGTCGGATAAGTTGGACGATGCTTTATGGGCCTTTAGGACCGCTCATAAGATGCCCATTGAGTGCACTCCCTATAAGCTTGTGTATGGGAAAAATTGTCACTTTCCAATTGAATTGGAACACAAGGCTTATTGGGCCCTAAAGCATTGTAATGATGACATGGAGACCGCGGGAAAACACCGGAAAATGCAATTAAATGAATTGGATGAATTGAGGGATATTGCTTATGAAAATTCATTGATTTATAAAGAAAAAACTAAAAAGTTGCATGATTCTAAAATTAAAAACCGGGTTTTTAACATTGGGGATCAAGTTTTGCTTTTTAATTCTCGTTTGAAAATCTTTTCTGGTAAGTTGAAATCCCGTTGGTCCGGTCCATTCACCGTGACTCAAGTTTTTCCATATGGGACCATCGAGCTAGCTCAAAATGATGGCCCCAATTTTAAGGTGAATGAACATAGGTTGAAGCACTACTTTGGCGGGGAAGTTCCATCCTTGAACTACCTCGACCAAATCACCTTCCCCAATGATAATTAGTATTGAGGGGATCGAGTCGAGCTCATAACTCGGTAATAAAAAACGAGGTGCCTCGTGGGGGAGTCCCATGCTTATCCTATGTACATATTATCACTTTCTAATGTAGTAACGTGTGGGGATTTGTGCCCTTCCAACCTTTGTTCCGTGGTTGTTTGTGAATTGTGGTTTTTAGATGATAATTATCTTCACGATTGGAGCCTCTCGTGTTCATTTTATGGGAGCACTCGATCGTTTGCTTTGAAGACTTTCTCAATATCCATGATATATCCTTTGATGTTCTAACCTTAGGTTTTTAGCACACTTCATAAACGGCTTTAAATTTAACGGTTACACCCTTTCCATGCTAGATTAGGCATTCGACTACGTCTCTAGTATGGGGGTGTTTGCACCCCTAGACTCGAAACATTGAGGACAATGTTTAAATTTAGTATGGGGGGTGAATAGATACTTGCCTTGCCAAACCTTCACGCTTTCCAAAGTTTATCTTTTTGTTTATCGTTTTTGTTGCAAAATAAGGCTAAAAATGGCCAAATTTTAAAAATTTTCTCATGTTTTATAAGTGTTTGAAGACACGAATGTAGGTTTTCCGATGGCGAGAATAAGAGTAATTTTTGACTCGACCGTGCGTGTTGAACACTTAGCTTTGATTCCTTAACTTCACATTAGGCTAAGTCTCTTAAATGAGGACGAGAAATGATAGGGTTAATTATAAGTTACTATGCTAAACGTAGAGTACTCGTATTCTTTCAAAAACTCATGTGTTCTCGTTGTTTGCTTATTCTCCCTTCGCATGTAAATACTTTTTTCTTAATAAGTATTGACTTAGCGGTTTAGTCTTGATGGTTGGGTTTATAGTTTTTTCTAATAGCTTCCGTGTAATTAAATTGGAAAGACATTAAGGTATCGCCAGCGTCACGGTTTTGAAGTATTGGCACCCAAATAATCAAAAGCTTCACCCAATAATAAGATTTCAAGTGCTCACCTAAATCAAGCAAACAATTTGAAGCCCCACAAGGCCGAAAAATCTTTGCAAAATTGAAAGTGAATCAAGCCTTATCTTTGAAGCTTTAAAGATCCAAAATTTGCCTTAGCGTGAGGATATACGTCTTTGGCTAATAAAACTACCGATGAGGTGGATAATAAAAGGCAAGGCAAGACCGAAGTCATAATAAAAGCTTCATGGCGAAGTTGAATAAAAGATGGAGGTAAACCAAAGATAATAAGGCCCTTCCGTTAGGGGGCGTATAAAAGTCTTGGTAATAAGTCTCATGTTCAAAACCGTTATAAAACCGTGTTTATCGATCCTTCTTGTTGACTTAATTTTTTGACATCGTTGTCTATTAGGAGGGGTTATTGATTTGATGGTCTTGGTTACACAGCTAGGACTCTATTTTTAGACCTAAATCTCTATTATCGCATAAGTCAAACAATGTATCCTCGTGAAACATTCAAGACAAAATAAAATATAAGAGATACAACTTAGGAAATTGGGAGGATGAGTACGTGATTAGGGCATATGAGTAGTGTTAGCATTACTAACTTATAATGACAATGATCTCGTTGCACGCTTGGCATGGAATTGAGGTGAAAATCGAGGACGATGAAATTATTTCTAACGAAGCATTCACGTGTTCTTATTCTATGAACCTAAACGTCCCATTTTGCGATGAAATTCATACATTATGTCTAAAACGCAAGTAGTAGTAATAGTAGTAGTGTAGCTAGTTTATCATTCAATAAAAGTGAATAAAAATGAATTTTGGAGGTGCTACGATACTTTATTCTAGCATTGCGTTAGGGCACGGCAATGGTTTAGTATGGGGGAGTGATGAGACTGCTTTTGTACATAGTCTCATCGTCCAAAAAGGGCTTAAAATGCATTAAATATCATTAAAATACCCAAATATATTCTTGTGTTTGTTGCTTGTGTATTTTAGGTACGGATATTGAGAAAATCACAAGAATCATGCAAAAACGAACACGGGAAACGAAGCCGCACATTGAACCAAGCCCTAATGAAGACTTTCCCAAGAAAAACCCTTGAAGATTTGAAGATTTATGAAGAAGGGTCCTCCAATGTTGAAGAACTGACACTTTATACCCTTGTATCTTCATAATTACAAGATTGGTCCCTAAAGTTTGTCAAAATTGCAAAAAGGGCCCTCCACTTTGAAGAATTGGCAATTTTAGTCCTTCATCAAAACTAAAATGTCAATATTTATCCTCCTCAAAGTCAAACATACCAAGAAGGACTCCAAGTTACAATAATTACAAGTTTGGTCCTTTGAAAATATCAAAATTACCAAAAGGACCCTTGACTTTGAAGAAATGGCAAAAATGGTCCCTCATTAATCATGACTTGGCAATTTTAGTCCTCCAAAAGGTCAATCATACAAGTCAAGACCATTATTAATCAAGAAAATGCCAAAACAGTCCTTCAAGAATCACAAAATGGCAAGAAATACCCCTGAAAATACTTTGGAAAAGTATTTGGGGCAAAAGTGTGAAAAGTGAAACTTCAACAACAAAGGAATCCGGATTTTGCACTATTATTTACAAAGTGACAAGTTAATTAAAGATAGGGGTGAATCATGGCAGACAAGATACTTACCTTAACCTATGGAAGATTGACACGTGCCCCACTACAAAAAATCCACCAATGGGAGCCCTCAGCCTTGCCACCTCATTTCCCACTCACCAGATTATTTAACTAATCTTTGATTAGTTTAAATTTGGCGCAAAACACCTGGTTAAACATGAAAACGGATTAAACACCAACTATTCACCTCAAGAACATGATTTGGGCTTTCTTAATCCGTTTGTAATTAATACCCAATAACCTCCAGAATGATGATTAAGCATCCCTTAATCATAACCCAACACCAAAAACACATGCTACATCACCAAGGAACCCCACATGAGATTCCCCTGCTACACCTTTGAGCTAACTGCCAAATTTTGGACAGTCATCCAACGTCCAAGGATTCAGCTTACATCCTAAGCTTATTTCACACCATTTGATCAAGTTTTCACATGCCAGCTACCACAAGACTCCAAAATCAGTCACATGATTCTCCAAAAAGTTCAAACTTCAAAGGGAAAATTTGGAACTTCATTAGCTAGGGTTTACATTTTCTTCATCTTTCCTAGATAACTTGTAGCCTATATAAAGGCCTTAGGGTGCAACATTTGCACTTTGCTTTTGGTTTTTCCTTGTTCACAAACTTGTAAATCCTACTTTCAGTTTTATGAAATTGTGTTTGAGTTTGTTGAAGAAAGACCAAGTTCCATTTAATTCTATGCTTGTTTATGTTATATGTTAACTAAAATTGAACCTTAAAACGTGTTTGTAAACCTTGTGTAAGAAATTACACATTGGACTAAAATTTGATATTTTGCTAAGTTTCTTGGTACATCTTGGAATTTTTGGGATATAAGCTGGTCTATACACCCTGATATTGTGGATATCAAGGTGTTGTGAAGCTCATATCTTGGGGATAATCAAGAGTGGGTACAAGAAGTTGCATTAATCAAGTTTATTTTCCAAAAAGTCACCTTTCTGTTTTGATATTTTGCTTCTAACTCTGTTGAATCTTAGCAGGGTTGTTGTTGAAAGCTTGTGCTTGTTCTTGCTAGCACATAAGCTCAAAATTCGTGGGTGTGGATGTACATCCATGAGGTTTGTCTAAAAACCTTGAAAATCTGATAAATTTGGGATTTTGGGTGAATTTGTGCTCTACTTGTGTTCTTGTTGTTTTCCTGGCTTGAATCTGCTTCATCTTGCATGTTAATGTTGTTAGTATGCTAGATAAGTCACTTGGTAAACTGTATCACACTTATACTTGTTTAATTTTTGGATTAAAAAGATAAAGGGGTGTTTGGGATTACTTGCTTTGAATCATAACTTGTTATTGTGTGGTAGGAAGTTTGTTTATTTGCTTGGTATCTGCTATATGCTTGTGTGAGTGCATTTTTATTGTCCCTAATATGTGATGATTGTAATACACGAATTAAAGAAAGAAAGGAAGATATGAGATGAGTTTTAGAGAGAGAAATTAGAGAGAGAAAAGAGAGAGAAGTGTGTGAATTTGTGAACTATTAGATTAAGAGAAAAATGAATCACCAACCCTCCTAACATGCTAGGAGGGTAGTATATATAGTCCACCCACATGCGGGCTTCTTTATGGACTATATGGTTTGGGTCGGGCTTTCCTTTTGGGCTTTAGTTACTTATTAATGAACTTTAGCCTAAAGTTAAGCCCGTGTAACACGACTAATATACTACCTATTACAACGTTCTAAAATACGATACATAATAAACATATGACCGAGCATTCTTGTTTGGCTCAATATTTTGAGGCTAACAATCTCCCCCAATGAGAGGTCATAAACCTTGTTCATTTAGGAAATTTGTAGAGATTACTAATCTCGCCATAAATGAGTCTTGAACGTGTAATCGTAGTCTTGTTCCTTCATGCTGTGATCTTTGAGCCTTTGTCGTTGTCTTTCGACTTTGTCTGTAAGCTTGAGATCTTCAAATCATCCTTGGCTTGTCTTTGCCATCATGCGATCTTGTGTCTTTATCCACATGCTCACACTATTAATTGTTGAATAGGTCTTTAGGTATGAGTATGTGGTTTCTGAATCATTGACTTTGCTGTGTACACCGTGACGCCACCTTCTCGAGACAAACATAGACACGGACTGAATGGTTTTGACATTCGTCCTAAATCGGTAGCGTTTTACCTCCGGTCGGTGAAGACCGTTATACGATATTAAATATCGTACCTGTGATCAGGTAGATTCAATTAAGAATCTCCTTGACAGGGTTTCGCGGCTGTACTAGCCGTTCTCTTTACTCGACCGTCTCAAAGCAAGACTGCGAACATAAAGAGTGAATCAATTGGATAAATATCCGCTTGACTAATGTCGTCAATTCAAAATCCTGGAACAAGTTTGATTCGTAAAGAATCTTACCATTGTTGCTTTCCAGTTGACACAAGTTTGATTCATAAGAATCTCGCAAGTCACCTACCGTAGCGCTGTTTGATGTTGACGCTAGAAGGATTTCCATTCGTCACTGTGGATATTAATGAATATCACTCTGAATGTTCTGGCAAGACCATAAAGATATTGCATAGAGACCTGAAACGAGTTTGAATCAATTCAGAATCAAACCACTGTTGCTTTTCAGTTTTGCACATGTTCAATTCATAAAGAATCTTGCATATGACCTACCGCAGTGCTGTTTGATGTTAACACTGGAAGGATTTCTACTCATCATTGTGAATACTAAGTAGTATCACTCTGAGTGTTCTAGCAATATCACAAGGATATAGCGTAGGACTCTCTTGATCTTCATCCGTGTCCTAACGAGATTTGATTGATCTCTTGGCTCTAGACTCGATTTGTGCACTTTTAGTGGTCGGAGGCTGGAGCAGATGCCACCTATTCAATATCAACTATCTCAGAGTGAGAAAGTCAATAGAAGTCGTGTTGATCTCCGTGACAATAAAACAAACTTCTTTTCAGAGAAGCCTGAGTAGCTAGGAAAGGGTTGTGCTTCACATCACTGGGTCCATGATGAGTTTGTCTTTATGATGAGTTGACCCGGTTTCTGCCTAAGTTGTATGGAGGGCTTCTTTCTTTAGACCCTTTATCCTTACATTTCTTTTTCATTCTTCAACCCCTTCAATGCTTACCAAGACATCATTAATAGCACCTTGTTGTGATTGTTCCAGTGTTATCATCAGTACTTAGTCGGCATTCAGCTACGTTCACATTCTACTCCATCTTTCCTAAGGACTTCTAATAATCTATTGGATTGTCCATGGGAAGATCCCTCCGGTTCTGGTTGGATCATAGGACTTAAACCTAACCACCCTTTTGACACCAATAACGTCGTGAATTGAAGATGTTGTGGGTATTTGATCGTAACCATGAAAACCACTTTAAATTCTAACAAAGTGTTTGAAAAGCATTTAACACCTTGCTAGTTTTGTCGTTTCAGAAATGCTCCCCCTTCACATGTGCATCGATAATCGAAGGTGTTTCACACATGTAGGTAAGAGTTAAAGTGCTTGAGTCTTATATTAGATCACATTTTAATCACATTTTCTCCCCTATCTCTAATATATAAAATCTTTTGATATTAGAGATACCAAATTTGATTAAAATATATTTTGAAAAATAGTCTTGAAATCTCTGGGATAAAGATGTGTTAATCTTTTGCATGAAGTTAAAATGCTCCCCCTCAAAAATTGATCCAATTGAATTGTCATTGTGAGGATATGATCCACATTTCGCTTTTTGAGGATGGGAGTTGTTGAACACACAATTTTTGAAAGATTTTGAATAACATTGAAAAATTCTTGAAAAAATTGTGTTCAACGCTTTTTTGAAAAATCAATTCTTTTTGTCGAAAGGTTTTTCTAAAGCATAAACTTGAGTTCATAGACTTTGAATGTCTTGACGAATCCACTCAAGTGTAAGAAGATTTCTCTTCTTTTGCTGAGGGTAAGGGTACTAAATCGTACACTCCCCCGTGAATATCGATCCGGGTTGCAATCTGAAAGTGATTACAAGCCATTGTGTTGAGCTCAAAACGTTGAATGTTTTGTGACAAGCTCAACCCGTGATAGATTGCTCTACCCGTTGTTTGGAAATATTTGTCCAAAATAGACAATTTCCTTTATTAAAAGAAGAAATGACATGTTTTGAAAAATATTTACAACTTTCATTCGAGCTTTATGTACACACCCGTGTCGTTATTGAGCGACATTTCTAGGCACGTCCATATTATCGATACTGAAAGACATGTCGAGAAGAATATTTTTGGATTTTGAAAGATTTTTAATTTTGTGTTTTGCTTTTATGTGTTTTATATTTTTGTATTTTGCTTTTTCAAAGATATTTACAAGTTGATGTTTGATAGATAAATCAAGCAGGCACCTTTGCCAGAATCTCCAGGTCTGCTGGAGTCAAACATCTCATACCAATTTGCCTAACGAGGTACTCAAACCTATCTTTCGACAGAGCTTTCGTAAGCAAGTCGGCTAATTGGTAATCCGTTCCAACAAAGTATAATTCAACGATACCTCTTTCAACTTGTTCCTTTATGAAGTGGTATCTGACATCGATGTGTTTCGTGCGGGAATGCTGTACCGGGTTGCAGGAGATGGCTATGGCAGACTTTGAGTCACAGTACATAGGTACTTTATCAAAGTGGAAGCCATAATCCGTGAGTTGTGTTCTCATCCAAAGAACTTGAGCACAACACGCAGATAGAGACACATATTCCGCTTCGGCTGATGAAAGTGACGTGCAATCCTGCTTCTTGGAAGACCATCCCACAAGCTTATCTTGTCCTAGAAATTGTGCACCACCAGAAGTACTTTTACGTGTATCAAGACACCCTGCATGATCAGAATCTGAATAGGCCGTTAGAAAGAAACCGGTTTCCCTCGGATACCAGAGTCCCATGTGAATGGTATTCTTAAGGTACCGAAAGATCCGTTTAACCTCCTTGAGGTGCTTTTCAGTGGGTCGTGCTTGATATCGTGCACAATAGCATGTAGCATGATGAATATCTGGTCTACTTGCTGTCAAGTACATGAGGGACCCGATCATGGAACGATATCTCGTTTGATCTATGGGTAATCCCTCCAAGTCAGCATCTAGGGATGTGGTTGATAATGGTGTCCCAACGGGGTCACATGAGGTCATACCATGCTTTTTGATTATCTCTTGACAATACTTAGCTTGGTTTATAAAGATACCACTTGGGGATTGGTGAACTTGAATTCCTAGAAAGAATTTTAGTTCGCCCATCATTGACATTTCAAATTTGCTGTGCATTACTTTTTCAAACCATTTTGAAAGTTTTGGGTTTGTAGACCCGAAAATAATGTCATCAACATAAATTTGCACAAGCAAAATGTCATCCCCATATTTATAAGTGAACAAAGTTAGATCAATGGAACCTTTTGAGAAACCTTTGGATACCAGAAATTTTGAGAGCTCGTCGTACCACGCCCTTGGAGCTTGCTTGAGTCCATATAGTGCCTTGTGGAGACGATACACCTTGTCAGGATAATGAGGATTGACGAATCCTTCCGGCTGCGTGACATAGACTTCTTCCTTCAAAGGACCGTTAAGAAACGCCGTCTTTACGTCCATTTGATAGACAGTGAATCCCTTATGTGCAGCATAAGCAAGGAAAATCCTGACCGCTTCCATGCGAGCAACTGGTGCAAATGATTCATCAAAATCAATTCCCTCTTTCTGGCCATACCCCTTAGCCACTAGCCTAGCTTTGTTTTTGATGATCGTATTCTCTTCATCCATCTTGTTTTTCCAGATCCAACGGAGATTTAATGGAGACACATCGTATGGTCTGTCAACAAGTTCCCAGACTTTAAGTCTTTCAAATTGGTGAAGTTCATCCGTCATCGATTCAATCCAAGCATGATCAGCCATGGCTTCTTTGATGTTTTTCGATTCAGCTGTACTCACGGCGAGTGCGAACATACAAACATCGCCATCGGTTGCTAGTTGTCGTCTTGTACGAACAGGCTGTGAAGGGTTTCCAATTACGTGAACCAAAGGATGATCTCGGGTCCAATGATGTGTTGAAGGATGTCGTTGATAGAACGTATGCATATTTGACGGATCAACATGGCGAGTAGAAGACTCTCCAGTATCGTGTACCGGTGTACCGAATGGGTTCTGAAAATCGTCATCGTCAGATAATGCACCGTCTGCTTGATTTGTGTTCTCTGGAGCGATGACAGTAGTTGTGGATGTTGTAGGATTGATTGTTGAAGTGATATTCTGAGGAGGTAAATCTGCAACAACCCGTGTTGAAGTAGATGAAGTTGTATCCTTTTGTTGATGATGATCCGTATCATCATTCATATCATGAGTGACAGCGGAAGACTTTGATGCAACTTGTTTCCCCCCCGTGAAATATTCATCATACATTGGTCCATATAACATTTCCAACTCTTCAAGTGTCGTGTCCACTGTCATATCTGCTCTAGGAACATGTTCAGGAACCAGCTTTGAACTTGACGGTTCATTGCTGTGGTCTTGAGTTCCGAGTTCCGTGCGGTTGTGAACGGAAGTCGTTTGTCGTTGTGGATCGGGACTTAAACTGCTTTGTTCAAGTGCCATTTCTTGTAATTCATCAAATCTGATATGAATAGTCTCGACTATGAATTTTGTTCTCTTGTTGTATACTCTGTATCCCTTAGACTGAGTTACATATCCCACTAAAATGCATGCATCACCTTTTTCTTTCATCTTGTCCAGATTTTCACCATCTCGAATAATGTAACACGTACATCCAAAAACATGAAGGTGTTTGAGTGAAGGTTTACGATCATTAATTATGTGATATGGTGTCTTTTCGTGTCTTGGGATAACTAAGGAGCGGTTTTGTGTGTAGCATGCGGTTGACACGGCTTCGGCCCAAAAGTATAGTGGAAGTTTTGAAGCGGATAATAATGTTCGAGCAGCCTCAACTAAAGTACGGTTTCGTCTTTCAACAACGCCGTTTTTTTCGGGTGTTCGAGCAATAGATGTTTCATGTTCAATTCCTTCAGCTTCAAAATAGTCTCTCAGTTTTGAATTCAAAAATTCAGTACCTCTGTCAGTACGAACCACTTTAACTTGAGCTTGAAGACCACGTTGTATCACTTTAAGGAAGCTGATGAGAACGTCGGGTGTTTCATCCTTGGATCTCAAGAAGTGAGTCCATGTGTACCTTGAGTAGTCATCGACAATTACCATAACGTATTTCTTCCCATTGATACTTTGAACACGCATGGGACCACACAAATCTATATGAAGAAGATCTAACCGTCCTTTAGAGCTAGGTGTAGTCTTTGTCTTGAAACTACTCCGTTTAGCTTTACAAAGCTCACAAGAAGAACAAAGATGATCTTTGATGAATTTCAAGTTAGGAAGGCCTCGCACAATATCTTTCTTGGAAAGCAAGTTGATGGTATCAAAGTTAAGATGAGATAAACGTTGATGCCATAACCAAGCTTGAGTCGTTGAAGCTTTAGCCATGAAACAGATTGGAGTTGAAGATGTGGAGTCTTGTAGTGAAATAGTGTAGAGATCAGTACCCCGTGTTCCGGTAAGTAAGTCATTCCCATCATAATCACGAACAAAACATGTCTTCTTTCTAAAAGCAACCTCCAAATCCGCATCACAGAATTGACCAACCGAGAAAAGATTATGATTGAGCCCTTCGACGTAGTAAACCCTTTTCATAGTGATATTCCCCTGAACCAAGTCTCCATATCCTAGGATCGGTGCAAATTGATCATTTCCGAATCGGACCGTACCCAGGAACTTCTCCACGAAGTTAATTAGAATCTTGAGATTCCCCGTCATGTGCTTCGTGCATCCGGAGTCCATTATGAAGAGAATTACTTCGATCACCTGCAGAAGAATTAGAACACGATGGAGCATTTGCTAAATTGGATTCCATGTTAGTTGTGATTTCCGATTCATTAGTTTCCCTAGTTTCATCACTTAGAGGCACACTAACGTTCGTAGTCACATTTTCTGTCCTACCCTTAGGCATCCATTTATATCCTGGAGGACATTGATTAGCAAACCACCATTTCCAAGGCTTGCTAGCAGATTCATATAATTCCCTAATTCTGCTTCTAGGGTTCTTAGTGGTGGAGTCTGATGCAATACTTTTCTTAGGGGGGGTTGCACCAGAATGGTTCACTTTGCGTTTGGGTTTTCTAGCACTAATAGGCATCACAGTTTGCTTCTTAGTTCTAGTTTCTACGCCTTTGACATTATTCGAAACACACATAGCATGATTAGCGTTAGCACACTTTCCACATTTCACACAAACAAACTTAACTTTCATAGCATTCAAAGTCGAATCATTCAAATTGTCATTACACGCGATTATAGACGTTTTATTCTTAGAAACATTGAAAATCCTAGGGTGGTCTTCTACTTCCTTCATCTTCCCTTGACTTTTGTTTTGCCAGACCTTTTCATTCATGCGAGTGCTCTTAAGATGGGGCCGGCTAACACTAGCAGTGGGGACTACTCCTGTAGTAAAAGACACACGTCTATTAGTGTTTCTAGAAGTCTGAGGTGATTGACTTTCTTTGTTTTGTGTGGGTTTAGTGGCCAATCTATACATCCTAGGTTTAACCACATTTGTGTTCTTAATGCTTTGTGATCGAATATGTGTTTTGAGAGTGTTTTGTGGTAACCTATCCTTCCCATCCGTCTTGGGGGCAAACGCAGGTTTTGCAAATGCAGAATTAGAGAAAACAGATGGTTTTCCCAAGACAGAGGGTCTAGTCACTTTTTGAGCATTGGGTTGTCTTACAACAGGTTTCTTAACACTAGGTTCCACAATCTTCCCACCCATCTTAGCAACGAGTTTCTGCAACTCTGCTATTGCTCTGTCCCTATCTTGTAACTGAGCTTTCAACCCTTGAATTTCCAAATTCTGTTCGTTCATTTCTCGAAACGTTTGGGAAAGTTTTTCTTGCAGTTTATTATTATGTGGAAAACTACCAACGTATTTTTGCAAAGCAAGTTCAAGAGAATGACAATGTTTTTGAAGGAAATCAATTTTGTGTTGAAGTAACTCAAAAGCCTTTTTATCAACATTTTCTTTATGTTTCGAAAGCTCAAGTTCAAGACGCTCACATTCTTTGATTTTATCAAGATATTTGCATGCAACATCAGAATATTCATGGATATCAACACATGATTGAAGAGTAACACACAAAATATCTTTGGAGAGACATTCTTCTAAGAGTAGATCATATTCGTTTGAAAATTCTAATTTGTCATTTTGAAGGTCATCAATTTCTTTTTCAAGAGACTCAACATATTTCAAATCATCAAACATTTCAGACTGAATTAAAGTTTCAAACTCAAGAACATGTTCTTTTATTATCTTCGTATTTGGTATTAAAAGTTCTTTCACAAGCACAATTATGTCGTGAGAAATCTCGGTTTTCCACTTATCCTTTTGACGTTTCTCCCAATCGCTTTCAACAATTGATTGAACATTATTAACGTGATGTTTAAGAAAACCAAGTATTTTTCTACTTTTGCTTTTAGAAGCATCTAGAGGCAAATAGTTAATATATTTAAAAACATTAGTTTTCCTCTTAGTGGCAAAAGCTTTTTTCCATTGAATTCTTTTTTGTTTGCATTCTAAAAATAATTACTCACGAGACTTCTGTTTTTGTGGAGTGAAAAGACCATAAAGACTGTTTTCATAAGCATAGTTATATGGTTTCACAAAATCTTTATTAACCGGTGATCTACTCTCCTCATCCCAAAGGGAAGTCTCTTCACTATCGATGTTAGCTACAGGGCAGTCATTATCAGTCCTTTCGGACTCATCAAGATATAAGTGAGGGTTCGCAGCTTGAGCTTGTTCGAGGTACTTGGGGGTGGCAAAGCTAGGTTGACCCTTGAAAAACGACCGAGGTGCTATCATTCTTACGGTTTGAATATAGTCATGTGTATTATAAACAAATTTTTTCAAAAAATCGACTTGTTCTTCGAGATCCTTTACTTTTTCAGTATCTTTGCTTTGTCTATTTTTGAAATATTGTTTTAATGTTTCAACCTCTTGTTTCTTCTCGTCAAGAATTTTAGCAGAATTGGTGGTGTTCATAGAAAGCCTCTGTTCAAGTTCATTAACTTTTGTTGTGGCAAGGTACGTTTTTTGACGTTCATCACTTAATAAAACATTAAATTGACGTTTTTCTTTAGTTAACAAAGCAAGAGCTTCATTGTATTTATTTTCAAAATCGTCCTTTTTAACGTTGATGACACGGCTTTTGTACCCCTCAAGCTCGTTGGTCTTTTGAAGAGCTCAGCCCTATAACTATCAATAGTCTCACTAGATTTTATAAGAGCAGCTTTACATTCTTCAAAGTTTTGAGTGAGCGTTGCGTTTGCCTTCTTTAATTGCTTTTGATTCTTTCTATTTTCATTGACATCTTTTTGTAAACTAGCAATTAAATTAGCAAGCGCGACACGCTCCTCGTCATCATACTCATTTGCATGTTGATCATCCTCAAACTCATTATTGCACATGTCTGATGAATCGGGTGTGGTATGGCTATCAACCGTTTCCATCATACACGTGTCAGTAATTGTTGTTGGTAGATCACTATGCTTATGTGTATCACCAAACACATTATATTCAGCATCATCTTGTACCTTATCAATTAGCTCGGTATCAAAGATAGGACCATTGTCATCTTCAGTGACGTTAAGGACCTCATGAATCTTTGCCATGTATGAATAATGTGCCTCGAGTTCTTGGTCGGAGAGTTCATCATCGGTGTCGTCAAGCATTTCTCCTTCCTCAGCTGATAACTTGATTCCAGCTTCCATTTTCTTGCACAACAACATCTTTTCCTTATGATAACCATAATCTTTAACCCTCTTTGGCTGCCTGCATTCCCTAGCCAAATGCCCAAAAACTCTGCAGTTATAACACTGAATCCCACTTTGTTGCACAACTTGAGTGCCAACAGTTTCCCTATTTCCAACAATAGTAGCCACCCTCTGATTATCATACTTAGGTTGTCGATCATACTTTGGAGGACTCTCAACACGTCTTCGTGTGTCATACCTTGGAGGACTCTGTGCATGGGTGTTCCTCGAGTTTGAAGATGTTCGAAGGTTGTTGTTGGTGGGTTTGTAGATTTTCTTATATTGCTTCATAACGAAAGCCATTTGTTGCTTGAATTCCCTATCCTTTTGAGCTACTTCTTCATCACTGTATTCTTCGGATGATTGCTCAGGTATGGGTGATGGTGCTCTTGCAACTTCTTTGCCTCGGGATCGTGTTGGAGCATGTGACTTAGAGACAATGGATGATCGTGGTGATGATGATTGAGTAGAGTAGGTCTTTAAAGTACGGGAGAGATAATCTGGGTAATGTTGAGTGGTAGACACCAAAGCAAGTGGATTGGAAATCTTTGCAACTCGTTCAGCTCGAAGTTCATTTGCCTCATTTTGAAATTGTTTCAAGATGTCAAAGAGCTTGTGATATGAAACTTCGTCTAACTTTTGTTGTTGTTTCACCAAGGTGACAAACCGTGTCCACTCTGGTTGAAGTTGCTGTAGAAATTGGACATTGACTTGCATGGTGGAAACTTGCAAGTTGTTTCGGGTCATATCATTCATCATCTTGTAGAATCGGGAGTAATAAGAATCAATTGATTCCCCATCCTTTGATGTAAACTTGCCAAAGTTCCAAAACATCTTAGTTTTCACATCTTGTTTGTTAAGTGATTCACCTTGTTGCAATCTTTCAATGGTCGTCCACATTTCTTGAGCAGTAGGACATGCGTCAACCGTAGAGTAAATTTCATCTCCAATGCCACTGAGAATTAAGTAGATTGCTTCCTTCTCTGCATCAAACCACGCACGGTTCTTTGGTGTGAGGTCGGTCCTTTTTTCATCACGTTCATATGCGGGTTGTGCGTCACTTGTGTCTGTGGCTGGTACTGCAGGAACTTGAATCCTTGAGAGTTTATAGGGTCCTTCCAAGATACATTGCCTTAAAGCATCACCGTTAGGTTTTGTGTCAAGGTAACGTATAAAATGGGATTGCCATTGATCATATCGACCCGACACAAGCATTGGTGGTCTTTCTTTGTTACCTGCCACCATTATGTTGTTGTTCGTCACACGATATTCAGCGGTAGAATCCATCTCAATAATCTCAATATTCTCTGAATGATGAATCGAATGTGGATCTTAAGTAGTTGTGTTGTGATTGTTTGGTTGTTGAAATTCCGAAAATTGCGATTTTTTCTCAGCCCGACAATAAATTCCTCAGTCCGACAAAACGGTAGACCTAAAAAATTTGTAATCACCAAATTTTAAAATCGAGCTAGAAATAGCCTAAAACTAGTAAGGAAAAAATTTGATTTTACTTGACCTAAAAATTTTAACTCCTTTCTTTTTTTTTTTTTTTTTTTTTAATCTTCGTGTAACCTACATTCCGAGACTAGTCTAGATAGTGGCTAAATCTAAAAAATACTCGAACAAAATTTAGATGTCCATCGCAGTGAGACCCATCGCACTCAGATCGCACTATGATCGTACTCCTTGATCGCAGTTGGATCGTACTCTGATCGTGGTCTGATCGTACTCCTCGATCGCAGTTGGATCGTACTATGATCGCACTCTGATCGCAGTCTTGGATCGTACTCAAGTGATCGTACTCTTGGATCGTACTCACTTGATCGTACTCTTCGATCGTACTGGGTGATCGTACTCACAGATCGTGGTGAGTGATCGTACTCACAGATCGTACTGAGTGATCGCAGTAAGATCGTAACAATGGATCGTGACTATGGATCGCAAGTAGAAACCCCCAGGGTTTATGCAACCACAAAATCAGATCGTACTCCTAAAATTAAGCCGAGACTTAGAACAACAAAAAAGTATGGATTTTTACCTTGGATTTCGTGTTTCAATCCAAACCAAAGTAACCAAAATCTTACCACACGTATGAAAGATGTAGAGATAAAAGGAGGAAGATTTAGAGTACGAAAAACATAAGAAAACACTTGAATCCGAGTAGATTTTATGGTAAAATCACACAAATTAAGTAGTAAATCAACAACGAATCACAAAAACTACCCCATGGCGATTGATACCAATTATTGTCCCTAATATGTGATGATTGTAATACACGAATTAAAGAAAGAAAGGAAGATATGAGATGAGTTTTAGAGAGAGAAACTAGAGAGAGCAAAGAGAGAGAAGTGTGTGAATTTGTGAACTATTAGATTAAGAGAAAAATGAATCACCAACCCTCCTAACATGCTAGGAGGGTAGTATATATAGTCCACCCACATGCGGGCTTCTTTATGGACTATATGGTTTGGGCCGGGCTTTCCTTTTGGGCTTTAGTTACTTATTAATGAACTTTAGCCTAAAGTTAAGCCCGTGTAACACGACTAATATACTACCTATTACAACGTTCTAAAATACGATACATAATAAACATATGACCGAGCATTCTTGTTTGGCTCAATATTTTGAGGCTAACAATTTTGTTGCAAGTTTTCAGCTTTGAAACACCCACTCATACATTGTGCTATATCTAAGTGATTTTAACTGTTTTTGACCTAAGATTTTGGTAAAATCTAGAATTTATGCATGCTTAGGGTTAAAAGTTGTTAAAACATCATTTATGTAACATATGTGATAGATCTAAGTGATTGAATCTGGTTTGTTGGTCAAGTGCATCAGCAAAAGTGAAAACTGCTTGTGTTAGTGTTCATCAGTATCCTTCATCTGCTTGAATCTTGATTTAGGCTTTGAGCCATTGCATGAAAACTGTTTAAACTTGTTCATTTGAGTTTATAATAGCTTGTGTATGCTTTTGGTGCAATTTAGTTGGCTGAATATTGCTAAAACAGCTTATAAGTTCATAACTGCTTAAGTGTTCATGTCTATGTCAGATCTGGTGATTGATTGATTAAACTGTACTAATTGGGTGATTGTGATTGTGATTTCTTTGTGTGTATTGACTCCTTATGATCCACTGATCATTTGGGTGCCTTTGTGTAACTTGAATCTCCAAAAAAGTCACAAAAGACAAAAAAGTCAACAAGTCAAGCAGTGGAAAAAGTTTCCACCGCTCAACACTCAAAACTAGCCCCTGTTAGTATAAATTGTCAGTTAGCTTATCAATAAGCCATTTTGTCTTATCCAGACCTGCAACAACTTATTTTTTGTGATAGATCTTCATTATTTGACCCATTTGATTGAACTAGAGCTTATCAGACTTTGACTTTGACTTTTTGCTAGAAAACCAACTTATTTGACTTTTTCATAAGTGCTTATTTGCTTTTTCCAGCTTATTGAGTCGACTGATTTGAAAACCTTTTGTTGATTAAGCGTAGTTAAGTCATTTAAAAGCTTTTGCAATTTGAATCAGCTCTTGGGATAGCCTAGAACTCAAAACGACTATTTTGTCGTTTTCTGTAGATTGCTTGCTTCATTTTCAGGCTTATTCCTTTGGCTTATTTCAAATTTCTTTTTACAGAAGTCTTAGTTAGCTCAAAAGAAGCTTGTGTGTCTAATTTGAGCATATGGCATTAGCTTATAGCTTAATGGGCCAAAAAGCCCATTAAGAATAAGCTGTTTGGTATAAGCTTGCTTATTTCATATTTTCAGCTTTTGGGCCTTTAGAAAAAGTTGTTCAGAATCAAATTTTGAGTCAAGTAGTGGTTTTTGGGCTAATTTAGGCCACTTTTTCTTATTGGGCCAATTTTAAGCCCATTAAGGGACTGTTTGGACTTTAGCCCATTTTCTAGGCCCAATAAGGGTATTTACGTAATTTCAACTTCATTTCTGTGTTATTTAGGTTAAAATTAGCTAGTTTTCAAGTTTTTAGAATTTTTTATAAAATTTGGATTTTTAATATTATTTTATTATTAAAAATTAAAATTTAGATTTTTCAAGTTTTTACATTTTTCTTAGGTTAAATACATAAAGTTAGGAATTTTACAACTTTTAGAATATTTTTTTTGTTCTTAGATTAATTTTTATAATTATTTTAAGTTTTAATAGTTTTCAATTGTTTTTAAATAGTTTTAATTAATTTTAAAATTTTCAAAAACAGTTTTAAATTTTGTTAGGGTATTCTAGAGGTTTACAAAGTGATAAAACTCATTTTGGGCTTTTTGTTAATTAAATTTATTTTTAGGGCTTTAATTAGCATTAAAAATCATTATTTAATTAAATAAAAGATTTGGGTGATTTTTGATTTTTTGTAAACTCTTAATACATTATTTAGGATTTATTGCAATTTTTTAGGAATGTTTAGAGTAAATTTTTAAATTTGGTGCTTTTACGGTTTTACGTGTACGACCTTTTCGTCTTAGTATAATCCGTCATCGTAACCGTCATTCTCTTCTTATCCCATTTCTATTTTCTTTTTCATAATCATATAATCACATAATTAATCATTTCATTACACACACACCAAGCCTCCTTGAGAACGATCCCCACTTTGGGTCATAACTTGTGATTTTCCTAAATCACTTGTTAACACTTACCCTAATTACGCTCTTTTTCCTAAAAGGCGTATTTTACACTACATCATATGTCGACTAGAACATCGGCAATATCTGTTTGCGGGATCTTATACAAGCTGAAAGTGTTAGCCAAGGGTCGTCGTAGGAAAAAGAAGATCAAGCGAGTAGGGTTTCGATACTCTTTTGACGCCTAAACAAATCGATGACAAATGGTTTCGATCGTTTATTATAGGCGGCATCATAATATTAACGGACAACATGGAGAAAATATTATATGGTGATACTATATTTACAAGTTACGCTAAGAAACAGAAATTCTCGAATCCATGATGTTGCAATAAAAGATTTGGTGTGACACCACATGTGCAAAAAAAATATGTTGCACACTTAACTATCAATGGCGACTAAGGGTCGAAATGAGTCGAGCCTTAATATTTAGGCTCGAGTTCGGATCGTGGTATGATAGACAAGTTCGGGCTCGGCTCGTTTATACGATTTGAAAATGTAAAAATAAATCTGGCTCGAGCTCGAGCTCGAGCTCGGCTCGTAATATGTCTAAATTAAGCTCCGTTAATAATCTTGTTATTAATCTCGCTAAAAATATCGTATATAAAACATTAGGCTCGTCTAGGCTCGCGAGGCCAAACGAGCTTTATACATAAAGCTTGGGCTCGAGCTCGCTTAATAAACAAGCTGCATTTTAGGCTCGAGCTCAGGCTCGAACTCGTTTAAGTTCGGCTCGTTCGATCTCGTGCTTTTCACGAACAGCTCGGCTTGTTTCCACCTCTAATGGCGACCAACAAAATCTCGACCAACAAAAAAGTATTTTTTTATACGTATGAATAGATTCAATCTGTTGCACTACCACCAACAAAATATTGTCATTATCTAGTTGATAATAGAAATAGAGAAATATGCAAGTTTAACTTCACAAAAGTTACGCACATTAACTATCGATAGCGACCGATGCTTACGTAATTCATAGTTAAAGTCTTAAAGATTTGCGGTTTCAAAAGTAACCAGTTTAAAAAATAGAGGAGAATGAGTAAATAATTAAAAGCTAATATATACCCAAAATACCCTTAAGCATATATAAATTAGTTTGGTTGATTTTAATTGAGATTTGCCACATGTCAAGTTATTATTGGTTCTTATTGTTTTCATTTTATGATTGGGTTTTACTTGAACGCGAATCTATATATATATATATATATATATATATATATATATATATATATATATATATATATATATATATATATATATATATATATATATATATATATATATATATATATATATATAGTTAGGTTAATGTGGTGTACCTCTTTAACATTGTTAAAGTTAGAAGTGTTTTAGACCATTGGATGTACCGTTTTGTTTAAGATCAACTTGATACTTGATTAATGGCGTTTTTGTAATAAGTTACAAGTTAAAGGGTATTATGTATCATTTTAATTAAAGGAAAAAAAGATTGTGTTATCGTTTATTAATGAGAGGATTGTTTTTACCTGTTACTATATTATACCACAATAATTGGTCTTTCATCATTTTTCCCCAAAACCGAGCATTATAACACCATTATTGGATAGATCACACCGCCGATAAAAAAATCTTTACAATCAATTTGGGATTTCGAGTGTAGCAGCTATTGTTGTTAATTAGTATAGATAATCATGTCCTTGTTGCTATATATACGTTTCAAAATCAAATCTATTGGTGATTATCCATATAAACAGATCACCTATCAACGGATCCATAGAGTCATATGATTAATCATTATAAGGGACATAAAAGTATACCTTTGTAGCGTGATTCGGTAAGATCGAACGAAGACCATCACGAACACATGATCTAACCAAGAAACCAATCAAATATGAAACCAAGTGATCAAAATAGATCACTTCTATGATGTATCCACACCACACATCCTTGTATACCAATATATGCTAGTCTTAAACCCCGTAACCTAGTAACACCCTTTGAATAAACAAGATTCAAAGATGGAGATCAATACAAAACATAAACCCACGGTTTTTGCATCTCAAAACCGTGCAAATCTCAATTAGAGGAAAGAGGGAGGATTTTTGGTAATGTGTTTAATGTAATAAATTTGAGTTTTTACCTAATAACTCATATTTATCACAAATGTAACTCCTTCCTTTTATCATCTTAATGGGCCGGACTCAATGGGCTTTGTATGGGCCTTGCCATACACTTTTACAAGTCCAATAAATAAGTACACTACTAGTCGTTAGAAGCCCAATAATGATCTTGAGTTACGAAGGTTATTTATATACCGTAAATACGATAAACACGATATATTGAAATGGTACCTCAGTGTATATGTGTGTGACCCCATAGGCCCATATGTGTCTAAATTAGTTGTTATGACACGAGCATACTCCAACAGCTCCCACTTGCGCACGTCATAATAATCATGTAATTATACAAGCAATGGTTAGTGTCTAGCAACATGCCAATGCCCCTAGAAACGTATGGGGATAGTTTCTCAAACATCTTATTTAAATGGTTAGATATTAGTCATCCTTTTGTTTTAGATACCCTGTTAAACTTTAGACATGGATCAACAGTCGTTCTTAAGTTTACCTATTCTGTTTCTCGATGAATTGTACATAACTATTTTAGATAAGAAATCATGCATAACTATTTTTAGATAACATTTCGGGAAGCGACATCAGAAAAGCGACTAGTTATCTTTTAAAATAATATGCAATAAGGCTTAGAAAACTATGATGTTATTTCAAGACAATCTAGAAATTAAGTGGGTCACTTACAAGGTGACAAGCTCATAGCTCCCACTGAATAAGACAACTTTACAAGTGTGTCCTATGGTTAAAAAAATGCATTGCTCCCATTAGTTTAGACAACATTTTGAATGTATCTATACTAGTGAAAAAGCAAGTAGCAATTTGTATACTTTTTAGTTCTTTGAATGTCTACACATTATAGCCAATGTGAGTCTCGTAGACTAGTAAACATGTACATAGATATTCAAAGAAAAGTATCCAGTTCTACTATATTTGTGATGAGATTTCCATCGATGCCATTAACTTGAAAGTTTTGCATGCAATTCCTCTTTCTACTTTACCTCAAAGGTGTGTAGAATCTTATGGAACTTGTTTGTGTAAGGAAAACATACTATAAAAACATGCTAGTAATTTCCTTTCCTCTTACGGTTTAATGAGACTTCAATTTCTAATCAAGACTCATACAATATCTTAACACTTTAAGATATGCAACCGTACTTAATCGTTTTGACTTACAAGACAATGCGATTTCTTGAGTAGGTGTGTATTAAGATTGATTAGAATTGAGAAGATTCAAGTGTTCCTATTATAGTTTTCTCATACAAGGAGAAAGGATGGGAACGAGTCTTATTCTTACAAGGAAAGAAGACTTAGTTTGTTTTCCTCTAACACAAAAGGAAACAAACTTTGTTTACGGTTTGTGTTGCACAAAATCATTAATAGAAATACAAAGTTCATATTTAGTATTTTGGATAATTATCCTTTAAAAATTAACCACCCAAGTTTATAAAAACAATTAATTTTACGAAAAGGCTAAGATCCTCATTGAGGTTCCACCACCACATCAGTTGATCTGCTAGCAATGATAGATTCAACAGGTAGATGACGTTCATCAATTGCAAATCTTGTGCAATTCTTAGATCCTTATGGGACTCATGACACAAGCAAACATTTCACTAAATGTCAAACTGGCATGTTTAGTCCCATCCTTGCCTCGGTCAAGGTCTCACCGTTGTACCGATTAAGTCATCCAATTTGGGAACATGCGAGAATAAGTCTAGGTCTCACGCATAGATAATAATCACCTTGGGTTACAATTCACATCCGTCTCACAAGATGCAAAAAGTAATTGCAAGTGATCTCAAACGATTGGACGGCATGACTTAAATTTGAGACGGGTATAAAAGTTAGATTTACAAATCAAAAGTGTGTACGAGGAAGCATGCATTCATCCATCATAGCACAAGTTAAAAACATTTCTTAACTTAAGTCTAATCTTGTTTTAATTTATGCGTGTCAAGTTGTCCAAGTTAAAGACTAATATAAAACCTAAGTGGAAGTATTATTAGTTTAGACAATACATAAAATAAATAACATTCATAAAATGTTATGAATTATTAGGAAAACAAGATTTTTGTTTTAAATCGTATTTAAACTTTAGACTAAATCAAAGATTTAGTTTTATAAATGGTTTTTGATTGGTATCAAGTTTTATAAAAACATTTGCAAGTTATAGCAAGATATCAAGCAAATAAGCAACCACACAACCACAAGTATGCAAAGCCTCGAACCGATGAAAAACCTAAGCTTGATCTCGTGAGCCATCACGAGGACCAAGAAGTCAACTAAGGGTAAGTCAACACAACCACAAAGTGGGCTCCCAC
Organism: Glebionis coronaria; assembly: GCA_025667525.1. Classification (NCBI taxonomy): domain Eukaryota; kingdom Viridiplantae; phylum Streptophyta; class Magnoliopsida; order Asterales; family Asteraceae; genus Glebionis; species Glebionis coronaria. Next base: position 345,786,598 of record CM046876.1, read on the forward strand.
TTGCTCCAAGACCATCAAGAGCAAGTAGAACCCAAAATGAACACGAGGCCCAAATCCGCCAAAAAATATTCAGTCGACTTCTAGGGCCCAAAACCCATAGAAGGAGTCTTCCCTAGCTTGAGGTCCAGTTGAGACTTTTGAAGGCCCATGAGTTGTGAATCAGCACACTAAATTTGGGCTTCTATCTCCTTATAGAACTCTGGAAATCACGTTTTATTGCAGGTCACTCAGCAGCTCCGAATATCACAATATGTCTTTAATTCTTTAGCCATTCCCATCCAAGCATCGGTTACAAATGATTTTTGACTAAAAACATTTAAACTATCATTAACCTTCTGTAAAGTGCCCAAACAATGGCTATAACCAACATCAAAAACATATTACTGAAGCCGAAACAATGGCAAATCCCCAAAACTGAAATTAAATGCAAATCAATACACAGCATGTCATATTTGGTCTAGGTTTTCATCGGCTTAGCATACGAAACATAATAATACCATAATATTATGAATATAAAAAGGTGTTAGCTAATTTCATGACCAAACATGCATGTATTTGCCATGGATATACAATAAACAACAAGATACAGTTGTTAGCCAACGAAATCGAAGAAATAATCAACAATCAATTAAACCCCGATTGGTACGTATAACCGATGACCTTAGGATATTAAAAGCACATTTTAAACACCTTATAATCATCATATAATTACAGAAATCATGTCCATAGGGCTGTTCTAAAACCGATTCACAAATCGTGCCAAAACACGCATTTTTTGGTCATTTTACACATACCGGCAACAAAACCAATTAAGATATGCGTAACCCGTGGCCATGGAATAAAAAAATACAGATCATAAGACCATATTATGGTCTGTTTTAACACGAAAATTAAGCCCTTGGGGCTGTTTTAATTTTTTCTTTATTAATCCTCCAAAAACACGCGATTTGGCCACTTTTACGCATACCCGATAATCATATGACATCATATGATGGCTTGTGATACCACTATAGGTGATTATCCATATAAACAAGATATGAATAAATAATAAACGCAGCGGAAAGATCACCTATCAACGGATCCATAGAGTCATATGATTAATCATTAAAAGGGACATAAAAGTATACCTTTGTAGCGTGATTCGGTAAGATCGAACGAAGACCATCACGAACACATGATCTAACCAAGAAACCAATCAAATATGAAACCAAGTGATCAAAATAGATCACCTGTATGATGTATCCACACCACACATCCTTGTATACCAATAGATGCTAGTCTTAAACCCCGTAACCTAGTAACACCTTTTGAATAAACAAGATTCAAAGATGAAGATCATTACAAAACATAAACCCACGGTTTATGCATCTCAAAACCGTGCAAGTCTCAATTAGAGGAGAGAGGGATGATTTTTGGTAATGTGTTTAATGTAATAAATTTGAGTTTTTACCTAATAACTCATATTTATCACAAATATAACTCCTTCCTTTTTTCATCTTAATGGGCCGGACTCAATGGGCTTTGTATGGGCCTTGCCATAAACTTTTACAAGTCCAATAACTAAGTACACTACTAGTCGTTAGAAGCCCAATAATGATCTCGAGTTACGAAGGTTGTTTATATACCGTAAATACGATAAACACGATATATTGAAATGGTACCTCAGTGTATATGTGTGTGACCCCATAGGACCATATGTGTCTAGCCGTATAATTAGTTGTTATGACACGAGCATACTCCAACAAAATCATCAATAGTTTTATTGGGCTTTAATTTGGGGATTCAGTGTAACAGATGATCATAACACCTAGTGCTATAAATAATGGAGAACAAAGAGGCAAGCCAACACATTGGAGTTTCTTTCTCTATTTTATACCGTACGTTATGCATCAATCATTGTGTTATCTAGATTTTTTTAATACTACATAAGGCTCATACTAATTAGCATGTTGAATAATATGATAAGCAGAGATGATGGATTTTTTAGGAGACAATCGACCTAACCAATGGTCAAAATGATGATTTTGAATAAGGTATCTTTTTTTTATTAGTAGTAATTTAATTTTTTTAGATCACGTATCAGCTAATATTGTTAAAACTCAAAAAAATTAAATGGAAAATGTGTTTGATTTACGTTTTATAATAGTTTGAACAGTTTGTTTGGAAAATGTGTGTGGAAATGTATAAGAGTGAAATGTTTAATGGAAAATCAAAAAGTTTGTATCGATCATGTATCAGTTAATGCACGGAAAGTGTGTGAACAATTTTTTTGGATACTGTTATCAGTTAATGTTTGTAATGTATTGAAAATATGTGAACAGTTTGTATGGATCATGTATAAGTTAATGTTGCTAAAATTTAAAAAGTTTGTATGAAAAATGTGTGTCAAAATGTATAAGGATGTAATGTTTTATATTTGGGGAGTAAAATATAGTCCAATAGGTTTATCAATTAGAGGTATCTAGTGGTTTGTATGTTTTTTGTGAAAAAAATGTATCAACTAGATATATCAATTAACTAGGTGTACCAATTATGGATTTTATTGTTGTTTGTATGTTTTATGTGGAAAATGTATCAACTAGTGATTTATTGTGGTTTGTATGTTTAATGATGAAAACGTATCAACCGGCTGTATCATTTAGGAATTTCTTTTCGTTTGTATGCAGTATGAGGAAAATGTATTAACTAGTGTTATCAAATTAGTTGAATAATGCGAAAAATATTCAATTGGGGTTGTATGGATTATGCGGAAATTTCATGTTTGTTTGGTGTTCTTCGAAGATGTATCAACTGGGTTTATCAATTAAGTCGGACAATGATGTGCTTTTTAATGTTTTGTGTAGTCTTTGTTCATGATGAACGAGAGGCTGGTACACCTGAATGTGATGGTAACCTCAAGAAAAAGAAGATACTTGATATAGGATGCAATATGTGTAAGGTATCGATGTCGAAATTACATGGACAATCTGTTGCGAAGGTGAAAACGTCATACAAAAAAGTCAAACAAAAAATGTTTCCGATATGTGTATAGTAAAATAGATTTCTGTAGATGCTAAACAATATGGCAACTATGCTAGTGAAAAGATGGGGGCAGTGGTAAACGTAGGTTAGTTTTTGTTGAGGAGAAGGGAACAATATGTGTTGGATGACGAGAACGTTGTGAATAGTTATATTGTGAAAGATAATACGAATAATTTGGCGGGACACAAAAACAAGGGAAAAAAGGGGGTGGTTGATAATAAGAAAGTTCTGCTTGATGATATTGGTAGCGATGGTGTGTAGAAGGGGTAATGTTTTGGATGATGAGAACATGGTAAATGGTAATATTATGAAGGATAAACCTTCAAATTTGATGGGACAAAAAAAGAAGGGGAAAAAGCGGTGGTTGACAATGAGAAATCTGGTGGTGATGGTGTGTCAAAGAAGGGGAGGTGTGGGTGTAATTATCGTAAAGGTGATATGCCTGACATGATCAAACTTGTATCGTTGTGGTCACTTCCCTTGTTGCTCTCCAATTTCTTGTAAAACAAAATGATGTTATTGCTATGGGGTTTGGGTTGGTGTTAGGTTTTAAGATAAAGGATTTTCTTACTCGATTAAGTTACTAACTGCTTGATAAATTTGCTGAAGATACACGGGTAGTAAATTTTAGTTGCAAGTCCATAAGAATTGCGAGAGACATCGTGAAAGATACACTTGGATTACCGATTAGAGAAATTATTGTTGAAGCACGAAAAGATGCTGATAATGGACACCCACGCGTTATTGAATGGAAGGACTAGTTTTTAACATTTATGTAGAGGGCAAATTCTTACTAGCGTCGTCTGTAAAAGAAAAACAAACTTTGAAAGATTCTGCATTTGAGAGAGTAAAAACTGTGTAACACAGATGTTGTAGTTTTTGTAGATGTTAGGGTCTTTAGGTTTCTAAGACATTAATAATCTTACTATTTTTTTGTGAACATTCAACAGTAACTACCATGTTAAGACACGCTTGGAACATTTATTTAAGTATGGGTTTTCATTCTTAATTTTTAAACTTGGCGTGTTAAGTATTGTTATTTCCTTTTAGTATATTTATTTTATTTTATAAACCCCGTTTATTGTATTTATGAAATTTCATGTGTATGAATGGGTGTGATTTTTCGAATAACCAGTGACTACAAATGTATCAACTAGAGAGATAAGGTGATACATTTGTAGTCTGTGTTTGTGGTTGTTCGGTTTAAATATTGATAGTGTATGATATATAATGTATCAGCATGATAGATTATGTAATTCAAGTATGAGTATGTGGATTAAATTAAGGTAGTATTTTAGGTGTAAACCTATTAAGTTAGGGTATCGATAGTTGGGTGTGTTGATTTGATGCAAATGTGTATCATTTAGTTTAAGATGTAGATAAACGATAAAGGTGAATCATTTAAGCTGTGATCAAATTCAGTACGCTATCGTTAGAAAAATGTTGAATTTGAATGGGTTTTTTGGTATATTGTATGATGAGTCATGTAATAGGTAACTATGAATGAGTAATCAGTTAGTATACATGATAACCCAGTTAACTATAGAATTCCAGGTTTCCCAATGTCATGAAGTATGCAAGGTGTGCGATTATGTACCCCTGGTGTGCGGATATAGTGACACGGATGATACACATGGCCACAGACAAAAAACGTGAATGAGTAGTGTGTTATTAGCATAAGTTTGTTGCTATAAGCAAAAGTTTGCATACCCTGTTGCTGATATAATTCTTGACTTAAGTAGGTTGACAACGCAACAACATTGGTAACCAAGATTACATTAAAATGATACACATGGCCACGGACAAATACGTGAATGAGTAGTGTGTTATTAGCGTGGGTGGACTAGTTAACCCGTATTCTAGGTTTTATACGAATTATGCGACTTGCTATATTTAAAAAGTACGCATATATATTCAGAAATCAGGCCAAACATTACTTACTGCCGATATACGGTCTATAGACGAATCTGCAGAAGTCCCCTCTTTTGTTTTGGTGATTAAGGTGACTCGGGAGATATAATCATAAGTCTATTGATATTAGCAATTTCAATATAGGTAACCCAATTTAAGTAAGATGAAAAACAATGAAGTAAAATGGGTGGTGACTTGTTTTGTAAACTAGTTAAGGAACATAAAGAGAATAAATTTATTCAATAGAACTAATCATTCATGAAAGAGTATCGCCAACAGCCCAATGCCAATAAAAAACTGAGATTATTAAGTTCATGTTTGATGATACAGTGGGTATTGTTATAAAGGTTGTTGATACATTCAGTAAGCTAACACACATTTACAAGTAAAACAGGAACATCAAAAGATTCGATAAAAGAAATGTAGTCAATCAGTACGTCTATGCAGAAATAACATTGTATAGTACAAAAAACTTGTAGGTGTAAAGAAAAACATAAAATAAATAGCAAACTGAATTCAATTTAAAGTCACATAATCAAAACACACCAAATACAATAATGCTGCATATAAACTCAACAGCGGTCTTGTTACACCAAGAAAAAAGAAACATAAAAGTAGACAATAGTGACGCCATGTAAAAAGAAATAAAAAGAATATTATCATAGGACGTAATCATCATCGTCCATCGGTTCATCCGATGACCCTTCATTCCCTGTTGAAACGTTGACTGAAGCATCATTCTTTCTTAGGCAGCTGCGTAAATCATGAAACCCATATGTATTACACGTCCTACAAAACTGTGGAGTTCTGTTTGTTTGAATCATAGCTATCTCGGCATTTGATTGTGTTTCGAATATCGCTCACCTTTATTGCAGACAATAGGGGGGCTTAATGATAACCTCTTGTGGTTCCGCCACACCAAGCGCGGCTGCCTAAACTTCATGTTTATTCAATTCATGGAGGTCTGGTACATCGAGCTTTACTTTTGAAATTAGAAAAAAATCATTCTTGAACATGGTACATATTTATTAGTAATAACAGGGGAATCGATTTAAACAATATAACCTGGTACATGTAATATAGTCTGGTACATGTTTATTGACAATAACTAGGTAATCGATTAAAATAATATAATCTGGTACATGTTAATTGGCAATGACCTGGTAACGGTTTAAAAGTTTAAAAAAAATGTGAGGATTGATAAATGCGATACTTTACCTTCAACGAATGACTAGACAAACTGATATATATAAAGAATAAAAAGAAGAATGACATGTTATGAGTGATTGTGGATGAACATTATACAAGAACAATAATAATAATAACTGAAGGTGAAATCATGGAAAGGTCAAATAAATGAATATGAAAGATGTTACTTATGGAGGTAATGAAGATGGATTTAACGTAACACACTAATGGTAGGTGAAAAGATTGCCCAATATACCCTATTAATAAAGAATAAGAATTAATTATATTTTTCATTTTGATTTAATTAGATTGTTATCATCTAGATCAAAACAGTAGATCTAATGGCTTAAAATACTTTTCATTTTAACAATTATAACAGAATAAACTATTTTAACTAATATATATATATTTATATATATATATGTATATATATATATATATATATATATATATATATATATATATATATATATATATATATATATATATATATATATATATATATATATATATATATATATATATATATATATATATATATATATATATATATATATATATATATATATATATATATATATATATATATATATATATATATATATATATATATATATATATGAGTAAAGTGCAAAAATCATCCCTGTGGTTTGTCAAAAGTTTGAATTACATCTCTCGTTAATACTTCGCGCAACATACATCATTGTGGTTGTAAAATAGTACACCATACATCCCTGAGGACGGATGGTGCAAATATTTTTCCGTTAAGGGTTAAAAGTGTTTGTTATCTTAGGGGTATTTTAGTCCTTTTATAACCTAGGGATGATTTTTGCACCAAACTTTTCAAAAAAAAAAAAAATTCCAAAAAAAATTTCAAAAAAATTTCAAATTTTTTTTAAAAAAGTTTCGAAAAATGTTTTCTTTTTTCGAAAAATGTTTTTTTTAATGTTTTTTTTTAAGTTTCGAAAATATATTTGAAAAAAGTTTTTTTCAAAAAAAATTCATTTTTTTTTTTAAAAGTTTTGAAAAATGTTTTTTTTAATGTTTCGAAAAATGTTTTATTTTTTAAATGTTTTCTTTTTTAAAATAAGTTTCAAAAAAAATTTGAAATTTTTTTTTTCGAAAAAATTCAATTTTTTTTTTAAATTTTCGAAAAAAGTTTTTTTTCCAAAAGTTTTTTTTTAAATGTTTTTCGAAAAAAAAAAACTTCTTTAAAAAAAAGCTTTTCTAAAAAACTTTTTTTTTCAAAAAAATTCAAATTTTTTTTTAATCTTCGAAAAAAAAAATTTCAAAAGTTTTTTTTATAAAAGTTATTTTTTAAAATGTTTTTCGAAAAAAACTTTTTTTAAAAAAAGCTTTTTTTAAAAAACTTTTTTTAAAAAAAAGTTTTGAAAAAAAAACTTTTTTCGAAAATTTAAAAAAAAAATTGAAACTTTTTGAAAAAAAAAATTTCAAATTTTTTTTGAAACTTATTTTAAAAAAGAAAACATTTAAAAAATAAAATATTTTTTCGAAACATTAAAAAAAACATTTTTCAAAACATTTTAAAAAAAATTGAATTTTTTTGAAAAAAACCTTTTTCAAATATATTTTCGAAACTTAAAAAAAAACATTAAAAAAAACATTTTTCGAAAAAAGAAAACATTTTTCGAAACTTTTTTAAAAAAAATTTGAAATTTTTTTGAAATTTTTTTTGGAAATTTTTTTTTTGAGAAGTTTGGTGCAAAAATCATCCCTAGGTTGTAAAAGGACTAAAATACCCCTAAGATAACAAACATTTTTAACCCTTAACGGAAAAATATTTGCATCATCCGTCCTCAGGGATGTATGGTGTACTATTTTACAACCACAATGATGTATGTTGCGCGAAGTATTAACGAGGGATGTAATTCAAACTTTTGACAAACCACAGGGATGATTTTTGCACTTTACTCTATATATATATATATATATATATATATATATATATATATATATATATATATATATATATATATATATATATATATATATATATATATATATATATATATATATATTATATATATATATATATATATATATATATATATATATATATATATATATATATATATATATATATATATATATATATATATATATATATGTATATATATATATATTATATATATATATATATATATATATATATATATATATATATATATATATATATATATATATATATATATATATATATATATATATATATA